>CM038671.1:311480047-311849094 GCA_021605145.1 Aegilops bicornis
AGCTCTCGCCAAAGCTTCTGCTGGAGTGGTGGGTGGCAGTGGAGAACGGCGCGAGGAGCGGGATATGCTCGGACTTCTAACTATGTTAGAAGGAGCAGTATCCCGTCCAGGCGACCGTGCTTCGCTCGCGTCGGCATGTTGGCGTGCATGCTGGTCTTGAGCATCCCGAGATCCACCAGCTCGATCTTGGTCCAACGAGCGTATGGCGTTGTGAATACCATGACGCTGTCGGTCCCGCGCCTCCTGAGACGGGCGCGGTGCATGTACGGATGCCGAGGTCTGCGCAGCCTTGTCCTTGGACTTGGCAGCACCGTGGGCTCCCCCGTCGACGTCCATTCTTCCGCCGGCGTCTACCCCACCACCCATTTGCTCCGGTGGTGGTGGGTTCGACGCGGACGGAACATCTGCCGCCGAAGCCTTCTTCTTCGGTGGCATGTCGATGAAGATGATGAAGATCTAGCTCGTGTGGACGCCGGATCAGGTTCACACAATCTCGACGCTTCTACCGGCGCGCCAAAGATGTCGGGCTCGGCCGGGGAGGCTGATCATCCCACGAACACCTATGGGACCGGCGGACCGAGGCCCTTTCGGTTCGGCGGGGGGCGGAGGTCGCACGAAGAGCAGATCGAGGCGAAGCACACGAGCGGTTTACCCAGCTTCAGAGCTCTCCGGAGAGATAACACTCCTACTGCTGCATGTCTGAGTGTATTGAGTTCTTGCTCAGGAGCGTTGAGTGCTACAGTACACACAAGCTGCTAACGAGACCGAGCGTGATTGGAACCCCCTTCGAACCCCCCTCTACGTTGCGCATGGGCCTCCTTTTATATGTTAAAGGGGTCTCCGACAGGTGGCAACGTAGACAAGGGTAAAAATGGAAAAGGAGTGGTTGGTACAGCTACTTGTACAGTGTATCATACCTAACCCTGACGGCAGGGACAAAAGCATTAAATGCCCGTCTCACGCCACCCTAATAAAGGCAGAAGGACTGGGGGCGCCACCGCTTGCCACGATGGCTGCATGTCTGCTTACTGGCCACATCATCACGCTGGTCAAGACGGTTTTCTTGCCACGCCAAGGCGCCTGGAAAAGTCCCAGGGCGACACGTTGGTGGATGTGCTGGAGCGTAGGTACAGAGTGGTGGTCTGCCGCGGCAAGCGCCTTGCCGCGGTTGGTGTCTTGTCGCGTCCGGAAGCTTGTCGCTCACCGGGCCTTCCCGGCAAGCTCCTCTTGCCGGGGCCTTGTCTCCTAGGTGCCTTGGTTGGCCTTCCCGGCAAGCTCCTCTTGCCGGGGCCTTGTCTCCTTGGCTTGAATACTTTGTTCTTGAATGGCTCCAAAGGAACCACGGAGGACCTTGGCGGTCACCCGGTAAACCATGCCGCGGAGGGCTGCAACTGCCCGTGCACAAGTCCGGGATACTAGGGTACCCCTACTCTAGTACACCGACACCCTAGCGTACACGTCTGCGTCCAGCTTACCATTTGTGGGCATTGGAGTTTTGTAGCCCTTCATTTTGGAATGTTGCATTTTGAACTTCTTCAGACATTCTGTAAGATATTTCTCCCGATATATGAAAATTCCATTTTCCTGTTGACGTATTTGCAGTCCGAGAAAGAACTTAAGTTCACCCATCATAGACATTTGATATTTCTCGGACATCATTTCCCCGAACTCCAAACTACAAGCATTGTTAGTACAGCTGGAAATAATACCATCCACATAAATTTGACATACCAATAGGTCATCATCAACAACATGAGTGAAAAGTGTGAGATCAGTGGATCCTGGCTTGAACCCTTTGTTGAGCAAAAACCTCTTCAAGGTGTCATACCATGGTTGAGGGGCTTGCTTCATCCCATATAGAGCCTTTTTCAACTTGAAAACTTTGTGAGGAAACTCAGGGTTTTCAAAGTCAGGTGGCTGTCTAACATATACTTCCTCATCAATTTTACCATTGAGGAAAGCACTTTTCACATCCATTTGATAAAGAAGAATGTCATTGTAATTTGCATAAGCGAGAAAATACGAATTGCCTCAAGGCGTGCAACAGGAGCATATGTTTCACCGAAATCAATACCTTCTACCTTTGTATACCCTTGAGCGACAAGACATGCTTTGTTTCTCACTACAATGCCATTTTCATCTTGCTTATTCCGGAATATCCATTTGGTGCCGATGATATTATGATTCTTAGGATTCGGTTTGTCAACCAATTCCCAACATCATTCAGTTCAAATTGCACCAACTCCTCTTGCATAGCATTCATCCAATCTGGATCATTCATGGCTTCCTCATACTTGGTAGGTTATGCCAATGAAACAAAGGAGAAAATGCCACAGTAGTTAGCCAAACGAGTGCATGAACGAGTTGTGGGTCGATAACCTGGATTCTCAAGTTCATCGAGAATTAATGAAGGGTCAACTTGATTAGCCACTCGTGGGTGAGGATTTTCATCTTGACGATCATTATCAGCATCGACATTTGTATCGCCATTCCCTTTGGGATCTCCATTTTAATCGGCATTTGCATCCTAGTTGCCATTTGTGTTCGGAGTGGCATTTTCTTTGGTAGTGACTTGGCTAGTTCTACTTGGAGTCATGTGGGCATCATCGCCGGAAGACTCAAGTACATTTCCTTCAACTGGCTTGACACTCCCAATGGCCATTGGCGAATAGCACCAAATCGGTGGTTCATCTATCACAGCTGGTAGGTGCTCCTTCTGGGAGCCATTAGACTCATCAAACCGCACATTTACCGTTTCCATAACTTTCTCGTGGTGAGAGTTATAGACACGATAAGTATGTGAGTTTGAGCCATAACCAAGAAGAAAACCTTCATGTGCCTTAGGTGCAAACTTGGAATTATGATTCATGTCATGAATGTAACAAGGTGCACCAAAAACACGTAAATAAGAAACATTTGGTTTCTTGCCAGTGATAAGCTCATATAAAGTTTTCCTAAGGAATATGTGAAGATAGGCACAATTAATAACATGACAAGTAGTGTTAATAGAATCAGCCAAGAAGCGAACTGGAGTTTTATACTCACTGAGCATTGTTCACGCCATCTCGATGAGAGTTCTATTCTTGCGCTCAACTACTCCATTCTGTTGGGGAGTGTATGTGGCTGAGAACTCATGAGTAATACCATATTCGTCGAGAAAATATTTGACATGAGTATTTTTGAACTCAGTGCCATTGTCGCTTCTGACATGCTTAATTAGCACACCATATTCACTTTGGGCCTTCTTGGTGAATCTATTGAAGATGTCTTGGGTGCAGGTTTTGTCTTCGAGAAAGAATACCCAACTGTAATGAGAGAAATCATCAACAATAACCAGGCTATAATGGCTGCCACCAAACTTGCATATTTTTGAGGTCCGAATAAATCCATATGAAGAATTTCAAGTGGTCTGGTTGTGGTCATGATAGTCTTTGATGAATGATGCTTCTTGCCCAATTTACCAGCCTCACATGCAGCAGAAAGACGATCTTTGTCGAATTTTACATCAGGAATGCCACGGAGATGATTTTTCTTCACTACAGTATGCAAATTTCTCATACATGCATGACCAAGCCTTCGGTGCCACAACCATCCTTCAGTTGCTTTTGCAAGCAAACAAGTTTGGACTGAGGGACCCTTAGAGAAATCCACAATATATAAATCACCATTTCTATTTCCCTCAAAGACGAAGGAATTTTCAGAGGCCATAAAGACAATGCATTTGGATATGGAGAATAGAACTAGCATGCCTAGATCACAAAGCTTGCCGACTGATATGAGATTGAATCCAAGAGACTGAACAAGTAAAACATCATCAAGGACTTGTCTTTGGATATAGCAATTTTACCTAAACTAGTTACATTTCCTTTGTTGTTGTCGCCGAAAGTAATGTACTTCAGAGATGAAGCAGTTAAGTTGGGGTCGACAAACAACGACTTGCCTCCGGTCATATGACTAGTGCATACACTATCCATTATCCATTCAGTACACCCAGAGACATAGTCCTGCAGAAGAATTAGGCTTCCTTAACCACCACCACTGTAGGATGCTGCTAACATGACACTACGATCAAAGACCCTTTGATGAAACTGTGTGCGATGCATTAATCGCAAACGGTGATGTAAAAAACCCGTCAAAAAAGATGCAAAATGTTTGCGATGGTGGATATATCAAACACGGTCACATTTTAGTTGCGTGTGTGATGCTGGGCATACGGTTCAGTCTAATGAACTGTTTGCGATGAGGCAGAAGAACAGAAACGGACAGCTAGATGAAGGTGTGTGTGCGATAAGACATATAGTTCACTCGGATGAACTATTTGTGATTAGGCAACATGAAAGAAAAGGCCAGTCAGGTGAAGGTGTGTGCGATATATGGCATGCAGTTCACTTGGATGAACCGTTTGCGTTGAGATAAGAGAACAAAAACGGTTCAACTTAACAAGATGTGTGTGATACGTGGAAAATAGGTCTGTAATCAGAAATGTGTGGGAAGACCGATAACAATACAGATGATTCCCGTTAACAAGCCGTGTGTGTTGTGAGCAAATGATTGCTGGTATACAATTGTCAGTGATTGATGAAATCATCACCGATGGGTTCCATTGTTTAGTTCGTGTGCCATGTGATTTGCTCGTTCTGCACAACATCTACGCTCTGTCTACAGAGCATCAACATATACACTTAAAAAGACAACATTGCATAACCAAAGTAAGCATAAAATTACACAAGTGACTACACACATAACATTTCCACACACCGAAGTAAGCAATTACATGCATACTAAACTAGGAGAAACAAGGATCTAATCATCTACTTCTTGTTGCGATGACGCTTGCCATTGCTTTCCGCTTCCTACCGGATTCCTGGCCGTTTTGGGGAAGGAGGCACTTCCTCATGTCAATGATCCGTCTGTACATCTCGTAGCTCGTGTACGCCTCCTTGGCCGAGTACATGACATGAACTTTGTCGAGTTTCTCCATCCAGGCCAAGTGCTAGGCACGCTTCTCCTTGTTGCAGGAATCCTTCAAGTCTCTGTAGTAGGGATTAATGATGGCCTCGGCGAGGTGAACCAGTGAGTCCTTCTCATGCTCGTTACTGCCCCAGATCTTGTATTGGCCCCGGAAGTCAACTAGATTCTGGTAGGTGATGCCCGAATTCTTGAGCACCTTTACATCGTTGGTGATTTCCACCATAGCAAACATGTAGTGGGGGCTAATGACAAACCTGGTGAAACACTCGCAAGGCCTTGTGGCCTGGCAGTAGTGCTAGATGAAGACGTGATTGCGCACGCACATCTAGGTGACGACAACCTTGGGACGAGACCCGGGACGAGCGTGGGTGTACTCGAGGTCGAACCCGACCACATTTTACTTCTCCTCAGTAAGCAACAACTCCATGATGTGGATGGAGTGCTCCACCCAGACCGGGTTTTTGGTGTACACCACCGAGAGCTTCGTGAACCTTCTGTGGGTGTCCACCACGGTATGCATGGTGAACTACTGCACATCGTCGACAGCCGCTCGGAGCGCCATTGGAGCCGCGTAGGATACCCTCTAAGAATTTGTCATGGTGGGTGTGCTTCTTGCAATAGTGGGGCGTGATTGAAAGGTTGAAGAGACACAAGGGTTAAATGGCCGCTGTAATAAATGGCGGTCGTCCGGCCTGTAATCGTCACGTCTTGTCACCGCGTTCATAGCGGAGGATTCTAGTGCATGCTTGACAGCACCACACTGTTTCGTTTGACCACACGTGGGCTCGAAGAGGCGCCAAATGTATCATCAATGAGCCTCTTCCCGCGCTACTGCGCAGGCTTCCTGCCCGGCTAGTTTGGCCACGCGTCGGCTAGAAGAGGGACAAATCATGGGCGTTTATTGGCAAAAAGCTTTGTAAAAACGAAGTGTGTGAAATGAATTATGTCATAAGTTTACCCGTGGGTGATGAGGTCAAAGTTACACAAAAGGGTGATGATGGACACTCGAGTGCAATAATTAATTTTGCGCTCTATAGGATACACGGTTGAAGAAACCAACTATGTGCAATAATGTCGAAGATCGCAGTCGAGTTAGATATACAGATCGTGTGCGATGAGATCGACAAGGTAAACACATTCGAGAATGGTTAATAAAATCTAAGTCCATTGCATATTAAGGTCAAAATAGTGCTACCAATATACGCGTCTCATACGATGCCATTTCAACGATTGTACCACAAAAGCTCAAAATATTACAAGGTTCAAATTCCAGAGTTATATGGCTCAAATTCAAATATTACAAGGTTCCAACTCATATTATAATTGAAATTGAGCTCATCAGCTGCAAACGCTCGCGCTGATCCGCTGAACATGGATATAAGAGAGGTTCAAACTAATATTACCACTTGTAAGACTAGTTTTGAAACCTCATAATTTTTGCAAAGGGGTCAGCCACTGAGAAGTCATGTATGGGGTTCACATGATGACTTCCGATTACTCTGTCATTTGAAGTTCCAAAATGAAATTCAGCATTTTCGGAGCCTATTCCATTCTGCCACAGCCGTCGGCGCTGATCAACAAACCATTCATTTTTGCGAAATAAATGTAGGGTAAACCTCATTACCTTCAGCATCCTTGCCGTGACAACAAAGAACCTGGCGAATATAATCTCCAGTAGAGTCCCTCGGTAGGAGTTCAAAGTAATTTCTGAGAGATGCAGATCTAGGCATTCGATGTGATTGTTATATTGTATCATATTATCCACCACCGGGCCTAATCTTATCTGCAAAAGAAGAAAACGTGTTAGTGCCTACATGCAGTTTTGAACACTACTACATGCCTACTTGGTTTGCAGGATTTGTAAAATGCACTAATGTGCCATCTTCGATCCGACATGATTAACATGGGCATTTGATTACAATCTAGGAAAATGTAGCCTTCTTCACAAGAGGTTGGAGTGGATGAAAAGTTCCCTAAGAAAACTAGTACAGATGAATCCAAAGGAGAAATGCTTATGGATTGTAACCATATGGATCAAGCAACCAATATGGGGGGGACATGTATGTACTGAAATCCTCAAAAAATCCTTCAGAAACAGTTGTACATGGTCATTGTAAACTTGGAAAAAGGTGTCACAAATTGAACTCCCTTATGGTTAACATTTAACAGGAAAGGAACATCACCCCGATATATAGCTTCTCTAGGCAAGGAAAGCATCTCAGGAAACTGACAACTTGGTCCAAGTTGGGGCTGATAGATTCTAGTGCCAAGACCTTCACTGTGCGTAGTTTCGTGGTCAAGCTTGTCGGAATCATTTTACGGATGATGCATTTACATACATCTTCAAAATTAGAAATAATGTTAATTCCTAGAAGGAGAGGTAGAAGGTGGTTGTTCTATCTGAACGGGTGTGGATCCAATAACAAGTTCGGAGTATTTGTCAGACGAGTAGCCCACAACTGTCAATTTCGACGCAGAAATGACACCGATTCTTTTTGGACCTTCTTGATCAACTAAAAGTATTCTCTCAAGTGAAGGTGTGTCCTCAATGACCATAACATGGTACAAACACATCTTGTGATGTCTTCTTGCAGCACCAAAGAACACACGTAAATAGTACAGAGTCATGGAGGTGATGTGGAAGCTATTCAACCCATTGATCGCCTAAAGACAAAGGTACTCGAGTGCAGTACAGCCACGGAGCAGGCGCTCCATGTCACCGTTTGAGAGGTAGATAGTGACGAGCTTGAGGTGCTTCAGTCGTGGTAGAATAAGAGCGGGCGCGTCATTAGGGGGGATGGAAGTTCCTGAACTTGGCGACGTGCATCGTGGGCACGAGGGGGAGCGCGGACGTTGGCAGCAAGCGCATATGCCCATCATCCAAGGTGAGCTCCTCGAGCTGATCTAGGGCGGGGGATCGGAACCAGTCGTCAAGCTTGCTCGGTCCTTGCCATTGGAACGGAACTTGCCCATGCTAAGGCCTCTGGTTGGGCCAGGGTGACTGCCGAGGATCTGGGAGAACACAGCCAAGCTTTTCCGATAGCCATGGTAGAGCTCCTGGGTGTCGATGAGGTCGAGAGGGGTGGAGTTCCATAGGGGGCGCCACCGCCAGGAAAGGACGGTTGTCCATGCCCCATATTTGATTGGTAGGAGGGAGATGATGACTATCAACATATTATCGGGGAGGATGCTGATGAAGTCTCAGCCTGCTGGAGTCGCTTGCGGTTCTTGCTCGACCCGCCTCCGCTTGTTGGCAGCCCCATTCTCCACCTCTGGAGTCTCCTCATCAGCGGCGCTTTCTGATAAAAGTGGGAGTACAGGGAATATTTAGTTAAAAAAGGGCAATAGAAAAGTGTATTGGTAACTAGAAGTTAGTATGTAGGAATAGAGTAAGAAAATGGAATAACAATTGGTTGCTTAAATACTACACAATTCCTTTGATATTGTTGGGTAAGTCAACATGCAGATACTTGAAAAGAACACTTACTTCAAACAAAGTCTGGACGGATGGTATTTTCAGGGAAGTTAGCATATATCTCATGACCAGGCTCTTTTATGTGCAGTGCAATTTTATTGCCGGCTTTTAGTACATAAACTTAGAAATTTCTGTCCAAAGGCCCATGGCAAAATAGGAGTGACCACATTCATCAAGTCTTACAGAAGCAACAATTGTAAATCCATGGTTTGTGTTCAGTATGACATCCCTGCAGGCTTGATTTATGTAAAGGAAAAGATTGTGTACTACAGATTCTGTTGCATAGCAAGGGACGCGCTGCAGAAAATGGTAGGATTGTTAAAGAATATGGTAACATGCAAATATGGGAGAAATTGAAAGAACTGTACAATAGTTGAAATCAAAGGACAAAAATCTATATGAGAGTAATTGAAATATGAGAGTAATTGAAAGAACAATACATCATTAATTTGCCTAATATGGAAAGAAGAGGAAAAAAATCCCCTTTGACGTATATGCTGTATGTGGCACCTTTTATCCAAATTTAGCAATATATAGTATATATTCAGGAAGGTAGGCCATGCAAATCGATTTAGGGTGAGATTGAACATACCGCGTGCATCCTCAAGCCATCTGGTACAGTGAGATGGAACTCCATGGATGTCTAGCCGAGGCTGCAAAGTCCTGATGTGTCCGTGCACAGTACACTCTATGAATGAAAGAATATCCTCAAATCAGCTCAAATAAAAATGAATTTACGGCTATTTCATCCGGGTGATTAAAGGAGGCAGATGAACTAGGATAAGAGATGAGATAATATCTCATTAAATTAGTTACCTTGTTGTCCATGAGAAAAAAACCTCAATACGGTGGAGTCCCTAATCTGGCGAAGCTGGGTCGACCGCCAGCAGGTCGAGAAAGTCGATGGCGATATGCGGCGACAAGCGAAAATAGCGAAATGCGGTGGGGTTTGCCGGTAGCCTGGCGGCAGCGACAAGCGTTGAGCTAAGTGGTTGCCGCAGCGATAGGCGATGCCATGCAGAGTCGCGGAGGAGCTTGTGCAGGTGTGAATGGGGACCAGAGGGGGTGGCGGGCGGGGTGAGGGTTTTTGTGACGTGGGGATGGTGATGGTTTTCTGTCCCACAAAGAGTTTTAGAGGCAGCGGTTTGCTAGAGCCAACCGTGTGTGATTGACGCAACAGGGAAAATGAAAGTCATTGCACACGGTTCCAATTTTGGGAACCGTGTGCGATTGACGTACTACCTCCGTCCTGGTTTATTGGTCCCCTTTGTAATTTGTGCCAAATTTTGACCAAAGATTTAACTAACAAATGTTTATGCATGCCAAATTATATCATTGAACACTATGTTCAAATATGCATCCAATGATATAATTTTTGCTGACCTGCACTAAGATTTTGTCAGTTAAATCTTTGGTAAAAATTTAACACAAATTACAAAGGGGACCAATAAACCAGGACGGAGGTAGATTCCATCAACCGAACTGAATGCATCCATATCCCACATTTATACATAATTAAACATAGATTAAACATACTCAGACATAGATAATAAGTGTACACAAGCATAGTTCAACCATAAGTACATAGTTCAACCATCATTAAGCATACTCAAGCGTATGTAGTTCGATCCCACATCTCATCTCATCTGCCGACACGATCTTGAAGCTTCTCCAGGTACTCGGCATACGCGGTGTGCGCTACCCTGCGAGAATACTTCTGCTTGAAGGATCCAACGGCTCATCCTCTTGCATGCGCCAGAACACTTTGATACGTGTGATGAAGCTTTTGGTTGCAAAACGGGCATCGAAAGCCGCCGTCCCAGGTCCTAATACATCTGTTATGCATTCCCGCATAAAGCTCCCTAAGGATTTGCCTCCTGTACCTCCACTGGCCATCTTCATCCTCGTTGTCGATCTCGTTAGACAACACCTATACATATAGTAAAAAATGTGGCGTCAAATTAATGTTTACAAACTAATCTCTAGTGAACATTTGGCAGTTGCCAAAATTTGGCATCAAGTCAATTTTTACATGCAGTCAAGTAGGATTAGGAATTTATGGCTTTTTTTAGACACATCCAGAGATTATGGTTTGATTTTCAAGCACAATCGTTTATGTACAGACCAATCTTGAAGAAAATAATGGCACAAACATAAATGTAGGTCATTCAAAATCAGTTGTCAAGACCTGGCAAGGAATTATTGGCATGAACACTAGCCCTGGTCGGATTATTAGCAGAATCATTTGCACATATGAAACAACTAATCACTTATCACTTGTACCATTCAAACAATCAATACACTGCACGGATCTAACGAAACTTACACAGATTTCAAGGATCGGGAGAACATAACCATAAGATTTCTATTCCAAAAAGGGGGAGGCGGGACGGAGGAGTAACGAGAGAAACCATAGGATGTATTTGACACATAAATGGGTATAGATGACTAACCGGTTCTCCGTCGTCGTCGGAGTCATCGTTGGAGTAGTCGCCCGAGTCGTCACCGAAGTTGGTGTGGACCTCCGGCTCCGGCTGTGGAAGCACGACGCCATCGATGACGTCAGGGTGTAGTGATACCTCGCAGGCGGCGACGGCAACCTCTATCTCCATCTCCATGCCGTGCTTTGGTGCTTCAGCAGCCCCAGTGTTGCCACTCCCTTCGATGGGGCGCTTCGGTGGCATCCTCATACACTGACGACTTTTAGGACTGAGAGCGGCGTCGAGGATGCAATCGGAGAGAGAGGATTGTGTGTGTGGCAAGGATGGGGGTTGCGGCCGCTCGGGCGTGCCATTAATATGGAGTAGTGGGAGAGAGGTGGGCGATGGCCAAACCGCTGGCTCGCCTCCCGGTGAGCCTGCCCACCGGACTGCTGGCATGCCTACCGTCATTTTACATAGCTACTCACATGCCACCCAGTGACACTGCGTAGCGAACACGCCTCCCGTCAATTCACACACCTGCACGCACGCCTCCTGGTCTGCTTGCATGGTGGACTGCTCGCATGCGTCCCGTGAACCTACGCCTGCTCGCACGGCACACGGGTCGTGTGGCGGCATGTATATTGTTTTTCTATTTTGATTATTAACGCTACCGCTTTTTGTTTAGCCGAAGCATGGCACGTATCCGTTGTTGGTCTAACGCCCACAGTTCGAATGAATAATCCGTTTGCGATATTGGTTCCAATTATTAATAATCTCCCGTTTGTAATAATATAAAGATTACATCAAAACTGGTCTCAAATTTGACAAAAAATTACAATGCCACTATGTATAGGTGTCCATATGACAACACGATAAGTTTCATGAATTTCAAATAACTTTTGGATGTACTAGAATTTAAAAATCAAAATTCTCAATGTTTGAAATTTCTTGCACGCGGAGTAAACATGCACCAGTGAGACACATGTGTTTTTCCAATCCATTTAAGTGCATTGTCACGTGTGCATGTAGCTCAAATTTGATTTCTGCACATTATACCCCTAGAAAATCAATCAATGTACTAAAACGTCTTAATGATCTCTGTTTTTTTTTCAAAATTAAAACGTCCCTCCTTTGGTAACATACATTCACCGCAGGAAAATTTAACATGCATCGTAGTTGCGGTGGATGCGTTGTGTGTGTGTGTGTGTGTGTGTGTGCTTCTGGGGGGTGGGGGCGGCTGGCAGTACACTACGAGTAGTGAGCCACCGTGTGGGTTGGTCGTTTTGTGCGGTAGGTGCCACATCAGAGTTGGGAATTCTTTATTTAAAAAATTACACAACCCTTTCATACATACATGTTTTGGCCACATGCAGTCGGTGGTTGTCCTACACGACACTCACTCGTGTGTGACGCTTTCTGTGGGCCCGCTAGGTCGTCGTCCATCACTTTGACCAACAGCCGACAGAGAGGTTAATTTGACCATCAAAGTAGAATCTTTTTTGTTTGTGTTATGGTGGGAGTACATTGTACGCGTCGAAGAGGTGGGAGGGGACTAGCATATATACTATACGTACATGTCCGTGAACAAGTACACCTCACTCGGTGTCGGGACTTTCCGGTTTCCGAGGCACGTGCCGCATCAAAGTTGTGAATTGGATATTCAAACATCACACAACACCTCTTTGGGCCACATGCATGCAGGTGGTGGTTATCCTAGGACACTCACGTGAGACGCTTCCATCTGTGGGCCGGCAAGGTCATCATCGATGCATGCATCACTCTGACCTACATCGGGAGAGGTTAATTAATTTCACCATAAAGGAGGATTCTTTTTTGGTTGTATTACGGTAGGAGCATATAGTATGCGCCAAGAGGGGAAGGGGACCATCATATGTAGTATGCTTCATGAACCTCGCTCTGTGTGGGGACTTTACGGTTTTCGAGGCATGTGCCACATCAAAGTTGTGCATTTTGGTTATTCCAGATATGTTTGGCCCACATGCAAAGCGGTGGTGGTTGTCCTCTCACACCCACTGTCGGATTCAGGGCTCCGTAGACCAAAGAAAGGTTCGAACTCTGGGGCATGTGCGAAGAAATAAACCTATCCAACCTACCAGCTCGTCGCCCCACGGCCTAGCTCGATTCACACGAACAAGGAAGAAGATGAATATGGTTGTTTACCCAGGTTCGGGCCACCTTGCGGTGTAAGACTCTACTCCTGCTTTGTGGTGGATTGGCCTCACGAGGGGCTGAGGATGAACTACTACAAGGGATGAACAACCTCGCGAGGTTTGGGGGTGAGGGAATGATTCGACCCCTTCTACGGTGGTGGCTAACCTATATTTATAGTGGCCTCGGTCCTCTTCCCCCAGAACGTAGGCGGGAAGGGATCCCATAGTGGCCAATTTGAAAGGGGACAAGTAGTACATCTTATCCTGACGAAAGGTGGTCTTCGTCTGCAAAGCTTCTGGTCGTGATGCAGCGGTGGGCTCGGCGATGACACTCGTCCTACCGTGCTGGCGGCCTTAGTGTCGTTGTATTGGAATGGAAACCTTTGCCAGATTCCTCGGGAACCCATGCCGGTCCTTGCCCCTTAGCACCAAAGAGGAAACTACCTCCTCTGCGCCTACTGGCGCCCGCCTGCCCTGGTCGCCATGGCTTGCATCATGATAGCCTCGTGAGGCTGGGTACCTGCATTGAAATCTTCGCTCCTCGGGAGGCCGCCTGGGGAGGCCGCTCCTTCAGGAGGTCTTGGTGTCGTCTGCCTCATGAGGCTTGGCCCCTCGCGAGGGTCTTATCTTGGTGGTATTGTATATGGGTCGTATCAGGCCGTCGATGGAGCCACGCCGTGGGCCGTAGGCAGGCATGTCTGGGTACACTGGTTCCCAGAACGCCGACAGTAGCTTTTGGGCCCAAGGCACGCTCGAACTTGGCTTCAAGGCGACACCTCCGTCTTTATGGCCTCTGAAAATTCCTTCGTCTTTGAGGGAAATAGATATATTGTGGATTTATCTAAGGGTCCCTCAGTCCAAACTTGTTTGCTTGCAAAAGCAACTGAAGGATGGTTGTGGCACCGAAGGCTTGGTCATGCATGTATGAGAAATTTGCAGACTGTAGTGAAGAAAAATCATCTCAGTGGCATTCCTGATGTAAAATTTGTTGCTTCAACACCGTGCTCTCGGACGACCAAATCCACGTGCTGCATCTGGATCCCCAATCCATCGTCCTCCTCTCTGCTTTTCGCATTTTTGTGCGAGACCTTCGTGGGCATTGCCTCGTCCATGGCCTTGATCCGCCACTTCTTCTCGCTCCAGTTGGTCGATGGCGAACAACGCTCAGGGTGCATGTCGCTTCAGGCGGTTGCGGCGACCGCAGGCTTCGGCCTCAACTCCATGCTTCGCCCGGATGCGAGGGGGTTCCAGAGGTAGTGGGTGTACGTACACGCCACCTTGTACAACCCCCTGCTCCTAATCCCCTCCTCCCCCACGAAGCCGAGCTCCAGGAGGGGGCACGCGAGGTTGGTCGACCCGCAGCTCGCCTGAGTCATGACTGGGCTTGCCAGCTTGAAGAAGGCGGGGGTGACGATGGCGATGGTGGTGAGGGAGTTCACCCGACGGCGTATCGCCCCGCTCCAGCGCCACTCCCGCCCGATGTGGGCTTTTACCGGCCCCGCGGATGATAGGAGGCTCCAGCGGCCACCTCTTCCTTCCAGCACCCTGCGTGTAGTGCTCCGCCTCCTGACCTGCGAAGAACCCGTCGTGCTCCCTTCGGATGGATTCCCTCTTTACGATCACCCGAAGGGGGAATCCTTCGCCAAGAAGATGCCGCTCTTCGACGAGTGGGGGATGCTTCCCGAGGGCCACGAGGGGCCTCGCGACAACCCCCTCTTGGTGACTCATGTGTACGTAGGCCCCGAGGTGCACGCTCCCGAGGTGGTCGTGGCGGAGCGGGTGGCACCATGTGCTCCTGAGGTGGTTGCAGGGGAGCGGGCACCATCATGCGCTCCTGAGGTGGTCGCGGGGGAATGGGCACCATCATGCGCTCCCGAGGCATCTCTCCTAGCCCCACGGGCGGCAGGAGAGGAGTCCCGCCCGCGGATGCAGCTGTTGTCCTTGCCGTGGAGGGCTACACGCCAGCCCCCAGTGCGTCTCCTTTGGATCCCGGGGCATCCCGCAAGAGGAAAGAGCCCGGGAGCCGCCGCAATCTTGTCCCAAGGACGCTGAAGAAGAGGAAGTGGATTGTTGTGGATGAGTAAGTACCTTGCCGTCCTCTTGGCTATTGCATATCACGTCTCCGTCTGACTTTTGCCCCTCATGATCCCTTCCGTCGAGGGGGTGAGCGCGTCCCGAGCACTACCTCCGGAGGGCACCAGTCCTGCCGCGACCTTAGGCCTCACGAGCCAGGCAGTTGCGCGCGGGGTGGTGCTTGTACCCTAGCCAAGGCCCTCCCTGGGGGTCGTGGGCCTGTGTTCCCAGCTCCCTTCTTTTGGAGTGATCTCTGGAGCGCGGGGGCCATGCCAAGGGCTCCCCCGCTGATCCTTGATGGTAACTGGGCACCCTGCAGGGCAGCGCCATCCCCAAGCTGTGGGGCGGGCCCCATTGTCGGTGTCAAAACCAGCAAATCTAGGGTAGGGGGTCCCGAACTGTGCATCTGCGGATCGAAGGTAACACGAGACAGGGGACACGATGTTTACCCAGGTTCGAGCCCTCTTGATGGAGGTAATACCCTACTTCCTGCTTGATTGACTTTGATGAGTATAGGGATTACAAGAGTTGATCTACCTCAAGATCGTAATGGCTAAACCCTAGATGTCTTGCCTGTATGATTATGATTGCCTCTATGGACTAAACCCTCCGGTTTATATAGACACCAGAGGGGCCTAGGGTTATACAGAGTCAGTTTACAGAGAAAGGAATCTTCATATCCGAGCGCCAAGCTTGTCATCCATGCAAAGGAGAGTGCCATCCGGACACGGGGAAAAGCCATCTATATTGTATCTTCACGGCCCACCAGTCCGGCCCATGTCACCTAGCCCGGACGCCCGGGGACCCCCTAATCCAGGACTCCTCAAGAGCCTCGAACCAGGCTTCAATGACGATGTATCCAAAGATGCGATTGCCTTCGGCATTGCAAGGCGGGTTCCTCCTCCGAGTAACAAGTCACGTCCACTAACAACTTTTCCGGCGAGACGTTATGTTCTGGTATTATTATCATGTCGAACCGTTTTTTAGCCTCCCACTTCGCGTTTCTAGGCACGGTTATTGACACGTCTTGTCAAAGCAGAGATCGTGTCCCTTTATTGCGGGATTCTCATCAATACGAGTTTGGTTAATCCAACCGTGTCGTTAGCACGACCCCTTGGGAATAGGCGAGTTTTAAGGCTTATGAGGGGGGAGGCGCTTGATATTCGCAGCTTATATAAACGGATAAAAATCTATCCTTCTCCCTCACGCCTTCCTCCCTTCCCGCCTCTACATCCTTGGGCTCCAGTGTCCCAGTTCCAATCTTTCCCTTCACCCCAACTTCTCCAGCTATGGCTGGATCCAGTTCCCAGGGCAAGTGGATGGCCTCCTCCATAACAGAGAAGGACATCAAGGATCTACGGGAAGCGAGGTACTTGACAGCGGAGATTACACACATGCTTCCTACCTGGGGGCAGGTCATCCCTACCCCAAAGCCCGACAAAAGGGTGGTATTCATCCCCCACTTCCTCCGGGGACTTGGGTTTGCCCTCCATCCCTTCGTCTGAGGTCTCATGTTTTACTACTGGCTGGATTTCCACGATCTGGCCCCGAATTCCTTCCTCCATATCTCGGTGTTCATCGTCGTGTGTGACGCATTCCTCCGTGTCCCCCCACACTTCGGCTTGTGGCTCAAGGTCTTCAACGTGAAGCCGAAGGTGGTTGGCGGTCAACACGCCGAGTGCGGCAGCGCCATGGTGAGCAAGCTCTGCCATGTTACCTGGCCCAAAGGGACATTTGTGGAAATTGTCAAGGTATGGCATCAGGAGTGGTTCTACATTATCGAACCCCGCGGCACCAAGTGGGCGGCCACTCCTGCTTTCAGATCTGGACCTCCGTTGTGGCTCGCATCTTGGACCAACAAGGGTCTAGACTAGAGATCCTCTGACGAGGTGTTGACGCTACAAAAGCACGTCAAGAGTATGGTAGAAAAGGACATCACCCTTGCTAATGTTGTCCAGGTGATGCTTATCCGCTGAGCTCTTCCCTACCAACGACGGCCTCTCAACATGTGGGAGTTTAATCCGGAAGGGCCACAGACCCTGCAGCGATTATTTGGCACGACACACAAAGGGATCTGGAAGCTGCTCTTCAAGAGCCAGAAGACGTGGCCAAGGACGTCTGACAACACCGGCCTCGACTACAACAATCCATCCTCCCCAGTAAGTATTAAATTTCCAAACATTACCTAGTTCGTCAATCTTAGGGAGGGGTACTGAAAATTCCGCCCCTTGAACAAGGCTGGATAAAGAAGGCGGAGCGGATCAGATGTCCGGCTCCGCTCCCCGAAGACCCATCTAAACCTATGTTAATGAGGATGCGTTTTGCGCCCTACCAGGCGCCGGCAAAGAAGGACCAGAAGAAGAAGGGCAAGGAAGCCGAAGATGGCCACCACCATGAAGGTACTTCGGGCGCTACGTCCGGAGGGACCGAGGCTCCTTCCTATCACGAGGGAGACTAAGACGAGGACGAGGACGAGGAGGAAGAAGAAAACCCTCCTCTCAAAGGGAAAAAGAGGGCAGCCTCCGTAGATCCGGAGGAGGGAGCGTCCAAGAGGGGAAGGATATCCCTCTCGGACGACTCGGATTCGGACGCCGAAGCAATCCCCAAGCACCGTCCCCGGGCCAAGCCTATTGCCGCATCGTAAGTACCTAAGGATGCTTCACATACATCCAATCTTTTGCAAATTGTGAGAATAATGTTAAATTACGTATTTCAGTCCGGCCCGTGATCTCCCTCAAGTATCATCGTCATCGGGGGATCTACCTCCGGAGATGATGGAGAGCGAGACGCCTCCACAAGCTTCCTCGCCTCCTAGGGCGGATGACACCAAGGTGTCGTCCCAAAGGATTTCTCCGGGCTTCGAAGAAGTGCGGGAGAGGACCAAGACGGTGCCAGGGGATATCACCTTGGCTACCGAGAACGTGGGGGGTGAGACCCCATGGGGATCGGGCGATGGGGCCTGTGGATCATCCGGACCCCGGCCAAATACCGCTCCGGAGATACAAACGGCTCCGGAGTCGAATGAGCAGCCCCCTCCGAGGGAGGGTAAATCGGCTATTCCAATGGCGACCTCCGCTAATCCGGAGGCGCCGAACACTCTGGTGGACGCTCTGCAAAGTGCGTCCGTCTTGGAGGAACACCGTACCTTAATGGGTACGGTGGTTGAGAAGATCCAGTCCACCAAAAGCGGGCTGAACAAAGCCTTCTCTAGCCTATTAATAGACTTCGAGGTATATCATGTAATGTCTTTGGCCACATTCCATATGAAAGAATATGCATGTATATAGATAGTAGCCCCTGAGACCCTGATTGGCTCATGAAGAAGGGCAAACAGAGGATCTATACATGTCTGCAGGAAGTAACATACTTATCTGATGGGTGAACTAGGCTTCACTGTTAGCGGCGACCGCCCAGGCCGCGGAGGTTTTTGAACTAAAGCAGAAATTGAAGCTGGCCGATGAGGACGTTGTCCTTATTAACAAGCGGCTCGACGAGGTGCAAGGTATGTTTCGGGCATTCTGTTTGTGCCTATATGAATGTGTGAATGCTAGGTTGAAACTTAGACGCTGTTATATGCATAATTGCATATGGCGCTGCCGAGGTCGAGACCCTCAGGGATGAACTTGCCTGGGCCAAGGAGCAGGCAAGGGTGAGCAATGCGTCACGATAAAGCTGCAGATTTGAAGGCCGAACAAGCCACCCGGCGCCAGTTCGAGGAGCGGATATCTGCCATAGAGCAATAGCTCAAGGACGCCGCCCACAAGTGCAAGTCCCTCGAGGAAGAGAATAAAGCCAAGGCAACCGAACTCGACAAGGCCCTTCAGGAAGCCAAAGAGGCACGGTCCAAGTCTAGAGCGGCTCGTGAGGAGATCCGACAAGCTGGACAGATAGCGGCTGGTAAGCCCTTTCTTTTACAGACTAAGTTTGGTGATCAGAAATATGCCTTGCTTAATCGACTGTTGAGTTCTCCAGACGCTTTTGCGGATCTTCCGGAGAGTGGCGCCGACGCCGCGCAATTCTTCCAGGCTCAGGAAGGACATGCGACGGAGAAGCTGTGCAGACACGATTAGCGGTAGCGAGGCGCTGGTGCTGCTAAAGGACCAAATGGCGCAGTGGGCCAAGCTACATAAGATGTCTGGAGCGGTCATGAAGGATGTCATAGTTCGGCTATGGCCAGCCGAACCCATTCCGAGCAGCTATTTCGGTCTGGTGCGGCGACTCGTCGATGCACTGCCCCGACTCGACGAAATCAAGCGGTCAGTGTGCATAGAAGGTGCACGGATGGCCTTCACCCGTGTCATGATGAAGGCCGCTGTTAGTGCAGTTGAGGGCCCTCCCGGAGGCAAGGACCACCGCATGCCGGAGCACTACTTAGAAGAAGTCCTAGAGGGTGCCCGCTTGATAGAGGGTCAATGCTCAAAGGACATTATGTTCGAATGGATGTACCCGAACTGCCAGGACGATTTTATTATATATTAAGGCTTTGCGATATATTTGTGCCTTTGTCCGAAAGTTCTTTCCTCTTGTGCGGCCGTATTTTGTATTCCTAAGAGTTTTCCAGTCGTCGGCTTCAACCCCCACGTAGTTACTACGGGGGTGTTCGGAATAGCACATGATCATACTTGACCCAACGTCTCGGTTCGTAAAGGAGGTGTCAGTGCGGTGAACCAAGCAATCGGACTATGTGGCTTTACCACTCTCACTTAGCCATAGGAGTTTGACGATGGGGCTATAAGATAGCCCCTGGTACGTACGCGGCTATCCAGCTGTGGATGGGTACGCATGTGACCGGAAAAACAGACCTTCGTGTAATACGGAAAAAATCGCTAAAGATTTAGTAAGTCGTCGAGTGGCTGACCAGCTCTCGTTGCATCATGATAGTCGGTTTTCGGCTTTCTCTACTGAGGTGCTTGACCAGACAAACCAGAAACACAATCGCAGTAGTTCTCCCTTTACTACCATAGCTGAACAAACGGAACATAAGGTAGCAAACACAGGAGTCGGGCAACCCAACTATTGACCAAAGACATGAGTCGGAGCCGATGCATATAATGCCAAGCTCGAGACGCCGAAGTATGCTATAAAGCTATTCGGGATTTTGTTTGGCAACACATATGTGGCCACATCGAGCCCCTGGCAATTTTGTGCCGAGGTGTGAGTGAAACAACTGAGGAGACGGAATACATTATATGAGAATAAAAATTTTCTTCACTGGAATCTGATTGATACGTCAAAACGTGATCTTACAGAGGGCATCATATTCACCAAGGCCGTTTTACATGCCGGGAGTCTAAAAATAAGGGGGAAAGCTCTATACAGGTATTTGAATAAAGTTTGGTCGAAAGAATCCTTTGGACATCTTGCCGCACGTCTGCACCGCTTTCGCCTTGGAGAGAGAGGTTCCTTGAATGGTCTTCGGCTATCTGCACGAAACCGGGCTTGAAAAGAGTCCTTGTGAGTCCATAGGATAGATAGCTAGGTTTTAATGCACTTGTGGCAAAGAGAGAGAAAATAATCAAAGAAAAGAAAGTGGAAGGTCGTACAGGGTCAAACCGTACTATAGACCTCTCCGTATCGTGCCTCCATTGATGCCCAAGGTATTTTGACTACATAATTATGCATGCGTGGTACGAATTTCGCGGATGTGTGCGGCGATCAACGGAGGCGAAACTGCTAGTCCAGTTCTGGAGTTACCGGGCTGCCAGTATGTGGAACTAACTGGACTCGTTTAACAATGTCCGGCGGCTTGATGGCCGATGAGGTGTGCGGCTTGATAGGGCCGCTCTTTACTTCAGCCCTGAGGGCCGTGGTGTGCTCTTCAGTACAGAGGGAGCGTTCCGTATTTCCATTGATTGTTATGATGCCACGTGGACCGGGTATCTTGAGCTTTAAATAAGCATAGTGCGGGACCGCATTGAATCGAGCGAAAGCGGCCCGTTCGAGTAGTGCGTGATAACCACTGCGGAAGGGGACGATATCGAAGATCAGGTCTTCGCTGCGGAAGTTGTCTGGCGAGCCAAAGATGACTTCCAATATTATTGAGCCCGAGCAACGGCCTCTACACAAGGTATTACTCCTTTAAAGGTAGTTTTAGTGGGCTTGATTCTTGACGGATCAATACCCATTTTGCGAACAGTGTCCTGATAAAGCAAGTTAAGACTACTGCCGCCGTCCATAAGGACTCGCGTGAGGTGGAATCCGTCGATGATTGGATCGAGGACCAAAGCTGCCGAACCTCCGTGACGGATACTGGTTGGGTGGTCCTTTCGATCAAAGGTGATCGGACGAGCCGACCATGGGTTGAATTTTGGGGCGACCGGCTCTATGGCATAGACGTCCCTTAATGCGCGCTTGCGCTCCTGCTTAGGGATATGAGTGACGTAGATCATGTTCACCGTTTTGACCTCAGGGGGAAATTTCTTTTGTCCCCCTGTGTTCGGTGGGCGAGGCTCCTCATCGCCGTCCTTGCTGGGCGGCCCTTTCCCCTTGTGTTCGGCATTGAGATTGCCAGCCTGTTTAAAGACCCAACAGTTTCTGTTGGTATGATTGGCAGGTTTATCGAGGGTGCCATGAATCTGGCAAGGCCGATCAAGTATTATGTCTAAACTAGATGGACCATCTCTGTTTCCTTTGAATGGCTTCTTCTGTTGACCGGATTTGGAGCCACTGAATCCGGCATTGACCGCCATGTCTTTGGTGCCTTCGTTATTGTTTCGACGTTTGTGCTTGTTGCGTCGTGGCTTGCCATTGCCGTCCCTGGCTTCGTAGGTGCCAGGGTCGCTGGTGCTATTGCTTCTACGAGCTAGCCAGCTATCTTCTCCCGCGCAAAAGCGGGTCATAAGTGCGGCAAGGGCGCTGCCTTGGACTTCAGCTTTTCTTGGCCGAGGTATCGTGCGAGCCACTCATCTCGAAGGCTGTGTTTGAAGGCCGCGAGGGCTTCGGCGTCTGGACAATCCACAATCTGGTTCTTTTCAATTAAGAACCTGGTCTAGAGCTTCCAAGCTGATTCTCTGGGTTGCTGGATTATGTGACTAAGGTCATCGGCGTCTGGGAACCGAACATAGGTACCTTAGAAATTGTCTCTGAAGGCGTCATCCAAGTCTTCCCAGCTACCAATATAGTTTTCTGGGAAGCTGTTCAGCCAGGTCGTGACGGTCCCTTAAGTTTTAGGGGGAGGTATTTGATGGCATGTAGGTCATCACCGCGAGTGATATGTCTCCAACGTATCTATAATTTTTAATTGTTCCATGCTGTTTTATTATCAATCTTGGATGTTTTATAATCATTTTATATCATTTTTGGTACTAACATATTGACATAGTGCCAAATGCCAGTTGTTGTTTTTTTTTCATGTTTTTTACATTGCAGGAAATCAATATCACACGGAGTCCAAATGCCACGAAACTCCACGATGATTTTTTATGGGCCAGAAGGAAGGCAATGGGCCCTGGTTGCACTGGGCTGCTGCCACGAGCACAACCCACTGTATGCGCGCCAGGAGGCCCAGACATGCCCTGGTGGGTTGTGCCCACCTCGAGTGCCCCCCGAACCGCCTCTTTGCTCTATAAATACCCCAAAAATACCAGAACCCTAGAAGCTTCGACGAAATATTCATCCAGCCGCCGCAGAGTCCAGAACCACCAGATCCAATCTAGACACCATCACGGAGGGGTTCACCAGTTCCATTGGTGCCTCTCCGATGATGCGTGAGTAGTTCTTTGTAGACCTTCGGGTCCGTACTTAGTAGCTAGACAGCTTCCTCTCTCTCGCTGAATTCTCAATACAATGGTCTCCTGGAGATCCATATGATGTAACTCCTTTTGTGGTGTGTTCGTTGGGATCTAATGAACTTCGAGTTTATGATCAGTTATACCTTTTTATATCCATGAAAGTTATTTGAGTTTCTTTGATCTGTTATATGCATGGTCTCTTATAGCCTCGTATTTCTTCTTCGATATTTGGGTTTTGTTTGGCCAACTTGTTATATTTATCTTGCAATGGGAAGAGGTGCCCGGTAGTGGGTTCGATCTTACAGTGCTTGATCCCAGTGACATAAAGGGAATCGACACGTATGTATCATTGCTAATAAGGATAAAAAGACGGGATCCCTATCTGCCGCAATAGACAACGGATCTTGTCTATGTCATGTGAACATTCTTATTGCATTACTCCATTTTTTCAATGAACTTAATACACTAGATGCATGCTGGATAGCGGTCGATGTGTGGAGTAATAGTAGTAGATGCAGGCAGGAGTCGGTCTACTAATCTTGGACGTGATGCCTATGTAATGATCATTGCTCGGATATCATCATAATTATTTGAAGTTCTATCAATTGCCCAACAGTAATTTGTTTACCCACCGCTTGTTATTTTCTCGAGAGAAGCCACTAGTGAAACCTACGGTCCCGGTCTTCTTTTCTCATATATTTGCCTTGCGATCTACTTTTTCCTTTATGCTTTTATTCAGATCTATTAAACCAAAAAACAAAAATACCTTGTTGCGTTTTATCTTTATTTATTTTATTCGGCGTTCGATCTATCAATCTACTACAATTTACCTCACGTCCGTCTGCCTATCTTGAGGCGCCGTACCCCGGAAGGGACTGACAATCCCTTTAACTCATCGGGTTGCGAGGTGTTGTTGTTTGTGTGCAGGTGCTGCTTACATTGTGTTGCTTGGTTCTCCTACTGGTTCGATACATTGGTTTCATCATTGAGGGAAATACCTACCGTCGCTGTGCTACATCATCCCTCCCTCTCTGGGGAAATACCGACGTAGTTGCAGCAACCATCAAGGAGAATTTCTGGCATCGTTGCCTGGGAGGATCTTCAACATAACCAGGTTACTAATCACAAATCTCATCTCCTTGCAATTTACATTATTTTCCATTTGCCTCTCGTTTTCCTCTCCCCCACTTCACAAAAAAATTGTTGTTTTGTTCGCCTCTCTTTTCCGTTCGCCGTTTCCTTTCCAAATCTGTTTTTAAGTGCAATCTTGTTGTGTGGTCATCATGACTCAAGAGAACACCAAGTTATGTGATTTCTCAAATACCAACAACAATGATTTTATTGGCACTCTGCTTGCTCCTCCCGCCACTAGTGCGGAGACTTGTGATATTAATATGGCTGTGCTGAACATTGTTATGAAATACCAATTTTCTGGTACTCCTAATGAGGATGCCGCGTCCCATCTTAATACCTTCGTGGAATTATGCGATATGCAAAATAAAAAGGATGTGGACAATGATGTGGTCAAGATGAAATTATTTTTGTTTTCTTTGCATGATTCTGCAAAAATTTGGTTCTGTTCTTTGCCTCGCAATAGTATCGATTCTTGGAATAAGTGCAAAGATGCTTTTATCACTAAGTATTTTCCGCCCACAAAAATTATTTCCCTTAGAACCCAGATCAAGAATTTCAAGCAACTTGAACATGAGCATGTTGCACAATCTTGGGAAAGGATGAAAATGATGCTAAGGAATTGCCCAACTCATGGGTTAAATCTTTGGATGGTCATACAAATTTTTTATGCGGGGTTGAATTTTGTTTATCGAAATCTTTTAGATTCCGCTGCAGTGGAACTTTTATGGAAATTACTTTGGGCGAAGCCACCAAATTGCTTGATAATATAATGGAAAATTATTCACAATGGCATACCGAAAGAGCTCCTACTAGTAAAAAAGTTAATTCGGTTGAAGAAATTTCTTCTTTGAGTGATAAAGTTGATGCTCTTATGAAATTAGTTGCTAGTAAAAGTGCTCCTATTGATTTTAATGATATGCCTTTGTCTACTTTTATTGAGCAAAATAGTGATGCCATTGATGTGAATTTTATTTCTCGCAATAATTTCAATAATAATGCATATAGAGGAAATTTTAATCCTAGGCCTTTTCTTAGTAATTCCTCTAATAATTATGGTAATTCCTATGGAAATCAACCTTTCAATAATAATAGGAATACCTCTAATCTTGAGAATAATATTAAAGAATTTATCAACACGCAAAAAGTTTTCAACACTTCCATAGAAGAAAAGTTGAATAAGATTGATGACTTTTCTAGAAGTGTTGATAGAATTGCTCATGATGTGGAAAAACTCTCGATGAAGATTTTTGTGCCTAAAGTTGATGAATCAATTAAAGCTCTTTATGTTTCTATGGATGAAAGTAAGAAAAGAACTGCTATGCTTAGAGCTAAAAGAGAAATTTTTTTAAAAAGCTTTTTCTAGTGATTATTCTTGCAAAAATGATGAAGATCTTAGAATGATTGGTGTTTCTTCTATTGATTCTTTGTTTAGTAAAGTTAAGAATGATGAAAAAGGGACTGGAAAAGAGTCAACTTTAGGTAGAAGGCATCCCAATATTTCGGAGGGTGAAAATCTTGTTGAGAAAATTGATAAAAGTGGGTTTGAAGAGGTCAAAACTTTAGCTAGTGATGCACCCACTATTTTGGATTACAAAGACTTCAATTATGATAGTTGCTCTTTGATTGATTGTATTTCATTGTTGCAATCCATGTTGAATTCACCCCATGCTTATGAACAAAACAAAGCTTTTACTAAACATATTGTTAATGCTATGATGAAAGCTTTGGAAGAAAAATTGGAATTAGAAGTTTCAATTCTGAGAAAATTGCATGATGAGTGGGAACCTATTATCAAAGTCAAGATTAAAAATTATAAATGTTTTGCTTTGTTTGACTTGGGTGCTAGTGTTTCCACAATTCCAAAATCTTTATGTGATGTGCTTGGTCTTACCAATCTTGAAGAATGTTCTTTGAATTTGCACTTGGCCGATTCTACTATTAAAAAGCCTATGGGAAGAATTAATGATGTTCTTATTCTTGCAAATAGGAACTATGTGCCCATATATTTTATTGTTCTTTATATTGATTGCAATCCGTCTTGCCCAATTATTCTTGGTAGACTGTTATTACGCACTATCGGTGCCGTGATTGATATAAAAGAAGGCAATATAAAGTTCCAATTTCCTTTGAGAAAAGGTATGGAACACTTTCCTAGAACAAAAATCAGGCCACCTTATGAATCAATCATGAGGGCATCCTATGGATCTGGAACCAAAGATGACAAAACTTTGATCCTTGCCTTACGCCTAGCTAAGGGCGTAAAACTATAGCGCTTGTTGGGAGGCAACCCAATGAATAAAAATTTATTTTTGTTTTTTTGCTTTCTGTTCTTGTGTGTTTACACAATTATGCTGCTGGTATGATTGTGTTTTTTGTGTTTTAATTAGTGTTTGTGCCAAGTAAAGCCTTTAGGATCTTCTTGGGTGATAGTTGTTTGATCTTGCTGAAAAAGACAGAAACTTTGTGCTCACGAAAATAATTTTCATAAATCACAGAAAAGATATTTTGCCCTGATTATTTTTGCATAAGATTAATATACAAATTACCCTGGTATTCCTAATTTGGTAGAATGGTTGGAGTTACAGAAGTATTCACCAAAGTCAGATTACTACAGACTGTTCTGTTTTGACAGATTCTGTTTTCTTTGTGTTGTGTGCTTATTTTGATGGCTCTATGGTTTTCTTTGATAAGTTTTTTCCATAGAAAAGTTGGAATACAGTAGATATAGTACAAAAACAAAATATGAATTGGTTTGATACAACACTTATAGCAGTGGTTTGCTTTCTTATACTAACGGATCTCACGAAGGTTTTGTTGAGTTTTGTGTGATTGAAGTTTTCAAGTTTTGGGTTATCTTACGATTAATGAAGGAGGGATGTAAGAGCCTAAGATTGGGGATGCCCCGGCATCCCAAGATATTATCCAAGAATGAGCAACCAACTAAGCTTGGGGATGCCCCTGAGTGGCATCCCAGCTTTCTTCCAACAACTATCGGTATTTTACTCGAGGCTATATTTTTATTCGTCACATGATATGTGTTTTGCTTGGAGCGTCTTGTATGATATGTGTCTTTGCTTGTTTTATTTTGTGTTTTAAGTCATCAATCCTTTCTGGACACACCTATTTTAGAGAGCCAAAATTATATCATGACTTGTTAGAATTGCTCTCTATGCTTCACTTAAATCTTTTATGAGCTAGGACTTGCTCTAGTGCTTCACTTATATCTTTTTGAGCACGGTGTGCTTTGTTATTTTTGAAGATATGCTCTCTTGCTTCACATAGATTTATTTCAGAGTTAGTAAAATTTTGAAGAAATTCTCTCTTGCTTCACTTAAATTATTTTGAGAGAAAGAAAATTTGTTATGCTCATGACCTTCACTTATATTTGTTTGAGCTTATGAAAAGAAACTCACGAAAATTAGTCCCAAAGTGATAGATATCGAAGAAGGATAAAGAAAACAATGTCATGAAGATCATTGGACAAAATAAACTTGATTCTTAGTAATAGTTTTGAGATATGAAAAGCAACTCATGAAAATTAGTCCCAAAGTGTGTGCGATGTCAAACAATATCACAAATGGTGCGGGCAAACTAAAAGTTTGTGATAGTTGCCTTACATGATTTGCAACCATGAACTATTTCTGATGTGGTACGCATCATAAACATTGCACCACAGAATAGCGTGTGCGATAGTTTTCATGTACGACAATGTTACGATGGTCCGACATTTCATAATCCTATCTGACACTCGTACGACGATGAGCTAATCTTCTTAATTAGTTATCGCATACGGTTCGGGAAAAGTGAATGTGTGTGATTGTCCGCTTATCATACACATTCTATAATTGTGAACCGTTTGTGATGGGCTGTGCATCATAAACGTAGCACCACAGAATACCGACTGCGATGGCAATGCAAGCACAAATGAGTTGCAAGGATGAAGCGTTTGGTGGGCTCCCTATCCCCAATGGTTTTTGGGTCGTGTGGGGTGGACCCCCCTATCGCAGTCACTTACTTGGCGATGGTTCCAAATGCTGTCACGGAAAGGGGTTAAAAACCATTTGTATAGCACCTTGCTGTACCAGTGCACCCACATCATTGCAGGTTGCTTGGAAATAAATGAGCGAGCGGGACATGATTTCTTTCGATAAACATATTTGTACTCGAGGAAGTGCGGGCATAATTGAAAGAATAAACATTGAAATTCTTTCCAGATGAATGAGCATAGTGATTGAATGAGGTATGCATATACTCATTTTGTCGAAGGAAATTACGAGCATTTTCAGCCTGCATGGTTAGTAGAGTAGTAATAGGAAATGCCTCGATAGTTTTCTTGGGCACCCATATGGCTTTCTTTGGGGGGGCATCCCTGGTGTTTGGTCCAACATAGTGAGCAATAGCCTCACCACATTGGTTTTTGAACAACTTATAGTTGTCGAGAGAATCATCATGAGAGTATTCAGTGATAGGTAAATTATATCCCAAAAGCGAAGCTGGATTGAGTGTTTTGCTCTTAGCAAGCACCCATACAGTGCGAGGATATTGATGAGGTTCCCAGTAAGAGCAATTCTCATTCAGTTTCCTTTCGAAACGGATACCTTCTTTCCCGGGATTTTTGTGAAGAATGGATTTCTTTAGTACATCACAAAGGGATTGATGCCCTTTGAGAGATTTGAACATTTCTGTCTGAAGAAGATACTTCAACCTAGCATTTTCATCAGGCACAGAACCATTTCCTCGATAGAGGGGTTAGCATTCACAGAAGATTCAATATTTGATTCAGCATTACTACGTTCAAGGAACTTTAAGCAGGGTGGTACGAACACTTCATGTTTATCTTTGAGTTGTTGGGTGAGAAGAGAATTCTCTTTGATCAAATCCTCATGAGCCTCTCTCAGTGACTCGAGTTCATGTTTCCTTTTCAGGTAATCATAAGCCAATCTCTCATGATCTGCTGATAGAAAATCATGACGATTTGACAGTTCATCCATTCGTGACATGAGAGCGGAATGCTCTTCAGTCAATGACTAGTTTTTCTCCATCTCCTCAACCAACAACACTTCAGATTTCCTGAGGGTTTTCTAAATTTTCTCAAGAGATTTTTGTTAAAAATTAGCAATTTTGATCAGTTTAGCATGGTCATCCTCATCTGAAGAATATTGATCACTGGATTGAACCTTGTGATGTTTGGAAGATACCTTTTCTTTCATGGCTTTGGCCATGAAGCAGTAGGCAGGAGATTCATCGTCACTTGACGGACTCCCGAAGAAGTTTGTTGCAGGGGAGAAGGCATATGCTATGCCAGCCATGCCGGGGTCAGAATCCTCATCGGATTCGTCAGCTTCTTCAGAGTCAAATGATTCTTCTTCATCGGAGTCCATCTCCTTGCCGATGTATGCCTTGGCCTTGCGAGAATTATTCTTGCGGTTGGAGTAGGACTTGGAAGGATTCCTTGATGAAGATCTTGACAAAGATTTTGAGGTGGAGTTATCCTTCTTCTTGAAGAACTTCTTCATTTTCTTCTCATCGTCGAAGTCGTAGTTCTTGCTCTTGCCCTTGCCATAGTAGCTTCCTGAATCATATCTTCCACTGGCATGAATTTCAGCTTCCTAGAGAGGGCAGTCCAAAATGAAATGTCCTGGCTTTTTGCACTTGAAACAGGTGTACTCTCCAGTAGGTTTTGATGAAGATTTTGAACTGCCAGAGTTGCTGGATCCTTTCTTCTGGAACTGGTTTTCTTGTGAAGGCACTGGAATCTTTTCGTGATCAAAGCGAGATCTTTGATGATCCTTTGTGGCTCATCTGAATTCTCTTCCACATTTCCTTTAGAGGACGAATCAGCCACAACCTTGAGAGCATGATTTTTGTGGTGACTTGAGCCGTAGAGATCTCTCTTCTCTTCTTGTTTCTTGTGGGTGTTCAGCCTTTCCATGATATCAGCAGAGTCGAGAATTTTGAAACTAGCTCGTTCCCTAATCATCAGGACTAGTGTGTCGAAAGAACTGTCAAGTGATCGAAGCAATTTCTTCACAATTTCATAATCAATGATGTCTTTGGTGCCGAGACCTTGCAGTTTGTTTGCGATGTCAATCAGAAGATCGAAAGTTTGTTGACAGCTTTCATTTCCGATTCGCTTTGCCCAAAGAGTATCAATGCGAGCTTCTTTCTGAGTTGAAACACCTTCATTTATCTTCTCGAGAATGTCCCACAAATCCTTCGCAGTTTCACACCGACGATAGCGACGAAATTGAGCACGAGAGAGATGGCCACCAATTTCATCTTTAGATTGTGCATCCATCTGAATGAGTTTCTTCTCCCGGTGAGTGGGGGCCTGAGGTATTTCAACCGTGAATCCAAACTACACCACATTCCACATATCATCATCAATAGCTCGGAGACGAATCTTATCTTCTCCTTCCAGAAGGGATAGTCCGTCCCATCGAAGATGGGAATCTTGAGATGCAACTTGTAGCTCACTAAAGACATACTTAAACTCCGTGGTGGATACACCAAAATGAGCAGAGTCAAAGAGTACCTTGCTCTAACCTTGCTCTGATACCAATTGTAGGAATGAAGTATGTCTACCAGAGGTGGTGGGAGGGTGAATGGGAGTTTTAAAATTTCTTCGGAAATCACAAAACTATCGGAACCCGACAGCGGAGCGAATGAAAAAACAAAGTACAATGAGCTAAAACAAACTACTAAAAGGAAAGTAAAGCATGCATCGAGACAAATCACATGATTAATAACAACTCGAATGTAAATAGGAGTAGCAGAGGTAACCAGTGATGCTCGATGGCGACAAGGTATTTGGTAGACCAATTCGTCCTTCTGCACAAGGACTACGTCTGTTTGGAGGGGTTGTGACTTAACACAGAAGATAAACTCTCTCCGCCCTATTCTCCTCGACAATTGGTTCATCAAACAATGCCAATCACTCGTGGTAGATACTTGAGGCCATCTCCGAACCTTTATAGACTTCTTCTTCGAGTACCACAATTACTCTTGGTCTCTGAAGAAATTGACACCTAACAATCTAGAGATTTGCAGCTCTCAAGAGTAATAGGTGGAGCGTACTGGACTTAGATTCGAGTGATCCTGAACCACTATCTAAATTTTCAGCTCAAGCGGTTTTATCTCGGTCGATTTTAAACTCAAATCACTCGGAGAGGGGGTTGCTCAACAATCTTCTCAGAATCAAATGGAGCAGCCACCGAACAATGCCGGCGCGGGGTGGCTATTTATAGTCACAACCTTCCCTGGTGGGAAATGACCATTTTGGACACGCGGTCCAGCCAATAGCCAACCAACACGTAGACAATAGTCGGATTTTGGACCAAGGATAACATTACTTGAGGAACAAGTAATGCTAACTCCTTGGTCAGAGACAAATCTCTTGCAGCAAAGAAGATCGCAGTATCTTGCTGGCAAGTATTTGCTCGGAACACAAAGAGATTTCTCTCGCAACTCTCATAGGATTTGCGTTTAGCATCAGAGAATCAAAGCTTCGAAAGCCATACCCCTCTTAATTTTATGATGGTCCTATGACTCAATAAAGAGAAGAGAAACAACAAAATAAATGCTACGTCTTCACTTCGTATTTAATCTCCTCGGTCGCAGTCAATTCCTTCGGACGAGCACCAAACCAATTGCTTCACGTCATCAATTTTTGAGGGGACACTCTTGTTATCATAATCTTCGGTGATAACCTTCACTGCCACACAAGATATTACCTTCGTCGTTTGAATCAAACTCCTCGTGAATTCAGGGACCTATTACTCTGCGTGCACTAGCAAACACATAAGTCCTATACTGTTTATGTCAACAAACTCCAAAACATAAGGGGCCAATTATTGCACCAACAGTTAGGCATCATGTTTTGAGCACCCAAGAGTCATTGTGGTGTGCCGGTGAACAAGTATGTGAAGGTTTTGGAAGTCTACCTTGAAGACTTACCACAAGTGATTAGGAAATGTCTAAGTGACCTTGGCTCAACAGGAATACAGTGAGGACTAAGTGTCCTCTAAGTTCATCTCAGTTGCCTCAACCAGACATACAGTTGATACAGCAACTGGAAATGATCTACCAAATCAATGTGTCTTCACCTAGCCTATCAGATTTCAAATTCCTCACCTTTAACTTTATGTTATCCGGTTGCTGAAGAATTTGTGATCTACCTTTTGAAGAATTTGGACTGAAGACTTTCATTTCTTCAGTTCATATCCATCATGCTTATATGCATGTATGACTGCAAGTTCTTCACCTATATGTATGTTGTATGCATGCTTTCCATTACTATGATGAATTAGGTGCCTTACGTTTCTATTTCTTCACTCTGATCTTCGTCAAATTCATCAGTATTTGTCGAATTTCTGAAAATCTCCCATTCACCTCCATCTGGGAGTAAACCCGTGATACGTCTCCAATGTATCTATAATTTTTGATTGCTCCATGCTACTTTATCTACTGTTTTGGACCATATTGGGCTTTATTTTCCACTTTTATATCATTTTTGGGACTAACCTACTAACCGGAGGCCCAGCCCAGATTTGCTATTTTTTGCCTATTTCAGTATTTCGAAGAAAAGCAATACCAAACGGAGTCCAAACGGAATGAAACCTTCGGGAACGTGATTTCTCACCGAACGTGATCCAGAGAACTTGGAGTGCAAGTCAAGAAGCAACCGGAGCCTCCACGAGATAGGAGGGTGCGCCCCCTCTGTAGGGCGCGCCCCCTGTCTCGTGGGCCCCATGACCACCGTACTTCTTCTTCCTATATATACCTACGTAACCCGAAAACACCCGGGGGCACCACGAAACACAATTTCCACCACCATAACCTTCTGTATCTGCGAGATCCCATCTTGGGGCCTTCGCTGGCACTCTGCCGGAGGGGGAATCAAGCACGGGGGGCCTCTACATCAACATCCTTGCCCTTCCGATGAGTTGTGAGTAGTTTACCACAGACCTACGGGTCCATAGTTATTAGCTAGATGCCTTCTTCTCTCTTTTTGGATCTCAATACAATGTTCTCCCCCTCTCTTGTGGAGATCTATTCGATGTAATCACTTTTTGCGGTGTGTTTGTCGAGATCCGATGAATTGTGGGTTTATGATCAAGTTTATCTATGAATAATATTTGAATCTTCTCTGAATTCTTTTATGTATGATTAAGTTATCTTTGCAAGTCTCTTTGAATTATCGGTTTAGTTTGGCCTACTAGATTGGTTTTTCTTGCCATGGGAGAAGTGCTTAGCTTTGGGTTCAATCTTGCGGTGTCCTTACCCAGTGACAGAAAGGGTTGCAAGGCACGCATTGTATTATTGACATCGAGGATAAAAAGATGGGGTTTATATCATATTGCATGAGTTTATCCCTCTACATCATGTCATCTTGCTTAATGTGTTACTCCGTTCTTATGAACTTAATACTCTAGATGCATGTTGGATAGCGGTCGATGTGTGGAGTAATAGTAGTAGATGCAGGCAGGAGTCGGTCTACTTGTTATGGACGTGATGCATATATACATGATCATGCCTAGATAATCTCATAACTATTCGCTTTTCTATCAATTGCTCGACAGTAATTTGTTCACCCACCGTAATACTTATGCTATCTTGAGAGAAGCCACTAGTGAAACCTATGGCCCCCGGGTCTATCTCTTATCATACTTGTTTCCAAGCTACTTTTATTTGCATCTTTACTTTTTGCATCTATATTATAAAATACCAAAAATATATTTATCTTATCATACTATCTTTATTAGATCTCACTTTCATGAAGTGGCCGTGAAGGGATTGACATCCCCTTTATTGCGTTGGTTGCGAGTTCTCATTTTGTTTGTGTAGGTGCGTGGGACTTTTGAGGAGCCTCCTACTGGATTGATACCTTGGTTCTCAAAACTGAGGGAAATACTTATGCTACACTTTGCTGCATCACCCTCTCCTCTTCGAGGAAAACCAGCATAAGCTTAAGACGTAGCAAGAAGGATTTCTGGCGCCGTTGCCGGGGAGGTCTTCGCTCAAGTCAAGACATACCAAGTACCCATCACAAACCTATCTCCCTCGCATTTACATTATTTGCCATTTGCCTCTCGTTTTCCTCTCCCCCACTTCACCCTTGCCGTTTTATTTGCCCTCTCTTTCCCAATCTCCTCCTCTTTCTCCCCTTGCCTTTTTCTCGCTTGCCTTTTGTTTGCTTGTGTGTTGGATTACTTGTTGCCATGGCGCAAGATAATACCAAATTGTATTATTTCTCGAATATGAATAATAATGATTTCCTTAGTACTCTGATTGCTCCTCTTAATAAGGATGAGTCTTGTGAAATCAATACCGCTTTGCTGAATCTTGTTATGAAAGATCAATTCGCCGGCCTTCCTAGCGAAGATGCCGCTACTCATCTAAACAACTTTGTTGATTTGTGTGATATGCAAAAGAAGAAAGATACGGATAACAATGTTGTCAAATTGAAGTTATTTCCGTTTTCACTTAGAGATCATGCTAAAGTTTGGTTCTCGTCTTTGCCTAAAAATAGTATTCATTCTTGGAACAAGTGCAAAGATGCTTTTATCTCTTAAGTATTTTCCTCCCGCTAAGATCATCACTCTTAGAAACGATATTATGAATTTTAAACAACTTGATCATGAGCATGTTGCCCAATCTTGGGAAAGAATGAAATTAATGCTTCGCAATTTCCCTACTCATGGTTTGAATTTATGGATGATTATACAAAAATTTATGCCGGTTTGAACTTTGCTTCTAGAAATCTCTTAGATTCGGCTGCGGGAGGCACCTTTATGGAAATCACTTTAGGAGATGCTACAAAATTACTTGATAATATTATGGCTAATTATTCTCAATGGCACACCGAAAGATCTTCTAGTAAAAAAGTGCATGTTATAGAAGAAATCAATGTTTTGAGTGGAAAGATGGATGAACTTATGAAGATGTTTGCTACTAAAAATACTCCTCTTGATCCCAATGATATGCCTTTGTCTTCCTTGATTGAGAATAATAACGAATCTATGGATGTGAATTTTGTTGGTAGGAATAGTTTTGGAAACAATGCTTATAGAGGAAATTTTAATCCTAGGCCTTATCCTAGTAATCCCTCTAATAATTATGGAAATTCCTACAATAATTCTTATGGTAATTTTAATAAGATGCCCTCTGATTTTGAGATTAGTGTGAAAGAATTTATGATCTCTCAAAAGAATTTTAATGCTATGCTTGAAGAAAAATTGCTCAAAGTTGACGATTTGGCTAGGAACGTTGATAGACTTTCGCTTGATGTTAATTCTCTTAAACTTGGATCTTCTTCTCCTAAGCATGATATCAATGAGTCTCTCAAAGTAATGAGAATTTCCATTGACGAGTGCAAGGAAAGAACCGCTAGATTGCGTGCTAAGAAAGAAAGCTTTATAAAAGCGTGTTCGTCTAGTTTCCGTGAAAATAATGATGAGGATCTTAAAGTTATTGATGCATCTCCAATCAGATCTATGTTTTGCAATATGAACTTTGATGATTGTGGGACTGATGATGAATCAACTTTGCCTAGAAGGCGACCCAAGAATTCAGAATCTTTAGATCTTAATGATAAATTTGGTAAAAGTGAGATTGGAGAATCCTCAACTTCTAATAATGTTGAACCTATCTCGGACTTCAAGGAATTTAATTATGATAATTGCTCTTTAAAAGGTTGTATTTCCTTGTTGCAAGCCGTTGTTAATTCTCCTCATGCTTATAGTCAAAATAAAGCTTTTTCCAAACATATTGTTGATGCCTTGATGCAATCTTATGATGAAAAACTTAATTTGGAAGTTTCTATACCTAGAAAACTTAACGATGAGTGGGAACCTACTATAAAGATTAGAATTAAAAATTATGAGTGTTTTTCTTTGTGTGATTTGGGTGCTAGTGTTTCCACGATTCCGAAAACTTTATGTGATATTCTAGGTTTCCATGATTTTGATGATTGCTCGTTAAATTTACACCTTGCGGATTTCACCATTAAAAAGCCTACGGGAAGGATCAATGATGTTCTTATCGTTGCAAATAGAAATTTGGTGCCCGTAGATTTTATCGTTCTTGATATACATTGCAATCTTTCATGTCCTATTATTCTTGGTAGACCTTTGCTTAGAACGATTGGTGCGATTATTGATATGAAGGAAGCTAATATTCGATTCCAATTTACGTTAAAGAAAGGCATGGAGCACTTTCCAAGAAAGAAAGTTAAATTACCTTATGAATCTATCATGCGTGCTACTTATGAGTTTAGTGCCAAAGATGGCACTCGTTAGATCTATCCTCGCTTTTATGCCTAGCTAGGGGCGTTAAACGATAGCGCTAGTTGGGAGGCAACCCAATTTTCTTTATGTTTTTTATTTTTGTTTCTGTTTAGGAATAAATAATCCATATAAATTCTATTTATATGTGGTTTTATCTTTTAATTAGTGTTTGTGCCAAGTTAAACCTATTGGATCTTCTTGGATGATAGTTATTTGATCTTGCTGTAATTTCCAGAAACTTTGCTCTCAGTGCCCGAATTGTTAAAAATCACCAGAACGTGATAAAATAGTTATTCCAATTGCTTCTGATCAATAAATAAATTGTCTAGGTCGTCCAATTTTGGTAGATTTTTTGGAGTTCCATAAGTTTGCGTTAGTTACAGATTACTACAGACTGTTCTGTTTTTGACAGATTCTGTTTTTCATGTGTTGTTTGCTTATTTTGATGAATCTATGGCTAGTAAAATAGTTTATAATCCATAGAGAAGTTGGAATAGAGTAGGTTTAACATCAATATAAATAAAGAATGAGTTCATTACAGTACCTTAAAGTAGTCTTTTTTTCCTCCTCTAACGGAGCTCACGAGATTTCTGTTGAGTTTTGTGTTGTGAAGTTTTCAAGTTTTGGGTAAAGCTTTTATGGACTATGGAATAAAGGGTGGCAAGAGCCTAAGCTTGGGGATGCCCATGGCACCCCAATTTATTCAAGAATAGCCAAAAGCCTAAGCTTGGGGATGCCCCGGGAAGGCATCCCCTCTTTCGTCTTTGTTCATTGGTAACTTTACTTGGGGCTATATTTTTATTCACCACATGATAAGTGTTTTGCTTGGAGCGTTGTGTGTTATATTAGTCTTTGCTTTTTAGTTTACCACAATCATCCTTGCTGTTCACACCTTTTGAGAGAGCCATACATAAATTGGAATTTGATAGAATACTCTATGTGCTTCACTTATATCTTTTGAGCTTGATAGTTTTGCTCATAGTACTTCACTTATATCTTTTGAGTGTGATAATTTTTGCTCTAGTACTTCACTTAGATCTTTTAGAGCACGTTGGTATATTTGTTTTAAAGAAACTATTGATCTCTCATGCTTCACTTAGATTATTTTGAGAGTCGTTAATAGCATGGTAATTTGCTTAAATATTAATATACTCGGTATTCAAGATATGTGAAACTTTCTTTTGAGTGCGTTGAATACTAAGAAAAGTTTGATCCTTGATAATTGTTTTGAGATATGAAGATGGTGATATTAGCATCATGCTAGTTGAGTAGCTGTGAATTTAAAGAATACTTGTGTTGAAGTTTGTGATTCCCGTAGCATGCACGTATGATGAACCGTTATGTGATGAACTCGGAGCATGCTTTATTTATTGATTGTCTTCCTTATGAGTGGCGGTCGGGGGAATGACGATGGTCTTTTCCTACCAATCTATCCCCCTAGGAGCATGCGCGTAATAATTTGCTTTGATAACTTCTAGATTTTTGCAATAAGTATATGAGTTATTTATGACTAATGTTGAGTCCATGGATTATATGCACTTTTTCCCATCCTTCCACCATTGCTAGCCTCCCTAATACCGCGCATTTTTCGCCGGTATCATACACCCACCATATATCTTCCTCAAAACAGCCACCATACCTACCTATCATGGCATTTCCATAGCCATTCCAAGATATATTGCCATGCAACTTTCCACCGTTCCGTTTATTATGACACGCTCCATCATTGTCATATTGCTAGCATGATCATGTAGTTGACATCGTATTTGTGGCAAAGCCACCGTTCATAATTTTTTCATACATGTCACTCTTGATTCATTGCATATCTCGGTACACCGCCGGAGGCATTCATATAGAGTCATATTTTGTTCTAAGTCTCGAGTAGTAATCGTTGAGTTGTAAGAAAAATAAAAGTGTGATGATCATCATTCTTTAGAGCATTGTCCCAAGTGAGGAAAGGATGATGGAGACTATGATTCCCCCACAAGTCGGGATGAGACTCCGGACGAAAAAATAAAAAAAAATAAAAAAAAAGAGGCCATGAAAAAAGGGGAAAGGCCCAAAGAAAAAAAATGAGAGAATAAGAGAGAAGGGGCAATGTTATTATCCTTTTACCACACTTGTGCTTCAAAGTAGCACCAAGATCTTCATGATAGAGAGTCTCTCATTTTGTCACTTTCATATACTAGTGGGAATTTTTCATTATAGAACTTGGCTTGTATATTCCAATGATGGGCTTCCTCAAATGCCCTAGGTCTTCGTGAGCAAGCGAGTTGGATGCACACCCACTTAGTTTCTTTTGTTGAGCTTTCATATACTTATAGCTCTAGTGCATCCGTTGCATGGCAATCCCTACTCACTCACATTGATATCTATTGATGGGCATCTCCATAACGCGTTGATACGTCTAGTTGAAGTGATGCTATCTTCCCTCTTTTTGTCTTCTCCACAACCACCATTCTATTCCACATATAGTGCTATATCCATGGCTCGCGCTCATGTATTGCGTGAAGATTGAAATTTTTTTAAAAATGTTAAAGTATGAAACAATTTCTTGGCTTGTCATCGGGGTTGTGCATGATTTAAATATTTTGTGTGGGGAAGATGGAGCATAGCCAGACTATATGATTTTGTAGGGATAACTTTCTTTGGCCATGTTATTTTGAGAAGACATAATTGCTTAGTTAGTATGCTTGAAGTATTATTATTTTTATGTCAATATCAACTTTTGTCTTGAATCTTTCGGATCTAAATATTCATACGACAATTAAGAGGATTTACATTGAAATTATGCCAAAGTATCACTCTGCATCAAAAATTCTCTTTTTATCATTTACCTACTCGAGGACGAGCAGGAATTAAGCTTGGGGATGCCTGATACGTCTCCAACGTATCTATAATTTTTGATTGCTCCATGCTACTTTATCTACTGTTTTGGACCATATTGGGCTTTATTTTCCACTTTTATATCATTTCTGGGACTAAGCTACTAATCGGAGGCCCAAATTTGATTTGCTTTTTTTGCCTATTTCAGTATTTCGAAGAAAAGGAATACCAAACGGAGTCCAAACGGAATGAAACCTTCGGGAACGTGATTTTCTCACCGAACGTGATCCAGAGAACTTGGAGCGCAAGTCAAGAAGCAACCGGAGCCTCCACGAGATAGGAGGGCACGCCCCCCTGTAGGGCACGCCCCCTGTCTCGTGGACCCCTCGGGCAGCCACCGACGTACTTCTTCTTCCTATATATACCTACGTACCCCGAAAACACCCGGGGGCACCACGAAACACAATTTCCACCATCGTAACCTTCTGTATCCGCGAGATCCCATCTTGGGGCCTTCACCGGCACTCTGCCGGAGGGGAAATCAAGCACGGGGGGCCTCTACATCAATATCCTTGCCCCTCCGATGAGTTGTGAGTAATTTACCACAGACCTACGGGTCCATAGTTATTAGCTAGATGGCTTCTTCTCTCTTTTTGGATCTCAATACAATGTTCTCCCCCTCTCTTGTGGAGACCTATTCGATGTAATCTCTTTTTGCGGTGTGTTTGTTGAGATCCGATGAATTGTGGGTTTATGATCAAGTTTATCTATGAATAATATTTGAATCTTCTCTGAATTCTTTTATGTATGATTAAGTTATCTTTGCAAGTCTCTTCGAATTATCGGTTTAGTTTGGCCTACTAGATTGGTTTTTCTTGCCATGGGAGAAGTGCTTAGATTTGGGTTCAATCTTGCGGTGTCCTTACCCAAAGGATGTAAAGGGTTGCAAGGCACGTATTGTATTGTTGCCATCAAGGATAACAAGATGGGGTTTATATCATATTGCATGAGTTTATCCCTCTACATCATGTCATCTTGCTTAATCGTTACTCCGTTCTTATGAACTTAATACTCTAGATGCATGCTTTGGATAGCGGTCGATGTGTGGAGTAATAGTAGTAGATGCAGGTGAGTCGGTCTACTTGTTATGGACGTGATGCCTATATACATGATCATGCCTAGACAATCTCATAACTATGCGCTTTTCTATCAATTGCTCGACAAGAATTTGTTCACCCACCGTAATACTTATGCTATCTTGAGAGAAGCCACTAGTGAAACCTATGGCCCCCGGGTCTATCTCTTATCATACTTGTTTTCAATCTACTTTTATTTGCATCTTTACTTTTTGCATCTATATTATAAAATACCAAAAATATATTTATCTTATCATACTATCTTTGTTAGATCTCACTTTCGCAAGTGGCCGTGAAGGGATTGACAACCCCGTTATTACATTGGTTGCGAGTTCTCAGTTTGTTTGTGTAGGTGCGTGGGACTTTTGAGGAGCCTCCTACTGGATTGATACCTTGGTTCTCAAAACTGAGGGAAATACTTATGCTACACTTTGCTGCATCACCCTCTCCTCTTCGAGGAAAACCAACGCAAGCTCAAGACGTAGCAACCCGCGCTTCCAATTGGTATCAGAACAAGGTGCTCCCTTGTTCTGTGTGATTTTGGTTTAACCACCTGGAGTTTTAGTTATGTCGACCGTAGGTATGATCAAGGTATCCACCGCATGCCCCATCTTCGATGGCACAGACTATCCCAAGTGGAAGGCCATGATGCGGAAGCGTCTCCTATCGATGAACAACGAGGTATGGACCGTCACTGAACTGGGACTGGCAGACCTCTACAAGATGGAAAACACTGATGACATTCACAAGTACACGCAGCTAGATGCTTGGATAAAGGCTATCATCTGCTATGGCCTATCCATAGACAAATTCAGGCGCATATGTCATCTCTGTAATGTGAAGCTCATTTGGGACATGATCTCTCATGTCTATGAAGGGGTTCTCACTTGTCAAGATCCCTGGTTCGTCGAGTTCAAGAAATCCCTAGAATCTCAGGAATTTGATCCGGCTTCATCTTCCTCAGCAACACGCCTCATGGAAAAAGGCCGCAAGATACTCAAACATTCTTTATCTTACTCAAGTGAAGGTGAATCTGATGAAAATTTGACTACTAGCTATTCCAAACTTTCTAACATTGCTACTAGGAAACAAAGTGCTATGTAAAGGATTCAAAATCTATTAGATAAAAGCGATGGTCTATTGAATGATGAAACTAAATGTGCCCAGTCACTAAGTGACGATCATGAGCGTCTTTAGTCAAAATATGATGAACTTGAAAGTCGTCATGTGGCCCTCTTCTACTTGTGAGCTGCGTTCACATTTCCTTAAAGAGGAGAGGATGATGTAGTACAATAGAGATAAGTATTTCCGTTAGTTATGAAACCAAGGTTATCAATCGAGTAGGAGAACCAAGCAACACTATGTAAAAAACACCTGCACACAAACAACAAATACTTGCAACCCAACGCGTAGAGGGGTTGTCAATCCCTCAATGGTTATGAGCAAGATTAAAACATATAGTTTTTGATAGATAGATCAAACAAAAATACAAAATAAAGTAAATAAAATAAAATTGTAGCAAGGTATTTTTGTTTTAATATATGATAGAAAATAGACCTGAGGGCCATAGTTTCACTAGAGGCTTCTCTCATAAAAATATCATACTATGGGTAGACAAATTACTGTTGGGCAATTGACAGAAAAGCAAATAATTATGACGATGTCCAAGGCAATGATCGTGTATATAGGAATCACATCCGAGACAAGTAGACCGAAACGATTCTGCATCTATTACTATTACTCCACACATCGACCGCTATCCAGCATGCATCTAGTGTATTAAGTTCATGAAAGAACAGAGTAACGCCTCAAGAAAGATGACATGATGTAGACAAGATAAATGACGTATGAAATAAATCCCATCTTGTTAACCTTAATAGCAACAATACGTGTGTGTCATGTCCCTTTATGTCACTGGGATTGATCACCACAAGATCGAACCCATCACAAGGCACCTCTTCCCATGGCAAGATAAGACAATCTAGTTGGCCAAACCAAACAATAAATCGCCGAAGAAATACGAGGCTATAACAATCATGCGTAAAATACTCACGCATCATCGGATGTACAACAAGGATGATGAAGAACCCCTCCGTGATTGTTTCCCCTTCGGCAGAGTGCCGGAAGAGGCCTCTAGATGGGATCTCGTGGTTCTAGAACTTGCAGCGGTGGAAAAAGTATTTCGTGGACTCCCTGGTAGGTTTCCAATACAATAGAGATAAGTATTTCTGTCAGTTATGAAACCAAGGTTATTAATCCAGTAGGAGAACCAAGCAACACTATGTAAACAACACCTGCACACAAACAACAAATACTTGCAACCCAGCTCATAGAGGGATTGTCAATCCCTCAACGGTTATGAGCAAGATTAAAAGATATAGTTTTTGATAGATAGATCAAACAAAAGTACAAAATAAAATAAATAAAATAAAATTGTAGAAAGGTATTTTTGGTTTTAGTATATGATAGAAAATAGACCGAGGGCCATAGTTTTCACTAGAGGCTTCTCTCATGAAAATAACATACTATGGGTAGACAAATTACTGTTGGGCAATTGACAGAAAAGCAAATAATTATGACGATATCCAAGGAAATGATCGTGTATATAGGCATCACATCTGAGACAGGTAGACCGAAATGATTCTTCATCTACTACTATTACTCCACACATCGATCGCTATCCAGCATGCATCTAGTGTATTAAGTTCATGAAAGAACAGAGTAAAGCCTTAAGCAAGATGACATGATGTAGACAAGATAAATCACGTATGAAATAAATACCATCTTGTTACCCTTAATAGCAACAATACGTGCGTGTCATGTCCCTTTCTGTCACTGGGATTGAGCAACGCAAGATCGAACCAATCACAAGGCACCTCTTCCCATGGCAAGATAAAACAATCTAGTTGGCCAAACCAAACAATAAATCGCAGAAGAAATATGAGGCTATAACAATCATGCGTAAATTACTCATGCATCATCGGAGGGACAACAAGGATGATGAAGAACCCCTCCGTGATCGTTTCCCCCTTCGGCAGAGTGCCGAAAGAGGCCTCTAGATGGGATATCGTGGTTCTAGAACTTGCAGCGGTGGAAAAAGTATTTCATGGACTCCCTGGTAGGTTTGCAGTACAATAGAGATAAGTATTTCCGTCAGTTATGAAACCAAGGTTATTATTCTAGTAGGAGAACCAAGCAAACACAATGTAAACAACACCTGCACACAAACAACAAATACTTGCAACCCAGCTCGTAGAGGGATTGTCAATCCCTTAACGGTTATGAGCAAGATTAAAAGATATATTTTTTGATAGATAGATCAAACAAAAATAAAAAATTAAATAAATAAAAGAAAATTGTAGCAAGGTATTTATGGTTTTAGTATATGATAGAAAATAGACCCAAGGGCCATAGTTTTCACTAGAGGCTTCTCTCATAAAGTTAGCATACTTTGGGTAGACAAATTACTGTTGGGCAATTGACAGAAAAGAAAATAATTATGATGATGTCCAAGGAAATGATCATGTATGTAGGCATCACATCCGAGACAAGTAGACCGAACCGATTCTGCATCTACTACTATTACTCCACACATCGACCGCTATCCAGCATGCATCTAGTGTATTAAGTTCATGAAAGAACAGAGTAACGCCTTAAGCAAGATGACATGATGTAGACAAGATAAATCACGTATGAAATAAATCCCATCTTGTTACCCTTAATAGCAACAATACGTGCGTGTCATGTCCCTTTCTGTCACTGGGATTGAGTACCGCAAGATCGAACCCATCACAAGGCACCTCTTCCCATGGCAAGATAAAAAATCTAGTTGGCCAAACCAAACAATAAATCGCAGAAGAAATACGAGGCTATAACAATCATGCGTAAACTACTCACGCATCATCGGAGGGACAACAAGGATGATGAAGAACCCTTCCATGATTGTTTCCCCCATCGATAGAGTGCCGGAAGAGGCCTCTAGATGGGATCTCATGGTTCTGGAACTTGCAGCGGTGGAAAAAGTATTTCGTGGACTCCCTTGTAGGTTTTCGGATTTTTAGAGTATTTATAAAGGCAGAGTTTCGTCAAATGGAGGCTTGTGGGCCCCACTACCCACGAGGGCGCGCCAGAGGCCCCTGGCGCGCCCTAGTGCCTTGTGGGCCATTCCTTCATCTTCTTGTTCCCTCCCGAAGCTTCCAGGGTCTCTTATTGCCAGAAAAAATCTCCATAAAGTTTCGTGGCATTTGGACTTTGTTGGGTACTGATATTCTGCAAAGTCAAAAACAAGTAGAAAAAACAACAATTGGCACTAGGCACTAAGTTAATAGGTTAGTCCCAAAAATGATATAAAGTTGCTTGTAAATGTATATAAAACATCCAACATTGATAATATAATAGCATGGAACAATAAAAAATTATAGATACGTTGGAGATGTATCAAGTGTCCCCAAGCTTAATTCCTGCTCGCCCTCGAGTAGGTAGATGATAAAAATAGAATTTTTGATGTGGATTTCTACCTAACATATTCATCATTTATTCTTTTATTTTTAGCATGGACATTTGGACTTGAATGATTCAAAGCAATAGTCTATAATTTGACATGAAGACATCAATACTCAAGCATATCAACAAGCAACCATGTCTTTCAAAATTTCAACACTAAAGAAAGTTATCCCTAGCCCATTATGCTCAATCATTCATCCATTCATGAAGCACACTCAAATATTAAAAACATCCAATACACATGTATGACAATAGTGTTCCCTAATTGGTGCTTTGTAAGAGAAGATGGAGACTCAACATATTTTTTTGCATAAAAGTAAATAGATATGCCCTTCGCAGACGAAAGTAGAGATTTGTAGAGGTGCCAGAGCTCATAGCTTAAATTGTGAGGTAAAATTGTTTTGAGAGGCATATGCTTTTCCTGTCAACGAAAATGACCAAGAATTCCAATGTCTTCCATGCTAGACAAAATATAGGTTGTCCCCAAACAGAAAGTAAATTTTATTTCCTTTCCACCATTCTTTGACAATCCATGGCTAGTCATTTCCACGGGGGTCTTCCATACCAACACTTTCCAAGGAATTTATTATCATAGTATTTTTTTCATTCAGGGACTAGGCATCCCTATTACCTGCCACACTCACATGCAATGACAAGTGAATAAACACTCATCGTGAGAATAAAATACCGAGCATGGAAAATGTTGGCCACACCTGCCTCTTCATGAGCGGTATGGGCACACAAAACAGAAATTCATTTTGAAAATTAGAGTTGGCACATGCAAATTTACCTCGACGACATGGAAATAACGCATATAGGTGGTATGGTGGACTCATATGGCACAACTTTGGGTTTAAGGAGTTGAATGCACAAGCAACATTCCCGCTTAGTACAAGTGAAGGCTAGCAAATAGATTGAGAAGCGAGTAACCAGAAAACAAAAATGGTCATAAATGAGCAGTGAACATAATTAACACTAAATAATGCACCACAAGTAGGATATAATTTCATTGCATAACTACTGACTTTACGTGCATGCATAGGAAATCACAAACCTTAACACCAATATTCTAACTAAAGCATAATTACTCATCAACATGACTCATATATCACTGTCTCCATATCGCAAAACTATTATAATATCCAATGATCTTCACGAAAGTTTTTATTATATCTCCCTTAGATATCTATCACTTTGGGACCAAATTCATATCTCATGCTAATTACCATTACTATTCTTAACTCTCAAAAAGATATAAGTGAAGCACGAGAGCCTAAATATTTCTTCAAAAAATTCAACTCTCAAAATAATATAAGTGAAGCATGAGAGCATATTTTTTAAAAAATCAACTCCCAAAATAATATAAGTGAAGAATGAGAGCATATTTATTTAAAATATAACAACCACCGTGCTAAAAAAGATGTACATAAAGTACTAGAGCAACTATCTAGCTCAAAAGATTTAAGTGAAGCACATAAAGTATTCTAGTAAATCATGATATGTGTTTGTCTATCTCAAGCAAGTGTGCTCAGCAAGGATGGTTGTGACAAACTAAAAAGCAAAAAAGCAAAGACTCATATAATACAAGATGCTCCAAGCAAAACTCATGATATGTGATGAATAAAAATATAGCTCCAAGTAAAATTACCGATGGTCGTTAGAAGAAAGAGGGGATGCCTTCCGGGGCATCCCCAAGCTTAGTTGCTTGGGTGTCTTTGAATATTACCTTGGAGTGCCTGAGAAATCCCCAAGCTTAGGCTCTTGCCACTCCTTATTCCTTCATCCATCATGATCTCACCCAAAACTTGAAAACTTCAATCATACAAAACTTAATAAAACCTTCGTGAGATCCATTAGTATAATAAATATAATCACCACTTTAAGTAAAATTGCAAACCCATTCATATTTTTTTATTGCATTATACATAATGTATTATAACTTTACCATGACTTATATCCCCCGGTACAATCCATAGATTCATCAAAATAAACACACAATGCAACAAAAACAGGATTTGTCAAAAACAGAACAGTGTGTAGTAATTTGAACTTTGACCATACTTCTGCAACTCCAAAAAATTCTGAAAAATTAGGAAAACGCGGGAAATTTGTATATCAATCATGTGTAAAAATTAAGAATTTTATCGTGTTCTAGCAGAGCACATTAATTCTACTACTGGGAGCAAAAGTTTATGTTAATGCACAGAATCAAAGCAATTATCACACAAATCATCCCAAAGGCTTTACTTGGCACAAATACTAATTTAAACACTAAAACACTAAAATAACAGTAACATAATTGTATATTTATTGACAAACAGAAAGTGAAACAAAAAAATTAAAAGATAACTATTGGGTTGCCTCCCAACTAGCGTCATTATTTTACGCTCTTATCTAGGCATAATGCATAGTTTCAAGTGTTGTCATCTTTTGTTTTGGTTCCATAGGGGGCCCTCATGATTGAATCATATGATGGCTTAATTCTAGTTCTAGGGAAGTGCTTCATACCCTTCTTTAACGATAACTGGAATTTAATATTTCCTTTTTCATGTCAATAGCGACACCTATAGTTCGTAAAAGTGGACAACCAAGTATGATGGGGCAAGGCGGATTGCAATCAATATCAAGTACAATAAAATCAACGGGCACATAATTACTATTTGCAAGAATAAAAAAATCTTTAATTCTACCCAAAGGCTTTTTAATAGTAGAATCCGCCAAGTGCAAATTAAGAGAACATTCATCCATCTCTACTGCTAATGTCTGAGTTGGTGAATAACTTCCATGGTTTATTTTCGTCCCACCACTTTCGTTCATTTTATTTCGCTGGTTTTTTTGTCCTACCTCCCACCATCTCTCCTACACATAGGTTTTTTCACCCTGCCACTAAAACTGAAGTAATTCCCTTTAATACTCCGCCTGGTTTATATCAGGTAATAATTCTCGCGCTTTCTTTGGTAGGTGCTAATTTAATTCTTGGGTAATCAAGGATTCAAAAATCGCATCATAATTTGCTTACCTTCTTACGTGAGATCACCTTCCCACCAAAAACCAAATTGATTTCCCATTTGGTTTTTATATCCATAATATTTTAATACCAAATTATGGATTAAATAATTGCATTATAATTTTCAATCACCTTCCTAAAATCGTACACGACTCGCTCGATGGAGGATGGAGGGAGCGAGCCCCCTCGATCGTCTCGCTACGAGGATGAGAACCACGCCCCAACCGATCCTTTCGCCGCCGCCGCCGCCGCCGATCCCTTCACCACCGCCTATCCTTTCTATCTTCTATATTGAATTCCTCGTGGAGAGGTTGCACCGCCGCCGTCCGATTCCTTCGTCCTGCTCGACTTCTGCTCCACCCCGCTGACTAGGGTTTGCTCCACAAAGCTCCCCGCCTACCTAGATCAGTGCTGGCAGCTTACCTGCCCCACACTACCCAGCAGATCCATCTCTCCCACGTTCCCCAAGCCGCCGGCCGGCACCACCTCCCTAGACCCTGAGCGACAATGTGTGAGCCGCCTCATCGAATGTGTGAGCCACCTCTCCAGATCAGAGCAGATGCTCCCTCTCCCTTGATCCTCTACCTCCCAGCGGCCGCCGCCATCACACACAGGCCACGCTCAGGCATCGCCATCCACCACATCTCCTCTGTGCGCCCCCATGTTTCTCAAGATTCAAGTTACTCGTTGGTGCCGAGCCCCAGCTGGAACGGCCTCCGCCTCCCTCTTCCCGTGCTTAGTGCTGGTCGTTTGCAACTGCCCTGTAGCAGTTCCACGATGTTGCCCAGGTCGTGCTCGGGCTGACGACGACCACAACCACTCAAACCCAGTCCGTGCTTCAAGCCCGTTCCCGGGTCAAGGATGACTCGTCTGGTAGCCTGCCTCCTGCAGTCTCCGCGGCCGAAGATTTCTTAGGCGCAGGCTAAGGTGGCACCATGGCTTATACTAAGAACAAGGCATCAGGGACGTCCAAGCCCCGCAACCAGCAGTAAAGAAACATGCCTCAATCAATACGTTGCTTCCTATACTGGGTTGATTTCGTGCGACCTGAAAATTTAGACTACCTTTTTTTTCTTCATTGCAGACTGGCATGTCTGAGTTCAGGGCACAGCCATGGACGACCACTACTTCTTCAGGGCACAACTATGGATTAAAGATAATTTGTTTGGTAACCAGACAAGATTGCTTATGGAGTACCTTTTCGACCAAAGTACCACATACTGTAAAAAAATCATGTGATGTTGCTATCAATAAAGATGGTAAAAAGGAGAGTATTTTGATGCTGGAGCCCGAGAATTATTTCAGAGAAATTTCTATTCTTTACATTGCATGGCCACTGATGTTCATGTTTGTGAACTTTGCAGGCTCTTACCGTTGTTCATGCTCCTTGCAAAAATACTGCAGATTTATTTTCTTGACGGAAGAAAAAAAATTGAGCAACCTTAGAGATGTGCTGCCTGCTTGCCTCTGGCTGTAGAATAATGGATATGCAGGCGCGTCAAACAAATAAAATCACACATCACATTCCACAGGAAGGCAATAGCAGAGCTGACCTGAAGAGTAAATAGTGCTGCCTTTTATGGTGGTTTTAACCAGTTGAAGGGTTTACTCCAAACTGGTGCTGATCTGAAGAACACCGAGTTGACGAGGCGACCTCCTTTGGTATGGACTGCTTATATATTGCACTTCTGTTGTATATTTTACTGTATGTTTTACTTTGATCCGAAGAACACTGAGTTCAAGGGTTTACTGTATGTTTTACTAAGTATTTCTATCAAATGTAGCATTTGTATCAAATGTTCTATTACACTTTTGTTCTGTCAAAATGTATTGGGTCTTCCATCTTCAACAATATTTTAATGTGATCTTATGCCAAAAAAATTAATGTAATCTATTTCTGTACTAATATTGATTTAACCTTTGGCTTGTCGGTGAAAACAGTAGGCACGAAGCACCATGGGGGAGCTTGGTAGTGCATAGTTGCACGTTAGTACTTCTACACGAAAACACAAACTGCTCTAGCCATACATGAGGAGGATGATTGCATGATTGTTTATAGCTCAATCCAGTACATTGAGGAAACATAAGTTAATATTGCAAATGTCTCGGCTTACCTTGTCACAATGTTCATGTTATCACTAGAAGAATTGGCACTGGCTTTGGTGGATAAATTGTTAGATCATTACCGGTAAGTTACTTACAACTTTTGAAATCCTGTAGGCTAGGTATTTTTTTGTCAGTTTATGCTTAACACTTTTTGTGAAGTACAAATGGTAAAGCAGTTAAGTGTCGTTGCATGTTCATTTCTACAAACTAGCATTTGCTTTAAAATGGATGTTGTCATCCTGAAATTGACTGTCCTTCACACAATGCTAAGAACATAAAACATCGACATGTACATTATAAGCACACGCATATCATGGGCTTCTCTCTCACTATTGGGTACTGCTCGTCGCTTTGCTTCCATGGCTATGGTCCAACGCAGGGGTTACAAAAGTTTCATCGAGCGAGGTGATCATCAGGCTTCGTTGACTGTGAAAAGCGAGCGCTGATAAATACGAAAAAGGTCATCGGGTACGGCAGGCATTGTTCAGTTGAGAAGGCCTGGGCATGGGACATCAGTAGTGACCCACACACTAGCGCAAGGATGTGACGATGGGGACATCAAGCGCAGCTGTACCAGCCTGAAGACCTGACCCCATTTCTCCAAACTATGAGTATTTTTATTCATGAATTGCCTTCAAGAGCCTCATGGTCAACTGCATATGTCCTTTGTGTCTTCAACTGCATACTTGCAGTCTGAAATTCATCACGAATTAGGCTTTAGGAGAAAATATTTCCTTGAGAATTTAATAGATAAATGATAGAATTCCGGTGCTACTAAGAAAGGATATGTTACTTTTCGAGCTTTGTGTTTGCCTGCTTATGCGAACCGATACCTAATGTAGATGGTTATGCTTTACATGAAGGTAGTAATCGAGGATCTCAAAATACGCATCCCAAAAATCTGTGACAACGCTGGGCCAAGAAGCTAATGAAGAAAAACCTGTACATTCTCTTGGGTTGCCGATTCCAAGTTGACTGAAAAATATATTTATACGTTGTACTGTTAGAAGTAATGTTACTAGAAATTTTGCACAACCATCATGATTTGGGCACTGTTCACAGGTCGCTCGAATTCAATGTGTACATTCGTCGGGTGAAAAAATGATAACTGTGTTCCTTCATACTGATTATGTTTATCTATATTTCTACTTAATCCGAATTGAATCCTAGAGTTGTATGATTGTAAAAAATATTCTTCGATCCATTTAAGCCATAAACTTCCCATCCTGCTATTCTTTCTACGATTCTTAAGATGTTCCCATTCAGAATTGACATGCGGCCATCTTCTCTCTACTGTTACTCAAGGTATGTTGAAAATATAGAGTTGTACATTATTCAATGGTTTTAGTTGGGTGATGACGGCCAGAGTTCATTTTTATTTTTTGTTTACATAATCATTTATTTGCCTTAGTAATTACCTTCCAATGCAAAAACAATGCCCAACCTGATGGTTGTATTGTCTATCATCTTTCTTCTATCAAACAAATATAAATCTGAAATCGCACATAGAGTGTAGGGCTACAACACCAGCGGCGTGTCAGTGCATGCCCTGCATTAAAATTGTCTGGCGGTCTTTGTTTTACTATCGCATCAGTGTAAAGCACAAACCCGCACCTCTATTTTCAGTGAGACCAACCATCTAGAATCCTCTCTCCATCTTAAATCCGTTGATATGACTTTTTTAAAAGGCTGTGTTTGATGTAGATATTGGAAATGACATTACCAAACTTGTAATATGAGAATATCGCATAACTATTGGACCTTTCTTTCAACTTAACTTGTTCATTTCTTGATTGGTGCTTGACATCACAGGTGCATGTGTGAATGCCCTACAAACTGATGGACATGAATCATAGCAACTGTCGAAGCGTGAAGGGAACAACAAGATGAACTAGCTTTTATCGGCATTCTTATGTACATTGAAGATTTTGCAGCATTTGGTTGCATCTGAACTGTCTTCTATTTGAACCTTAGATTGATGAGTGATTTGTTGCATTCTTCACTGGCACAACCGATGTCTATTTGAACCAACTTTGTTGTTCAATTGTCACATCCCTAGTTCTGGTATGACGTAGACTAGCTAGTCATGTGTACATCATGTTTAAATTCCATTTAAATTTGAAATGAGGATTTGTGAAACCCTCAGAATCATTTTTGGAAATGACTCGGATAAAAAAATTGCTCCAAAAAGACCCAAGAAAATGTTCATGTTGCTCTCTGAAAATATTGGGCAAAGATAAAAATCAAACCAATATTTTTAGGAGCTCATAAGTATTTATTTTGGGCATTTGGAATTAATGCATAACTATTTGCATTGGATATATATGTTATATATATATATATATATATATATATATAATATGTCCAAAAATTATGCCATTTGTTCAGGAGCTCTGGAATAATATAACTAGCTCCTATAAAAATTGGCATAAGAAAATAAAATGATTTAGTATTTTTATTAAATCAAAACAAATGTCAGAAAATAGAAAAGTTAAACAAAAAAAGGAAAAAGCTTACAGGCCGACTTACTGCGGCCGGCTCATCTTGGCCTTTGTGGCTTTGGCCGAGTGTATTGACCCACCTGTCCCCCCTCCCATGTCGTCTTCCTCCACTTGGGAGAGGCAGGCGCATGCCCGACGCACCAGCGCCGCGCCACCTCCTCCCTTCCTGCCTGCCTATCCTTCCGCCGATGCGTCTGGACGATGCCACGCGCCCCCGGACCCGCTCACTCTTCCTGGATCCCTCCGTCTCCTCTGCTCTCTCCCGCAGCACCACCGACACGCCAACATCGCCGCCGACGCCGATTGCCGCAGCCACCGTGCTCGCCGCTAACGCGCTTAAGAAGCACCGTCCCGTCCCCCTCTTCCTCCTCACCAAGACAGAAGGTGCCGGGAAGCCCTGGATGCCGCCAGCTCCCCCGTTCCCCTCCTTGGCCACCGAGGATCGCCGCCGCCCGTACGTCGCCGACCGGCCTTCTCCGAGCCCGCGTCGACGCCCTCTGCAACCACTATGAGCTCCCGCGTCGAAAACCCCCGTCCCTCGAGCTCGTTCATACCATGGCGTCACCCCTTGCCGACCAAATCGGCGCTGAGCTCCTCACCGCTGGTACGCCCATCGACGCTGAAATCGAAGCGCGTCATCGCTTCGGCCAAGGCGTACCACGGGACCGGAGCAACCATCCGTCGCTCCTTTCGTGCCCTGCGGCGTCGGAGCGGTCGCCGTCCGAACTCCGGCCGCCGCGGACATGCTTGCCGCCGTCGTCTCCGGCCACTCCAGCACCTGCCACCACCACCGTTGGACGCGCCACCTCGTGTCCGTTCCAACGAGCCCAACCCTGCCTCTTCTCGTCGCCGGATTCGCTGGGACGAGCGACGCCGCCGCGTTTGTGTGCCACCGGCGGTTAGCCGCCGACGTGGGCATCATTAGTGGCTAATGACCCACTAACTAACCCCTCCCGAGACAGCGACAACTGGGCCCCGCGCCTAATTAACTCCGGGTTTATTTTCTGTTTAGATTAGTTTAATAACGCAGGGCCCACTACCGAGTCGATCAGGCCGACGCGGTTTCGGTTGACCCGACCCCACCTATCGCTGACAAGCAACCTGGGTCATCGACCAGTGGGTCCCATCGGTCATGACACAGGACCGACCCAGTTGACCCGCTGACCTCAGCCTTTACGTCATGTCGACGATGAAGTATTTTCTGGAATTAAAATAAATCAGAAAAGGTTTATAAATTCCAGAAAATGTTTCAAACTTCTAAAAATCATAGAAATTAATCTGTAGCTCAAAATCAAACAAATTATATATGAAAAATTATCAGAAAAATTCAAGGAATCCATCTGTACCATTTTCATGCATGTTTGAACAATGTTTGTCCTCTGTTTTGGACAAAACAAATAAAGGGCATTTGAATAATCATATATGGAGTTGGAATTTGAATCATGTATTCAAACCAACTTCATTTAAATCATAGCTAGATGCATTAGCTCAAACCACAACATATTGCCATGTCATGATCATGCATCATATTGTGGCATTGCATTGATTGTGTTCTTTCTCAGTTGCAGGTGGTTGTCCCTCTCGATAGGCGTGGTTCCGGCGATGAGTTCGATGACACCGATGAAGAGCTATAATATCTTGAAGTGCTGTGCAAGCAAAACCCCTTGTTCATTCTCGATATAATCCCACTCTCTCGCTCCTGCTCTCTTTTACTTCATTAGGACAACAACGATTCATCTCATTACTTTGTCATGTAGCTGAACCCCTTATCCTCTGCATGACCTGTCATTCCACAGTAAATAGATGAAACCCACTAGCATGAGTAGGAGTTGTTTGAGCCCTTATGTGCCTACTCATTCATGCTTGTTTGTCATGCCTGCTATTGCTTAGAGTCGAGTCAGGTCTGATTCATCGGGGATGAATCGGAGGTGTGAGAACATGTCCTACTATTGAGAGCTAAGTGTGTGAACACGATTTGGTAAAGGTAGCGGTGAGAGGCCATGTAGAGTACATGGTGGGTTGTCTCAATGAAGCCGTCCTCAGGAACTGAGTTCTGTGTTTGTGATCCATGAAACTGTTATTACCACGCATTGGGCCTGAAACCAATGGACCCTCTCGGCTTCTTAACCACTCTTGTCCTCTGTCCGTGAGTTGCAAAGTAGTTTCTGGTGTTTGTAGTATGCTGGGAGCCGCACGCAGAGCTGACCTTAGGGGTGGGCTGTGTTGCGGTAGGCACGTGGCACGGTGTACCGAATGCCCGTTTGGTATCTCGGGAACCCTGCACACATCGTTCGGGGCCGTATGTGGAAACCTCGGCCGGACTCCCTGCGGATGGAACCTGAATAGGCGATAAACTTGGACTAGAGACTTGAGTGTTTAGGTAGGCTGTGGCCGACACCCACGTTGGGCTTCCGCTTGAAGGTTGCCGAGTACATGTCGTGTAAACGACGGTAAGTGGTGAGAGCGTGTTTGAAGAAGTACACCCCTGCAGGGTTAATATGATCTATTCGAATAGCCGTGTCCGCGGTAAAGGACTTCTGGGTTGCCTATAACAGTTCATAGACAAGTGAAAGTGGATACTCTAAAATGCGCAAGATAAGCGTGAGTGCTATGGATGGCGTTCTCATAGGAAGACGGGATCGAATCCATAGTGGTGTATTGATTGGTGAATATGTGGACTCATGTGCGCCACCTCAAAAGAGTTACTTGCAGTCGTAGTTCAGGATAGCCACCGAGTCAAAGCTGGCTTGCTGCAGTTAAACTCCACCACCCCCTTGTTGATAATGATGCATATGTAGCTAGTTACGATGTAAGTCTTGCTGGGTACATTTGTACTCACGTTGCTTATTTTATGTTTTGCGAGAGACGCTACCTCGCTTAGTAGTTCCGTGGACTTGACGTTTAGCTTGTTACCTCAGCTACGATCTTACGCCTCGGCAGAGATCGGTAGATAGTCGAGCTTCTCGGCTTTTTCATTTGTAGTTATGCGTACTTTCGAGACATGTTAAGCTTCCGCATGTGTTTGACTTGTAAGCTCACGAATGCTTTGGGTCGAGAGACCCATGTTTGTAATATCTCGCTCCTCGGAGCCTAATGAATAAATACTTTGAGTCGTAGAGTTATGTTGTGATGCCATGTTGTATTTACACATATTGAGCATATTGTGTGTATGTTTGAAATGCTTGGTATGCGTGGGATCCGACAATCTAGTTGTTTATCCTTGGCAGCCTCTCTTATGGGGAAATGTAGTCTAGTGCTTCCTTGAGCCATAGTAGTCCGCTACATCCCGGTTCACCGAGTCCCGCTAGCCCAAAGACTACCGCTCGGGACACTTGGTAGCCGACATGTGTTTCACTTCGTTCTGTGTTTGTCCCTTAGGGAAATGTCACGCGGTGACATCCGGAGTCTGCCTTAGCTCGCTACAGCCCGGGTTCTCGGAGTCTTGTTAGCCTAGTGCTACAGCCCGGATTCACACGCTGCTGACCGACATGCTCGATATGATTCATGTATGCCTATCCCCATGGGTTAGTGCCGCTTTGGGTTCACGACTAGCCATGTCGGCCCGGATTCTCTGTCATATGGATGCTAGCGATACTATCATATACGTGAGCCAAAAGGCGCAAACGGTCCCGGCTATGGTAAGGCGACACCCGTGGGAATACCGTGCTTGAGGCCGCAAAGTGATATGAGGTGTTACCGGCTAGATCGATGTGACTTGGGATCGGGGTCCTGACAGCTTTGGTATCGAGCTGTTGCTGCTCAGAGGATTACCAAGCCAAACCGGTCGTAGTTGTGTGTAGTATTGCTTTAGTTATGTAAGGGAATTGATTGTGGAATGGAACGTATGGCTCTTTTTACTCCTTATACCTCAGGGCGTTCTGATCTGAGTCATCCTCTTCTCTTCTATGGGGTTTAAGAACTAGGCTTCTCATCTATCTATTAGGATGACGTGTTACTAATCCATAGACTTATAGAATGGATAGTTTCAAATCTCAGTTCAGTTTCTACTACTTCCGTGTGTTCATAGTTGGTCTCGGAACCTTGATTTTGTTCTTCTGAGTGGTTATGCCACCATTTTTGCAGGATGTCTCAAATCATTTTGAGCATTTACAGCCGTTATGCCGTCCGAGTCATCCGAGGTCTCTAAATAGTCTGATGCATTTGCAAATCCCTTCTTTCCATTCCCGATGTTCCTTTGGGCCAGGTTAATCACACTAATTTCTGAGTTGAGGTATTCTATTGCCTCGACATACATGTTGGAGTTATTATTATGATCCTAGGTTTTTTAGGGAGTCACCTAGTAAACTAGCCATGTTTTGTGTTTCCCGCGTGATAATTCTGGCCATTATTCTCGAAAGCATCCTGTGATGCCATTTAATAGTAGGTATTCTATTCCTGGGTTCTTGAACCCGAGGTTCACCCTACTTACCTCCTATTGATAGTGTTTGCTAGTTCCCTTAGGATATTAGTAACTTTGCGATAGTCCTCGAGGTCCGTGGTATATCATTCTTCCAAATACCATGAACCATCCTTGGCAAAAGTTCCTCGTTGAACCAAAAGGTCACAACAAGAGTGCTCTCGATGAGTTCCCCATTCTATATTGTGACTCTGCCAATCCTACCTCTCGCATGGGTTATCCGGAAGAAATATGTTGAATTTGTTCGGCATACTAATCCATGCCTCCACAACTCGAAAAGTTATATGTTCCTTTGAGTTGTCCCTCTTGATTGTATTACGACCCCGGCCTATCAATTGATAGTCAAGAGTATGTGTGCGATCGTGTTCATCGATGCCTATTATTCTGGTGGTCCGTCAAGCCATCCTATTCCGGAATGACTAGGAGAAACAAACTCCAGTACCTCATCCATATCCAGGATTGGGTCAAAGTAGTTGTGCTCTGCAGACCAAATGCCAACCCATCCTTTGCTCTGTTCTACCTTGGAGTGTTACCATCTTTATGTCAAGAATGTCATAAGAATTGCACCATTTCTCATGAATTCTTGACGTAGTGATACTTCTTGCCATCATTGTTCATTCCTCGGTTCCCATGTTATTGCAACCGGAATGCCGACAGGTGTACTCTGATGTGCGAAATCAATACTTTGAGCAACTTGTTGCTTGGTAGTAAATGGACAATATTCTCATTCTTAGTGTGTTGGTTATTAAATCATCATCCTAAGATTGATCGGGCTACCTAGTTCTTATTTCCGGTGCACTCTTCGATCAATGAGTTAGGATTGTGCCAATCCCTCGCTCTTTTGATCATATCGCCTTGCCCTGAAATGCAAGATTATTCTCGACCTTAGTAGCATATTGGTGGTTCGTGATTTTCCGAATATCTTCTCGGAAGTATTACCAGGTTGTCCCCTGACCGCTATGTTGAGTTCGTGATCAAGTTGGTTTTCTTGTAATCATCCTAAGATTGATCTGTGCCGGATACCCTGAGCTAGTTGGTTAAGCTAAACAACAACTTGGAGAGTTGGAAGATAAAAGCTTGCCTAACTTAGTTCGTTCTATGAGATATCCTTGTGTGTGTGTGTGTGTGTGTGTGTGTGTGTGTGTGTTGAAGAGAGACGATATCTCCATCGATTGGTTCTCGTGATCAGTTGTTGGACCTATTGTCTTATCAATCCTTTGATTTGAGTGTGGGCTATCGTCAAATCAAATCAGTACCAACGATGCTCGTAATGTTGTCTTACTCGTGGTTGATCCCTCGAGCATACACCATTACATCTTTTGGTCTGACCAGTGCTATCACCGTGTTCACATGGTGGCGGAAGTCCAGTGATATGGAAATTCTGATGAGTTGTTCTTGAGCCCATCAGCAACATCTTGTCTCCTCCATGATTCATGTTGAACATTGAGCTAGTGTTGGAAATTTTTGAAAGCATTTATTCATGCTAGGCCATGAAGCGTATGTTCGGATGAAAGAAGTGACTTCCTCTAATTCATGTGCATTTGATGCAAGTTGCCGCCGTGAATTCGAGAAAGTTTGTTTTGCTTCCTTTGGTACCATCCCAAGTCAGTCATGCATGTGTGAAGCATGCTATGGTTTGACAGGCTCGCAACCTTCGCTCTATATGTATCCCTAGCACACCAAGCCACTGATTGACTTGCTCAAGGATAAGAAGTTCATCGACAAGTGCACAAGGACTCCGATATCCTCGATGATGGTTCCCCACCTGAACTCGGTAGTGTTTTATTATAAGACTACCACGTGGTCATGCTTGTCTTGGACAGCGTGTTCACATGTTGTAGCAGAACCCGCTCATGTTTTGGAGCTTGCTATCGTAGGTCATATCCCGAGAATCTCGCAACGTCATCTCATCGATTTGTGTTGCAAACTTTCTTTTCAGACATGCTGGGTCTGAAGTATCCTAATACCAATCGGATCTGAATCTCAGGCAGATATGATGGTTGGAACATTCCCAACAGTTGCATGTTGTTCCCAGCTCGCACCTCCATTGCGCCAATTGCCATGGGCTGCCCTCTCAGTAATTGTTGTTTAGGATCATCTTCAAAAGTGGTCCTACCATGGGTCCCATCCATTTCCGATGATAAGCAAACCATCCATCGCGTTGTCTTCAACAACGTAGTTCACATCATCCATTCGAATCCGGATACGCCATTTCTTCGAATTCCTTCAAATGATCGTTTGTGATTGCCTTAGGCTGGTATAAAGAGTTTCAATGATCTAGATATCAAAAGTAATTCTTTTTGCCACTTAAGGGAATAGTTCTTCGAGTCACCTCCCCTGAGGTGCCCCGTTTGGGAATCATGGCAATTTCCCTCGCTACTTTGAAACCCTCGTCAAATTCTTTCTTCTGTCGCTCCTGATGCATGTTTTTCCTCTCAGCTCCAGAGATGGTGATCATGTCAACGTTCCTATGAAGTGTAACCTGGATCGTGAAGACCGTGTTAGTTTGTGCCCCCTCTGTCTTCTTATCTCACGTCTTGAATCTCGGGACGAGATTCTTGTTTAGTGGGGGCGAGTTGTCACATCCCTAGTTCTGGTATGACGTAGACTAGCTAGTCATGTGTGCATCATGTTTAAATTCCATTTAAATTTGAAATGAGGATTTGTGAAACCCTCAGAATCATTTCTGGAAATGACCCGGATAAAAAAATTGCTCCAAAAAGACCCAAGAAAATGTTCATGTTGCTCTCCGAAAATATTAGGCAGAGATAAAAATCAAACCAATATTTTTAGGAGCTCATAAGTATTTATTTTGGGCATTTGGAATTAATGCATAACTATTTGCATTGGATATATATATATATATGTTGTATATATAATATATGTCCAAAAATTATGCCATTTGTTCAGGAGCTCTGGAATAATATAACTAGCTCCTATAAAAATTGGCATAAGAAAATAAAATGATTTATTATTTTTATTAAATCAAAACAAATGTCAGAAAATAGAAAAGTTAAACAAAAAGGAAAAAGCTTACAGGGCCGACTTACTGCGGCACGCTCTGTCTTGTTGACACTTTGCGGCTGGCCGCCAGCCAGCCCACATCCCCCTCCCCTGTCGTCTTCCTCCCACCAGGAGGACGGGCGCGTGCCCGACGCGCGCACCGCCGCGCCACGCCACCTCCTCCCTCCCTGCCTGCCTGTCCTTCCGCCGATGCGTCTGGACGACGCCACGCGCCCCCCGGACCCGCTCACTCCCTGGATCCCTCCGTCTCCTCTGCTCTCTCCCGCAACACCACCGACACGCCAACATCGCCGCCGACGCCGATTGCCGCAGCCACCGTGCTCCCCTCGCCTCGCCGACGCACCAAGAAGCCCGTCCGTCCCCTCTTCCTCCTCACCAAGACAGAAGGTGCCGGGAAGCCCTGGATGCCGCCAGCTCCCCCGATCCCCTCCTCGGCCACCGAGGATCGCCGCCGCCCGTACGTCGCCGACCGGCCTTCTCCGAGCCCGCGTCGACGCCCTCTGCAACCACTGTAAGCTCCCGCGTCGAAAACCCCCGTCCCGCGAGCTCGTTACGCCCTGTAGCCGTCACCCCATTGCCGACCAAATCGCACCGCCGCCTGAGCTCCTCACCGCCGTGGCCACGCCCACTGGCGCTCGAAACTGAGCGCGTCACCACCGGACCGGAGCAACCATGCGTCGCTCCTTTCGTGCCCTGCAGCGTCGGAACGGTCGCCGTCGGAACTCCGGCCGCCGCGGACGTGCTTGCCGCCGTCGTCTCCGGCCACCCCAGCACCTGCCACCACCACCGTTGGACGCGCCACCTCGCGGGCGTTCCAATGAGCCCAACCCTGCCTCTTCTCGTCGCCGGAATCGCCGGGACGAGCGACGCCGCCGCGTCTGTGTGCCACCGGCGGTTAGCCGCCGACGCGGGCATCATTAGTGGCTAATGACCCACTAACTAACACCTTCTGAGACACCGAAAACTGGGCCCCGCGCCTAATTAACTCCGGGTTTATTTTCTGTTTAGCTTAGTTTAATAACGCGGGGCCCACCGATCGAGTTGGCTGGCGGCGTGTCGGTTGACCCGACCCGACCTGTCAGTGACACAAGCAACACTGGGTCACTGACCAGTGGGTCCCACTAGTCAGTTTGACCTGGACCGACCTAGTTGACCTGCTGACCTCAGCCTTACATCACGCTGACGCAGTAAGTATTTTCTAGAATTGAAATAAATCAGAAAAGGTTTATAAATTCCAGAAAATGTTTCAAACTTCTAAAAATCATAGAAATTAATCTGTAGCTCAAAATCAAACAAATTATATATGAAAAATTATCAGAAAAATTCAAGGAATCCATCTGTACCATTTTCATGCATGTTTGAACAATGTTTGTCCTCTGTTTTGGACAAAACAAATAAAGGGCATTTAAATAATCATATTTGGAGTTGGAATTTGAATCATGTATTCAAACCAACTTCATTTAAATCATAGCTAGATGCATTAGCTCAAACCACAACATATTTCCATGTCACGATCATGCATCATATTGTGGCATTGTATTGATTGTGTTCTTTCTCAGTTGCCGGTGGTTGTCCCCTCTCGATAGACGTGGTTCCGACGATGAGTTCGATGACACCGATGAAGAGCTATAATATCTTCAGAAGTGCCAGGCAAGCAAAACCCCCGTGTTCATTCCGATATAATCCCACTCTCTCGCTCCTGCTCTCTTTTACTGCATTAGGACAACAACGATTCATACATGTTACTTGCTGCGGTAGCTGAACCCCTTATCCTCTGCATGACTGTCATTCCACAAGAAATGGATGAAACCCACTAGCATGAGTAGGAGTTGTTTGAGCCCTGATGTGCCTACTCATTCATGCTTGTTTGTCATGCCTACATCGCTTAGAGTCGAAGTCAGGTCTGATTCATCGGGGATGAATCGGAGGTGTGAGAACATGTCCTACTGTTGAGAGCTAAGTGTGTGAACATGATTTGGTAAAGGTAGCGGTGAGAGGCCATGTAGGAGTACATGGTGGGTTGTCTCATTGAAGCCGTCCTCAGGAACCGAGTTCTGTGTTTGTGATCCATGAAACTGTTATTACCACGCATTGGGCCCGAAACCAATGGACCCGCTCGGCTTCTTAACCACTCTTGTCCTCTGTCCGGGAGTTGCAAAGTAGGTTCTGGTGTTTGTAGTATCTTTGGGGGCCGCACGCATGGCTTGACCTTAGGGGTGGGCTGTGTTGCGGTAGGCACGCGGCACGTGTACCGAATGCCCGTTTGGTATCTCGGGAACCCTGCACACATCGTTCGGGGCCGTATGTGGAAACCTCGGTTTGGACTCCCCATGGATGGAACCTGAATAGGCGATAAACCTGGACTAGAGACTTGAGTGTTTAGGTAGGCTGTGGCCGACACCCACGTTGGGCTTCCGCTTGAAGGTTGCCAAGTACATGTCGTGTAAACGGCGGTAAGTGGTGAGAGCGTGTGTGAAGAAGTACACCCCTACAGGGTTAATATGATCTATTCGAATAGCCCTATCCATGGTAAAGGACTTCTGGGTTGCCTATAACAGTTCATAGACAAGTGAAAGTGGATACTCTAAAATGCGCAAGATAAGCGTGAGTGCTATGGATGGCGTTCTCGTAGGAAGACGTGATCGAATCCATAGTGGTGTATTGATTGGTGAATATGTGGACTCGTGTGCGCCACCTCAAAAGAGTTACTTGGAGTCGTAGTTCAGGATAGCCACCGAGTCAAAGCTGGCTTGCTGCAGTCAAACTCCACCACCCCCCCTTGTTGATAATGATGCATATGTAGCTAGTTCTGATGTAAGTCTTGCTGGGTACATTTGTATTCACATTTGCTTATTTTATGTTTTGTAGAGAGACTTCAGTCTCGCTAGTAGTTCCGCGTGGACTTCGACGTTTAGCTTGTTACCTCAGCTACGATCTTGTGCCCTCGGCAAGATCGGGTAGATAGTCAGGCTTCTCAGCCTTTTTCATTTATAGTTGTCTGTACTCAGACATGTTAAGCTTCCGCATGTGTTTGACTTGTATGCTCTGAATGCTGGGTCGAGAGACCCATGTTTGTAATATCTCGCTCCTCGGAGCCTAATGAATAAATAATTTGAGCCGTAGAGTCATGTTGTGATGCCATGTTGTATTTACACATATTGAGCATATTGTGTGTATGTTTGAAATGCTTGGTATGTGTGGGATCCGACAATCTAGTTGTTTATCCTTGGCAGCCTCTCTTATGGGGAAATGTAGTCTAGTGCTTCCATAGTAGTCCGCTACAGCCCGGTTCACCGGAGTCCCGCTTAGCCCAAAGACTACTGCTCGGGACACTTGGTGGCCGACATGTGTTTCACTTCGTTCGTGGTTCCGTTCTTCGGGAAATGTCACGGGTGACATCCAGAGTCCTGCCTAGCCTGCTACAGCCCGGGTTCCCGGAGTCCTGTTAGCCATGTGCTACAGCCCGGATTCACACGCTGCTGACCGACATGCTCGATGTGATTCATGTATGCCTGTCCCCATGGGTTAGTGCCGCTTTGGGTTCACGACTAGCCATGCCGTCCCGGATTCTCTGTCATATGGATGCTAGCGACACTATCATATACGTGAGCCAAAAGGCGCAAACGGTCCCGGCCATGGTAAGGCGACACCCGTGGGAATACCGTGCGTGAGGCCGCAAAGTGATATGATGTGTTACCGGCTAGATCGATGTGACTTGGGATCGGGTCCTGACATCAATGGTCTGATTAAAATTAATTGTGGAAAGGAATCACAGCAGGCTTAGGGTATCATGGAACAAAGAATTATTGTTGATGAAAAGCTATTTTAACTCTGACCAGTAGCCGACATTGCTGCAAGTGCTTGCGGAGGCACAAGGTCTATTTAAATGGGATGCTTCTTTGGTCTCTTAACATGGAAGGTGAAAGTTTGCAAGTGAATTTTATAGTAATGTGTTTTAAATCTCTACTTGTAAGTTCAAATGATTGTCCTAATTTATCAATGTAGTAATTAAATCATTCGTGCTATATGTACTCCATTTTTTATATTTAACTTACTCGGTTTACCTTAGCTGGAAGTTTTGTTCATTTTCTCATGTGTGTATTTGCTATGTTTATTTTATTGAAGAATTTCTTGCAAAAAATCTTAGATTGTGGAGGCGGAGATGGTATAGTTGTTGGAGTTTTTATGTTGATTCAATTGATGGTCATGTGTATGTACATATTCACAAAATGGTTGAATTTTTTTAATGTTGATTCAATGCATAGAAAATAGAATAGTACTCCCTCTGTAAAGAAATATAGGAGCGTTTAGATCATTACATCAATGATATAAATGCTCTTATATATCATTATCAGGATACTACACTCAGAGAAAGATCACTAGCATTTTTGTTTAGAGGGACCAATCCAAAGTAGACCAAATTGCATAATTTCTCTTCTGGCCATTTGCTTCCAAAATTGGAGATGAACTTTAGTAATTGAATTGGCATGATATGTATCAATTCAAACGAGCCTTTTGTCTATTTTGTGGCATTGCGATTTATCCTTGCACATTGGGAGGATATATGCTAAAGAGCTCCTGCTGTTCATACATTGAATTTTGGGAGCATGCTGGTTCTCCGTTTGATATCTAAACATGTCCGTACTTATGAGGGAGAGACACGAGCCTCGATTTTGGATTCATATAATATGCATTGTAGCCCGTGGCAACACACGTGCATTCTACTAGTATTGGTAAAACCTAGCACATCACATAGAGATTTCGAAATTGAGGAAACACTATGACCCAAATCACATAAAGCATTGCATTCATAATCTTTAATCTTGACTTTAATTGTGGGTTCCCATTCATCATATAATTTTCTAGGAATTGAAATCTCTAGTTTTAACTTTTCTTCTAAAGCTTTCATCATCGCTTCTACAATATGTTTTGTAAAAGCTTTATTTTGTTCATAGGCATTGGGTGAATTTAGCATGGATTACAACAAAGAAATACACTCAATCAAAGAGCAACTACCATCATTAAAATCTTTGTAATCCAAGAAAGTGGGCACATCACTAGTTAAAAGTTTTTACCTCGCCAAACCCACTTTTACCAAAAATTTATTATGATTTTGACCCTTCGAATCATGGGGACGCCTTCTAACTAAAGTTAAATCTTCTTCATTGTCGGTGTACAAACGAACGGGCGTATCTTTGTACCCCTTTACTTGTGCACCGGCAGTCGGAGCCGCGCCCACGACCACACCAAGCAGAGCAGGGGAGGTGAACCAAGGTAAAACCGCAGCCCGAGGCAGCCAGAGCAACGCCAAGACCAAGGACGCAAAGAGGCAGAGGGGCGGAGCAGTTTCCCCCGGCAAGACCCTTTGGGATTTGAGCCAAACAGCCCGGCAAGACCCTCGCCGGGGCAGCACGCCCAAACACCAACAGAACGAGCCACCCTTGAGCCCACATCCCCAGCACCATCAACCACGTTGGGCCAGGGCTCGGGAGGCACCTCTGTGGTGGCATACAGATCTTTGTGAAGACAAGGAACACTCAAGATCAGATGAGGATTAGAAGACGACAAACCTCGGCAAAATCCTTTCCGAGGAAGGCCACTAGATCCCCGGCAAGGCCCTTGCCGGGGACGACAGCGCACCACGGCAAGACCCTTGCCGGGCCACCCGGCAAGGCCCTCACCGAGGACGCCAGCAGGGCCACTGCCAGGCCCGCACCAACCAAGTTTCCACCACCGTTCGCATGCAGCTGCCTCCTCAACCAGCTGAGCAGGCACCTGCGTGGCAACATGAAGCTCCAGGGCCAACTCGTCAAGCGCCCGCGTGGCAGCATGCAGATCTTCGCGGAGGCTCCACCACCACGCCACCTCAGCTGCCTGCCAGCCCACATGGCACCGCATGCATCACTGGCCAGGGCGCGTGTCGAAGCGAGGAGGAGCGGCGACGGACGGGACGGGCCTCGCCCCCGTCCCCGATAAACCTAGGGGACACCTCAGCGGCGCATTAAATGTGTGTTGTCCTATAATACAAGCGATAAGATCGCAATACTGGATGCCTTTCCACCTCCTGTATGCCACTGTGGCAGCCCCTTTCGACTATAAAAGGAGGCCCATGGCATACTGGAGAAGGATTAGGCTCTTTGGGACCGCACACCCCGCCGTAGCTAGTTTGAGAGATCAAGATTTCTCTGAAATACACCCACCAAAGCAGGACTATGGTTTTACGCATCCTCGCGGCCCGAACCTGGGTAAACGATCCTTGTGCTGATTACTAATCCTGCCCTTCTTGCAACCCTGCGCCCCGGCAACCGTAGTAGGGATTCTTGTGATCCCATAGGTGTCGTTCCACACCGACATCTTTGGCGCGCCATGTAGGGGGCACGATTGTGAGAATCTGGTCTAGTAGTTAGCCTAGCGGTTCTTTGTCGCCATGGCTCCCAAGAAGAAGATGGCTGCGGCGGTCGGCTCGTTGGGAGCCGAACGGCCTGTGCCAGTGCGGGCGAGCAGTGGGCCGGTCGCGGACAGGACCCGGGCCACGGTCCGCGAGCACCAGCATCACCCTGGCAGTTAGAGCCTGGCGAGCGGCATCGTTCGCGTGCCAGATGACCGGCCGCACGTCGCCAGATGCAAAGACGGAGCTGGGGCCCCCGCAGGCGGCGCGGGGCCCTCCAGTAGTGTCGTTGTGCCACCCCCGGGCGGCGCAGCGACCTCCAAGACGCCCATGCCGGCGACCACTGTGCGCTCTTCCCATGGTGTGCGTGACGAGCAGCGTCACCATGCCGGTGACCCTGGGCACCGCTGTGGGAAGAGCCCTGTGCGTCGTCCGCGGGATGAAGGAGTTCAGCCTGCCCGCCGAAATGCTGGCGAAAATGGTGCGCAGCCGCCGGGTCGTGACGGAGCTCCTTCTAACGTGGTTAGAAGTCGAAGCACGCCGCGACCCATGCAGTTGTCGCCACCACCCACGTCAGCAGAAGCTTTGGCGCGCGCGCATCTGCTCCTCGACTTCCCTCCCGCTGCAGAGAAGCTCGACGAGTGGAGGGCCACCATCTGGAGCCTCGTCGCCGTCGCCAACAAAGACGATCCGCTACCGGCGGGGCCCTCGGGTCGGCGCTCCACCGAGCCACCACATGCTGGCGCTGGGAGGACCGGGGGAGCTGCGGTCACGGTGCACTCTCCTCCTCGCCAGCCGCCGCGGGCGTCTGCCTGTCGAGACGACGCTTGTGATAACATCTCTATAGCGTCGTCCGACCCGCGGACCCGCCGCGACCAGCAAGAACGAGCTCACGAAGATGCTCGACCACTATTGAGCGATGGCATGATAGACGCCACCAGTCAGACAAGCGGACGGGACCCGCTATGGACCACCCAGCACCGGGGGGCTCCGACGGCCTGCCTTACGAGGTGGGTTGTCCGGCCTTTACCCGTGAGCTACGGCAGTTCCAGTGGCCGTCCCATCGCACGTTCAAGCCTGACGTCGGCGATAAGTACACTGGCAAGACCCATCCGTCCGAGTTCCTCAGCATCTACACCATCGCGATGCAGGCGGCCGGAGCTCGTGCCGACAAGGTGCTTGCCGATTATTTCCCGCTGGCACTGAAGCCCAATGTTATGTCTTGGTTGACGCACTTGCCGGCGGATTCCATTTCTTCTTGGTCGGATCTGTGCCATGAGTTTGTTGGCGCCTTCACGAGGCCACCAAGCTCATGGCTAAGCCGATGATCTGCACATCATTCCCGAAGGAAGGGAAACCTGCGCAAGTACATCCAGAGATTCAGCCGGTGCGGTACAAAATCCACGACGTTCATCCTGCCATTTGTGATCGGTAGCGTTCCATCGTAATACGCGCAACCGCAATATGCGCGAAGAGCTGGCGAAGACCAAGGTTAAGGATGTGGCCGAGCTCTACGTTCTGGCCGATAGATGCGCCCGGGCCGAAGAGGGAAGGAAGTACCCCGGCGAAGACGCCGGCATGGAAACCGACTCTACTGACGAAGACGCCGCCACCCCAACGAAGAAGGGCCGGCGTCGCAACAGGAAACACAAGGGCAAGGCCGTACTTGCCATCGAGGGGTCTGACGACACCGGCACTGCCAAGAAGGTCAAGGCAGACGGCCCCGGCAAGGAGATTGCCGGGTGCGCCGCCTGCCGGGCCTTAGCAGCTGCCGACAAGCCAGGGGGCTCCGGCAAGCAGTACTGCAAGATCCACCGCACCAAGGGCCACGACCTCCAGAACTGCCGACAAGTCGAGCTGCTTGCTGAGAAGCAAAAAGCTGAGTACAAGAGGCGGGACAAGGAGAAGGGTCAGGACGGTGCCGAGGGATTCGGCAAGAAGCATGGCGGCCAAGAAAGCCACCCCAGCAAAGACAACCAGCAAGAGAGGCCCGCCCGGGGCCGTGACAAGAAACGAGAAGACGATGATCACGAGAGTCCGGTGAGCAAGAGTTCCAGAAGGCTACAGAGGCCATGTGCGTCGATGGTGGCGCCTTGTTGCATACTTCTCACCGCCAGCTCAAACAGTGGGCGCGTGAGATTACATCAGTGGAGCCGTCGTTCGATGCTCAGAAGCCCCTGAAGTGGTCCAGCACGCTCCTCATCTTTGACGCCGAGGACCACCCTGACCGCACAACCGCGATCGGGTGTTTGCCATTGTTGGTCTCGCCAATGATACGCAACCTCAAGGTGAACAAGATATTGGTTGACGGCGGGGCCAGCCTGAACTTGATCTCGCCTGTCGTGATCAAAAGGCTGCAAATTCCTAATCGAGACCTCGAGGAAATGGGCACGTTTCAAGGGGTCAATCCGGGGAGGAGCCAACCGAAGGGGAAGGTCACACTGCCCGTGACGTTTGGAGGAGAGTTGAACTACAGGACGGAGATGATCATCTTCGACGTGGCCGAGATCCCTTTGTCCTACAATGGGATCCTCGGCCGCCCCACACTAGCCAAGTTCATGGCGGCATCACACTACGCCTACAACATGCTAAAGATGCCCGGGCTGTTGACCATCATCTTCGTCCCCTCCGACAAGAAGGACGCGCTGATTTACGCCGACCAACTCTACCGGGAAGCAGTCCCAGCAGCTGCCGTCAAGGCACCTGCTCCTGCCGCTGAAGGCCTCGGAGGGAAGAAGAAGCCCGACAAGACCTCTCGCACCCACTTCGGCAAGCACACCTCTTCAGAGTGTTGCGCTACCGCCGAGGACGTGCCAGAGAGCTCTACCGGCAAGAGCAAGAAATCCAGGGCCGAGCCGCCGCAGACCAAGAAGGTGTCCGCCAGGGAGGACGACATGGGACGGGCCTTCACCATAGGCTCCACCCTCGACAGCAAATAGGAAGGCGCGCTTGTCACCTTCCTGCAGGCGAATGTCGACGTGTTTGCATGGCAAGCGTCTGACATCCTCGGTGTTCCCAGGGAGGTGATTGAGCACCACCTAGCTGGCTGCCCTCATGCGCGGCCCATCAAGCAGAAGATCATAAAGCAGGTTCTGGAGAGGCAAGAATTCATCACAGAGGAGATCACGAAGTTGGAAGCGGCAGGTTTGGTGAGAGGAGTGCTCCACCCGACGTGGTTGGCCAATTCGGTATTAGTGCGCAAGGCAAATGGGAAGTGGAGGCTGTGTATTGATTACACAGATATCAATAATGCTTGTCCTAAAGACCCCTTCCCGTTGCGGCGCATCAACCAGATTGTTGACTCCACGGCCGGGTGTGATCTATTGTCATTCCTCGACGCCTACTCAGGCTACCACCAAATCTTCATGACAAGAGATGATGAAGAGAAGACAACATTCATCACCCCATGTGGTATGTATTGCTTTTTACAGATGCCTTTCGGGTTGAAGAGTGCTGGCTCGACGTTCGCAAGAGCAGTCCAAATTGGTTTTGAACCTCAGCTCCATAGAAATATGGAGGCATACATGGATGACATAGTGGTCAAAACCAAGGACGGGCCAACTCTTGTGCAAGATCTGGAAGAGACATTTGCCAACCTGCGCAAGATCAACCTTAAGCTGAACCCTGAGAAGTGTGTCTTCGGTGTTCCGTCCGGCAAGCTTCTCGGGTTCTTTGTGTCGCAGCGCGGGATCGAGGCAAACCCAGACAAAATCAAGGCTATTGAGCAGATTGAGGCGCCCAAGCGGATTAAAGATGTGCGTCGGCTCACTGGCTGCATCGCCGCTATGAGCCGCTTCATCTCCAAATCCACCGAGCGTGCCCTTCCCTTCTTCAAAATCTTGAAGAAGGCAGGCCCAATTGAGTGGACTCCAGAAGCCGAGGCGGCGTTGCAGGATCTGAAGAAATACCTTTCCTTCACGCCAATACTGGTTGCGCCTAAAACACAAGAGCCGTTGCTGCTATATCTAGCGGCGACGAATCAAGTGGTCAGCGCCGCACTAGTGGCGCAGAGGGGGGTCGACGAAAAGGCAGTGGCAACGGTAGAACCAGCGGATGGCAAGCCAAAGATTCCCCGGCAAGGCCCGATGCCGGCGAGGCAAGGCCCCCGGCAGAGTCTGGTGCCACCGTGGCAGTGCCTTCGCAGTCGGTTGAAGTGGTGCAGAAGAAGAAGATGATGCAGCACCCGGTTTACTTTGTCAGCTCCTTCTTGCAGGGGGCTAGGTCGAGGTACTCCGATGTGCAGAAATTGCTCTTCGGCCTCCTCATGGCCTCGAGGAAGCTGCATCATTACTTCCAAGCCCACGAGATCACTGTCGTCACTCACCTCCCATTGCAACGGACACTACATAACCCAGATGCAACCGGAAGGATTGTGGAATGGGGCTTGGAGTTGTCAAGTTTTGGTTTGAAGTTTGAAAGCACCTCGACAATTCAAAGCAGAGTCCTGGCAGAGTTCATTGCGGAATGGACCTCTACGCCCGATGAAGAAATCCAGGAGACCGCTCTCCCCGGCAAAGAAGCAGACCGCGACTGGATCATGTACCTTGATGGGGCTTTCTCGCTGCAAGGCGTCGGTGCCGGCGTGCTCTCGTCGCACCCACCGGAGAGCACCTCACGTACGTGGTCCAGATGCACTTTCCCAGGGAGATGTCCACCAACAACACTGTGGAGTACGAGGGGTTGCTTGCTGGTCTCAGGATCGCGGCGGACCTCGGGGTTAAGAAGCTCATCGTCAGGGGTGACTCGCAGCTTGTTGTCAGACATGTCAACAAGGATTACGAGAGCCCGTTGATGGAAGCTTACGTAGATGAGGTGAGGAAGCTGGAGGAGCGCTTTGACGGTATCCAAGCGGAGCACGTCCTCCGAGTGGAGAACGACATCGCTGATTACCTGTCAAAGCGTGCTGCATTCAATCTACCTGTGGAACCAGGTACCTTCTTGCTCCAGTTAACTCAACCATCCGTCGAACCATCAACGGGGCAGAACAAACGGAGGAAGTCAGGTCCCGGCAAGTACTTTCCTACCGAGCCCCTTTGGGCCGCCGACAAGGGTGCTGCCACGGACACTGAGCCTGCCAAAGGGCAACTGCCTCCGGCAGGGTGTCAAGCCCTGGCCATGGAGATAGCCGCGCCCATGGCTGAGGAAATGCCTTTTGTCCTTGCCGTCGAGCCCCAGGCTCCGGCGTGGGTGCAACATATTGTCCGATTCCTCTAAACAGGGGAACTTCACGAGGAAGCGGGAAGAAGCGAGAAAAAAAGTAGCCCGCCGGTCCATACATGTCGGTTAAATCGATGGCGTCACACAGAGAAGGCCGAGCAGCGTGAAATTAAGGTGCATCCCCCGGGAGGAAGGACTGGAGCTGTTGGCAGAAATACATGGAGGCATATGTGGCTCCCACATAGGGTCGAGGGCACTTGCCGAAAGGCGTTCCGGCAAGGTTTCTTCTGGCCCACCGCCCTCCAGGATGCGACGGCACTAGTAACCAAGTGTGAAGCGTGCCAGTTCCATTCAAAGAGACTTCATCAACCAGCTCAAGCCCTTCAAACAATCCCTCTCTCCTGGCCATTCTCGGCCTGGGGGCTCGACATACTGGGCCCCTTCCCCCATGCTGTCGGGGGCTTTGAGTACTTGTACGTCGCAATCGCCAAGTTCACAAAGTGGCCGAAAGTGGAAGCAGTGAGAAAGGTGACTGCTCAGTCAGCTATCAAGTTTTTCAAGGGACTGGTCTGCTGTTTTGGGGTGCCGAAAAGAGTCATCACCGACAACGGCACGCAGTTCACAGGCCACACCTTCATGCAATACCTTCAAGACCTCAACAGTAAGGTCTATTTTGCTTCCGTGGCACACCCCCGGAGCAACGACCAAGCAGAGAGGGCGAATGCTGAAGTGTTGCGAGGCCTAAGAACAAAGACTTTTGACAAGCTGCGCAAGAGCAGAAGGCGCTGGATTGATGAATTGCCGGCGGTTCTTTTGTCGATCAGGACGACGCCAAATCGAGCCACCAGCCAGACACCTTTTGCCCTGGTATACGGGGCGGAAGAAGTTCTCCCCACGAAACTCATATACGGGTCACCTCGAGTGCTTGCTTATGATGAGCTTGAGCAAGAGTAATTGCGCCAAGATGACGCGACGCTCCTTGAGGAAGTTTGTCTTCGGGCGGCTGTGAGAGTAGCACGCTACCAGCAAGCCTTGCGCTGCTACCATAGCCGCAAGGTTCATGCCCGAAGCTTTGAGGAAGGCGACCTTGCTCTTCGGCGCGTTGAGTCGGCCAAGAATTCCAACAAGTTGACGCCAAAGTGGGAAGGCCCTTATCAGGTAACACGAGTCACTAGGCCCAGCGCAATCCGCCTGGAGACCGAAGATGCTGTCCCAGTGAGCAACTCCTGGAACATCGAGCATCTTCACAAGTTTTACCCATAAGGCGCGGCTTGCCGGGCCTCCCGGCAAGCCACGTTTTGTACAAGCTTTGCCGGCAAGGCATGTTTCCCTTCGTACAAAGCCAGGTGCAGACCCTGAGCATAAATAAATGAAGAGTTGGTGCCCTAAGTTATAGCATGCATGCTAGGTCGAGTCTCTTGCTTGGTTAGGGTTGATAGTGCTTAGCGGCGACTAACCCCTAGCCTAGAGGTCAAGTGCGGGTCTCTCTGTTTCTTGTCTGTCCTCTTTTGGTTCGCAGGGCACATGAGCACTTCTGCTGAGCTACCTGGAAGAAAGGGCACGGACCGGCGCCTCAACCCCGGCAAACCAAAGTTGCCGCGGGCTGCAAGTGCAAGGATCCAACCGCGGCAAGATGAGGTTGCCGGGGGCTGCAGATCCAGATAAGTCTTTTATCCCCTGTCATGCATTTCGTTATGAACTGGGATATGTGAAACCTCGCTTTATTTCTAGGCCACCGTGCTCCCCTTTTCTATACCCAAGGATTATCTCTGGCCCGGATTTGGTTGTAGTCGCGGCGGCAAGGAAATAGAACGAGGAGCCTAAGCCCGCTTCATCCCTGCCTCCGCCAAGGGCGCGAGAATGGTCGAGCGAAGTGGGGGAACGACAAGGCCTGTTGCTGGGTGGAAAACGTTTATCTTGAATAGTAACAAGGATTCACTCCTTGTCATGGGCTCCATCCACGAACGAAAACCCCCGGCAAACACCCCTTTTTCATTAAAAACATCCCGTACAGGTACAGTTCATACGAGATGAAAAACATGAACAAGGGGGATTACAAGCTTTAGATTTAACAATGCCCGAGGGCTTACAGATTAAAAAAGAGATAAAATGCCCGTAATCCCTTTCTTGTCCCTATCATCAGGAGGTAGGTCAAGGAGGCAAAAGGGCAAAAGGGGCGCCTAGGTGAGCTACGAGCAGCAGAAAGCACCAAGAGAACACCTCGGTGGCCGCCCACGGATGGGCCGGTGATGACGGTGCCGGGAAAGGAGCTGGAAGACGAGGCGGCAGGACCGGCAATACGTGATGAAGGCGTCGGTGCCCGCGTACTCCGAGTTGACGACTTTGCCGCCCACCCTCTTCCCCTTCCGCAGCCTCTCGACGCCAGCCGCCCAAGGAGACGGCCCCGAGAAGTTCAAGGAGCTGGCCCCTCCCCCTGCAAAACTCTGCCGGAGGAGCGGCCAGGTGCAGATGCTGCTGCTGCTGCCGCACCCGTCCAGGCGCGGGGCGTCCGACGCCTAGTCGGACTCGTCACCGTCGTCTGCCCCGCTGTCTTCCTCATCGCTTTCGCTCGAGGAAGAGCTTCCGTCGTCGGAATCTTCGTCGGAGGAGCTCTCCACGCAGCACTTCAGGCGAGTCCCGAAGTCTCCGAAGACCTTGATGGGGAGCAGGCCGTCCTCCATTAATTTGAAGTAGAGGACGAGCCCCGCTGTCAGGCTGTGGATGCGAGCGAACGTCTTCCATCCACGGCGGAGCCGGGAAGTCGACGTCGACCCGCGTGCCCCCATTCCCGCAGCCCCTCATGTGCAATCTGAGGGATTGTGGCGGGTCAAGCTCCATCTCCCGAGCGAACGGGGCAGGAAGACAAAGACGGCGATGCGGAGGCCGGCGTAGCCTGATGAAGAACTCGCGGGGCTAGTCTCCGTCATGGCCTTCCATCAGAAAAGGCATCATTGGCGGGGACGAAGCCGGCGCGCCGCCCCGTCGTCCTCTTCCCCAAGCACCACGACCTCTGCCCCGGCCTCGCCCACGGCCTCGCCCCTCCCCCTTCCCCTTGTGGCTGGCTCCACCACTGCGGGCTCAGAAGGAGGAGGGCCACGCTGTCGAGCAGCGACCCTCGCCACCACCGTCGAGGGACCGAGATTCCCTTTCTCCATGGCAAGTGAAAGGAAGAAGCAGAAGCAGGAGGAGATAGATGACAGAAGAGTGCGGGATGCCATCCCCCTCCCCCTCCTTATAGAGGGGCGGGGTCGGGGCTCGGCCACCCCGCTCGGCCAATCCAACCACCAGGGGCGCAGGGAATCGAGAACGATCTGCTGCCCCAATCAGCGACGGTCCGGTTTCCCGCCTCCACCGCTTGCCACCCCAAGCGCATGAAGGACGCGTGGCGAACGTGCAGAATCAAGGGAGCGGGTGAAGTGGCCTCTCCCCGCCCCGTGATCGTGGGGTGTGGACGCCTTGAAGACCGTGACCCGGCCCTACGCAGTAAATGAGCCGTGCCTCCACGCCTCCCTCTTTTTATGGGGAAGACGCGGGCCACCTCTTTACCCCGATGTGAAGCATGCATGCGGAAACTGCCACACGCATGATGCCCATGTCACGCGCACCCCTCCACGCCGCGCCATGTCACGCGCGGGTTATGGGAGGCGTAGTGCGCGAAAAGTTTTACCGCGGTAAAAACCGCCCCGCCTGCCCGCACACCATTTTGGGCCTGGCCCAACAACGTGACGCGCTTATGTGTGGCCCAGGCCCGGGGGCTCCTGTCGGTGTACAAACGAAGGGGCGCATCTTTGTACCCCTTTACCTGTGCACGGGCAGTCGGAGCCGCGCCCACGGCCACACCAAGCAGAGCAGGGGAGGTGAACCAAGGTAAAACCAAAGCCTGAGGCAGCCAGAGCAATGCCAAGACCAAGGACGCAAAGAGGCAGAGGGGCGGAGCAGTTTCCCCCGGCAAGACCCTTGCCGGGGATGGCCTCAGCAGCCCTGGCAAGACCCTTGCCGGGGCAGCACGCCCAAACGCCAACAGAACGAGCCACCCTTGAGCCCACATCCCCAGCACCATCAACCACGTTGGGCCAGGGCTCGGGAGGCACCTCTGTGGTGGCATGCAGATCTTTGTGAAGACAAGGAACACTCAAGATCAGATGAGGATTAGAAGACGACGACCCTCGGCAAGATCCTTGCCAAGGAAGGCCACTAGATCCCCGACAAGGTCCTTGCCGGGAACGACAGCGTGCCACAGCAAGACCCTTGTCGGGCCACCCGGCAAGGCCCTCACGGAGGACGCCAGCAGGGCCATTGCTAGGCCTGCACCAACCAAGTTTCCACCGCCGTTCGCATGCAGCTGCCAGCTCAACCAGCTGAGCAGGCACCTGTGTGGCAACATGCAGCTCCCGGGCCAACTCGTCAAGCACCCGCGTGGCGGCATGCAGATCTTTGTGGAGGCTCCACCATCGTGCCACCTCAGCTGCCTGCCTGCCTACATGGCACCGCATGCATCACTGGCAAGGGCGCGTGTCGAAGCGAGGAGCGGCGACAGATGGGACGGGCCTCGCCCCTGTCCCCGATAAAGCTAGGGGACACCTCAGCGGCGCATTAAATGCATCTTGTCACATGTCTGAGCGATAAGCTACTTAATCTTGGGCAGCCTTTTCCACCTCCTGTATGCCACTGTGGCAGCCCCTTTCGACTATAAAAGGAGGCCCATGGCATACTGGAGAAGGATTCGGCTCTTTGGGACCACACACGCCACCGTAGCTAGTTCGAGATCTCAAGAACTCTCTGAAATACTCCCACCAAAGCAGGACTAGGGTTTTACGCATCCTCGCGGCCCGAACCTGGGTAAACGATCCTTGTGCTGATTACTAATCCTGCCCTTCTCGCAACCCTGCGCCCCGACAACCGTAGTAGGGATTCTTATGATCCCATAGGTGTCGTTCCACACTGACATTCATTCCCCTTATCATCAATTTTAGCATTAATAAACAAGGAATCAATAGAAGAAACACCAATCATTTCAATCTCTTCATCATTGCTATGAAAGAAACATGGAGGAATCATTTTTTTCTAAAAAATCTTTTTTAGCTTAAGCATAGTGGTTCTTCTCTTACTTTCATCCATAGAGACATGCAGAGCTTTAATTGAATCATTAATATCAATATTTGGTGGCAAAATTTTAGTATTAAGATTTTCCACATCATGAATAATTCTATCGATGCTCCTAGACATATCATCAAGTTTACTAAAATTTTCTTGTATCGTAGTGTTGAAAACTTTTTGAGCATTGATAAATTCTTTAATAATACTTTCAAGATCAGAGGGAATCCTATTATTATTATTATTGTTATTATTATTATTATTATTATTATTATTATTATTACTACCATAGGAATTACCATTATTATTAGAGGAATTTCCAGGAAACGACCTAGGATTAAAATTACCTCTATAAGCATTACTATTAAAATTGTTTTGCGAGACAAAATTCACATCTACGGGATCATTATTTTGCTCAATCGAAGTGGACAAAGGCACACCATTAGGATCGAACATTTTTACTAGCAACCAATTTCATAAGAGCATCATCTTTATCACTCAAAGTACTAATTTCTTCAATAGAATTTACTTTTTTACTAGTAGAAACTCTTTCAGTATGCCATTGTGAATAATTTGCCATAATATTATCAAGCAATTTAATAGCTTCACCCAATGTAATATCCATAAAAGTACCACCCTGGCGGAATCCAAAAGATTTCTAGAAACAAAATTCAACCCCGCATAATTTTTTTGTATGATCATCCACAAATTAAAACCATGAGCAATGCGATTTCTTATCATCAATTTCATCCTTTCCCAAGATTGGGCAACATGTTCATGCTCAAGTTTCTTGAAATTCATAATTTGATTTCTAAGGGAAATACTTTTCCCGGGAGGAAAATACTTAGTAATGAAAGCATATTTGCACTTGTTCCAAGAATCAATACTATTTCGCGGCAAAGATGAAAACCAAATTTGTTGCATGATCCTGCAAAGAGAATGGGAATAATTTTAATTTCATAATATGATTGTCCACATCCTTTTTCTTTTGCATATCACACAATTCTGCGAAAGTGTTTAGATGGGACGCGGCATCCTCATTAGGACTACCAGAAAATTGTTCTTTCATAGCAAGATCAACAAAGTGGCATCAATATCATAAGATTCTGCACTAACGGCAGGAGGAGGAATCGAAGGACTAATAAAATCATTATTACTAGTCTTAGAAAAATCACATATTTTTGTATTTTCTTGAGACATCGTGACTACGGAAACATGATAACAAGCAAGCAAGAAGCAAACAAGAAAAAGGCAAACGGAAACTATTTTTGTATTTTTGTAAAAACTTTTTAGAAGTGGGGGAGATGAAAAAGAAACGCAAATGGAACATAAAGTAAATGTAAGGAGATGAAAGTTTATGCCTAGGTACATGATAGATGTTGATGATGTCTCCCCGACAACGCACCAAAAATTCTTCCTACTACTTGAGAGCTGCGTAGGGATTTCCTCGAAGAGGAGAGGATGATGCAGTACAGTAGAGATAAGTATTTCCCTTAGTTATAAAACCAAGGCTATCAATCCAGTAAGAGAACCAAGCAACACTATGTGAACAACACCTGCACACAAACAACAAATACTTGCAACCCAATGCATAGAGGGGTTGTCAATCCCTCAACGGTTACGAGCAAGATTAAAAGATATAGTTTTTGATAGATAGATCAATCTAAAATACAAAATAAAATAAATAAAAGAAAATTGTAGCAAGGTATTTTTGGTTTTAATATATGATAAAAAATAGATCCAGAGGCCATAGTTTTCAATAGCTGCTTCTCTCATAAAAAAAGCATATGGTGGATAGACAAATTGCTATCGGGCAATTGACAGCAAATCAAATAATTAATTATGACGATATCCAAGGCAGTGATCATGTGTTTTGTAAATTAGGGATTACACTGCACACGTTTTGCGAAAGGGAAACGTCTACGATAGACATGGAGATCATACACGTTTCTAGGATCCACTATGTGTGCGGTCAATCTCCACTGCACACACAATCACACACGACATCCTCTTGAAAACTGTTTGCGTTGCGCCACCTTGCGCAAACGATTACCACATAAAAACTGTGTGTGATGGACAACCTTTGCCACACAGTTTCTTCTAGGCATCGTGTGTGATGCATTCAATAACACAAACGATAAAATTGTTAATATCGTGTGCAATGGCAACGCTATCACAAACGATTTAACGGGGAAAATTGTGTGTGATGTACCTGTGAAGGGAAATGTTTTCCTTGGAGCGACTGTGTGGGATGTTCATACTAACGGAAACGTTTAGCGGGGACTGACTGTGTGGAATGTACTTACGACCAGAAATGATTTCGCCTGTATAATTGTATTTTTAGCACTACTGTACGTATAACCATATTTCAGCGCTCGCCGGTCATACACGACCTCATTTTGCTGAGCGTGTGTGCTAGGAGGGCATATCCCCGACAGTTTCTGGGTCGTGTGGGAAGGACCCCCTATCACCGTCACTCACTTGGCGACGGTTCCGAACGCCGTCGCAGAAAGGAGTTAAAAACCATTTGTATAGCACCGACGCATACCAGTGTTTTTACACATGATTTATATATAAATTTCCTACGTTGTACTAATTGTTCAAATTTTTTGGAGTTACAAAAGTATGGTTAAAGTCCTGATTACTATAGATTGTTCAGTTTTTGACAGATTCTGTTTTTGTTGCATTGTGTGCTTATTTTTATGAATCTATGGATTGTATCGGGGGTATAAGCCCTGGTATAGTTAGAATACAATAGGTATAATGCAATAATAAATTATGAATGAGTTTGCAATAGTACTTAAAGTGGTGATTTGCTTTATTATACTAACCAATCTCATGAAGGTTTTGTTAAGTTTTGCGTGATTGAAGTTTTCAAGTTTTGGGTGAGATCATGATGGATGAAGGAATAAGGAGTGAAAATAACCTAAGCTTGGGGATTCCCATGGCACCCCAAGGTAATATTCATTGAGTACCAAGCAACTAAGCTTGGGGATGCCCCGGAAGGCATCCCCTCTTTCTTCTAGCGAACATCGGTAATTTTACTTGGAGCTATATTTTTATTCATCACATATCATGAGTTTTACTTGGAGCGTCTTGTATTATATGAATCTTTTCTTTTTTTGCTTTTTAGTTTGTCACAATCATCTTTGCTGGACACACCTATTTGAGAGAGCCATAATGACGCTATGATTTGTCGGAATTGCTCTAGTACTTCACTTATATCTTTTTGAGCACGGTGGTGGTTTAAATTTAAAAAAATCCTCTTATGGTTCACTTATATTGGTTGGAGAGATGAAAATTTGAATGAAATATTTATGCTCTCGTGCTTCACTTAAATATGTTTGAGAGCTTGAAAGTAGCAATGGTAATATATGAAATTGGTCCAAAGTGATGATGATATTCAAGAGGGATAATAAAATTTGTCATGAAGATCATTGGATATTATAACTTGATTCCTTGCAATAGTTTTGTGATATGGAGATAGTAATATGTGAGTCATGTTGGTGAGTAATTATGCTTTAGTAAGAATATTGGTGTTAAGGTTTGTGTTTCCCTATGCAAGCACGAAAGTCAATAGTTATGCAATGAAGTTACATCCTACTCGTGGTGCATTATTCAGTGTTAGTTATGTTTAAAGCTCGTTTATGATCGTTTTCATTTCTGGGTTGGTCGTTTCTCAATCTATTTGCTAGCCTTTCCTTGTACTAAGCGGGAATATTGCTTGTGCATCCAAAATCATAAACCAAGTTGTACCAAATGAGTCCACCATACCTACGTATATGCGGTATTTCCATGTCGTTCCAAGTAAATTTGTATATTCCAACTCTAATTTTCAAAATGAATTTCCTTTTTGTGTTCCCGTACCGCTCATGAAGCCATCCATGTTGGTACGGAAGGCACCTGTCCCATAATACTATGATAATAAATTCCTTGGAAAGTGTTGGTATAGAAGGCACCCGTGGATACGGCTAGCCATGGATTGTGAAAGAATGGTGAAAAAGGAATAAACTATATTTTATGTTTGGGAACCGCCTATGATTACCTAGCATGGAAGATATTGGGAATTATCGGTCGTTTTTGTTGACAGGAAAAGCATGCCTCTCAAAACATTTTTATCTCTCAATTTAAGCTTTGAGCTCTGGCACCTCTACAAATCTCTGCTTCCCTCTGCGAAGGACCTATCTATTTACTTTTATGCAATTTTTATTTTTATTGAGTCTCCATCTTCTCTTATAAAGCACCAAATGGGAACACTATTATCATACTTGTGCATTGGATGTAGCTAATATTTGAGTGTGTTTCATGAATGGATCAATGATTGAGCATAATGGGATAGGGATAGCTTTCTTTAGCGTTGATATTTTGGAAGACATGGTTGCTTATTGATATGCTTGAGTATTGAGGTCTTCATGTCAAATTATAAACAATTTATTTGAATCATGCAAAAGTCAAAATGTCCATCCTACAAATAAAAGAATATGTGATGAATATGATAGGTAGCATTCCACATCAAAAATTCTGTTTTTATCATTTACCTACAGACGAGCATGAATTAAGCTTGGGGATGTTGATACGTCTCCAACGTATCTATAATTTTAGATTGTTCCATGCTATTAAAGTATCAATCTTGGATGTTTTTTTATACATTTACTAGCAACTTTATATCAATTTTTGGGACTAACCTATTGACATAGTGCCCAGTGCGAGTTGCTGTTTTTTGCTTTTTATTACTTTGCAGAATATCAATATCAAACGAAGTCGAAATGCCACGAAACTTTTTGGATATTTTTCCTGCCCAGAAGACACCCAAGGAGCCAAGGAAGCACACTGTAGGAGGCCCATGGAGCCCACTAGGCACCATGGCGCGCAAGAGGGCCCAGGGCGCTCCGGGGGGTAGTGGAGGCCACAGGAACCTTCTAGACTCATCTCCGCCTCTATCAATACTCTAAAATCCCAAAAACCCTAGGGGAGTTGATGAAACACCAAGAGATCCAATCTAGAGGCCTTTTCCAGCATAATGCCAGAGGGGGCAACGATCACTAAGGGTTCTTCATCATCCTTGTTGCCCCTCCGATGATGCGTGAGTAGTTCACCAGAGACCTACGGGTCCATAGTTAGTAGCTAGATGGCTTCTTCTCTCTTTTTGATCTCCAATACGATGTTCTCCTCAATGTTCTTGGAGATCTATTTGATGTAATGACTTTTTGCGGTGTGTTTGTTGGGATCCGATGAATTGTGAGTTTATTATCAGATCTTTCCATGAATATTATTTGAGTCTTTGCTGAACTCTTCCGTGCATGATTGTTTTAGCCTCGTATTTCTTCTCCGAAATTTTGGTTTGGTTTGGCCAACTAGATTGATTTTTCTTGCGATGGGAAGATGTGCTTTGTGATGGGTTCGATCTTGTGGTGCTCAATCTCAGTGACTGAAAGAGACATGATACACATGTATCGTTGCTATTAAGGGTAACAAGACGAGGTTTATTCCTACATGAATATAGCTTGTCTATATCATGTCATCGTTCTTATTGCATTACTCTATTTTTCCATGAACTTAATTGTCGTGGGAAACCATGACCACCTATGGGACCAAGGGCCCCTTGCTGGTTCGGTAGGGGGGATGTCACGTCGCACAAAGAGCAGTAGAGCATGGGGCAGCACGGCAGAAATCACAAGAGCAATTTTTCCCAGGTTCAGGCCACCGCGAGGCATAAAACCCTACTCCTGCTTTGGTGGATTGATGGTGGAAGAATGGTGGTGGAGCATAGTGCACTTGCCCAGCAGGTTTGCCTCAGGGCGACCGTGATTACGCACGTATGAATGTGTGGATCTCCAACCTTCTAACCCTTGTTATGGTTGCCACGGGCCTCCTTTTATAGATTAAGGGGTCACCACAATGGCAAAGTAGTCATTATGCACTGATAAGATAGCAAATAGTGCTATCATACCTAACCCTGCAGGACATGGTATATTAAATGCGCCGCTTAACGTCACATCGTCGCTTGCCCGACAAGCCTTGCCGGGCTGTTTTGCTAGCTTCACACTTGCTCGCTTGACACGTCGCAGGACGTGTGTCGTTTGTAGGCATCTCCTGTAGAAAGAGGCTGCCAAGTGGCGAGTGGCTGCCACTTAGTCACTTTGCGGCTAGACACCGCATTGATTGGCGAGGTGGGTCGTGGTGGAGTAGTTGGGCGAGGTGGTTTTGCCTCCGTGATTCCCAACAGGCCCTGCCGGGACATCTTGGACGCTTCCTTTCTGGGGCGACCCCGCCCTCGCCGAGCTCACCTGCCCGGCAAGGGAGGCTTCTCTCCCAGTGGCGTCCTGCTTCCTTAGCTTGGTCTTGGTCCTCTTGATCTGCATGTTAGCTCTTTGAAGATCTCAATCTATTGTATTCTGACTTGGTTCGGTGCCGTAATCTTGTTCCCGTGCCTGTGCACAGTCTGGGAAATAGACCCAGGGTTTGTTGCACCGACAGAAGCCCTAGGGTCTGCCATGATCGTGCTGCCGAGCATTGTCGGGGTAGGCCCTAGTAAGTGCATAGGTAGGGGCGCTGAAGAGGCTGGTCCCTCGGAGTCTTCTTTGCTTCTTCATTAATCTTGATCCTGGGCCAGTTTCCGGTTTCCCCGCGTGTCGTGTAAAGCCAACCGTGGTGGGGCCGTCCTTGTAAAGGCCCGTGAATGAATTTAACGCACGAGGTAGAAATTGCCAGTTCACACTTCCCACCACGCCCTTATCCTCAGCCACTTATACCGCATGCATCTCGCGGGGTAGGTAATGGAGGCGCGTGGCGCGGGCGAGCATCAAGGCGAATGCCCGGTCTTCTCGAATTGGAGGAGGAGGGTGGTGGTCGCTCGTTGAGGGAGCGGCTCCCCTCCTCGGCCTGCCTATAAAAGGAGGGGCGAAGGGAGAGCTGAGCCATCCATCTCCAAAGACTTTCTTCCCTGTCTTCCGCTCCTCGTCGATCATGTTGAAGAGAAGAGCCTGGGGCCAAGCCCCGGGTTCTAGCTTGGGTTTAGAGTTGTCGAATGTTTGTGTTGGCGCTTGGGGAGTGAATCTGGTCCATGTTCGGAGAAGGCGCCGCGGACGAGCCGCCCGTGGTGTGGGAGATATCAAGCTTCCCCGTTGTGGGGAGTTGCTTACTCTTTCCGCCACAGTCGGCTGGTTGGGTATGTGGTGTCCAACTTCGGGCTACAGTTGCTTGTGGGCCTGGCGATTAGGTCCTCGGTGTCTTTGGGGCTTGCCCGTGAGGCAGGGCTGGGGATCGTTGGTAATCCTAGTACTGCTCCTTCCAGAGGTCCTGGGGCTGATGTCGACGAGAGGCGCGCCTTCCTGTCCGTCGAGGTGGCGAGCGGCGCGCTTCGAGCACCCTGGCCATCTTGATCGCTTGCCGTCTCTCTAGAGAAGGCGTCGGGCTGGAGTCCTGGCACTTCTCGGGAGAAATGGTGACAGAGAGAAAACATGGGAAGACGAGGAAGGTGGGTGGTGGGGGGTCATGTCGGAGTACGATGGCATGGATGCCGTCGCCTCCGACTGGTGACCTGCCGCCTCGTATTTCCGCTCTTCCCCTCCCCCCGGCACCATCATCACCAGCCTCCTTGGGTGATAACCGGGGAGGGATGTTCCCTTGGTGCCTTCGCCTTCCCTCCAGCAGTCATCCGACTGAGCTTTGGTGGATGACTCCACGGGGCTCAACCCGAGGCTTCTTGCTGGTCCTGGAGGTGGCGACCAGGGGAACGCTGCTCTGCTTTCGTGCTCCTCCTTCGCAGGCTCACCACTCCCGATCTTGTCAGGACGCGCCCGGCAGGTCGCGATGGGACCGGGATGGGCTCCTGCTTGGGTGCCTTTCTTGTCTTCTCCTCCTTCCACTACAATGCCTGGCGGAGGGAAAACGAAAAGAGGAGATTACGAGGCACTTATCTTTTTTCAATCTTAAATCTGTAGGCACTTGCCAAATTTTAGTTCAAATAATGTAATCTCTCGAGTCCATGTCTGTGTTCTGTAAGGCTTGTACTTGTATGATCAGCATATTAATGAAAAAGATAATCCTTGCCGGGAACCCGTGCATGTATATGTCCATGAAGAGGTGAAATGCCTCTTTATTTTAAATAAACGAGTTTTCCCCGGCAGGCTATCCTGCCGGTACCCTTTTGATTTTGTTGCCAGAGAACTGAGCCAACTGGGCAAAAAATAAAGGGAGCAGCCCCCCTCCAACCCCTTTTCATCAGTCCACAGCGACAAACCTAGCTGAAGCAACGTTCGAGCCAAGGATGGGAGCACCTAAGTTTCAAAGAGTGGTGAGGCTTTCTTATGCACAAGTTTCAGCTTACAGAACACTTATGGACAAGAGGCAGAACTTATCTGTTTGGCTTGCCGGGGATCACAGTGCTGGTCCATCTCCCAACTCATTGTAGAAGCCAAGTTCACGACAGGAACCTGTAGCTTTCCGTAGACGGGAATGGTGCAAGATGCGATCCTATCTATATGCACATGCAAATGCTCATGAAATGCTTATGCAATGCTCTTGGAATGCTCATGCATACATGCAACTTGGTCGGGGGGCCCCCAGCGCTTCGTTTATTTCTCTGTTGCTCAGGGTCATCGCCTGGCTTTGTACAAGGGGTTACATGCAACTGAGGCAAGGCTTGTACAAAAGGGTGGCTGTCGGGTAGGGCCCGACAGCTGCGCCTTACGGGTAGAACTTGCAGAGATGCTCAATATTCCATGAGTTTTGCAATTGAATGCCATCTCCGGTCGCTAGACAGACTGCGCTAGGTCTGGTGACTCGTACTACCTGGTAAGGGCCTTCCCACTTTGGCATCAACTTGTCTGTACCCTTGGCAGACTGAACACGCCTAAGGACAAGGTCGCCTTCCTCAAAACACTAGGCATGAACCCCGCGGAAATGATAGTGACGCAGGGCTTGCTGATAGCGTGCAGCACGCGTAGCAGCCCGAAGACGGTTCTCCTCGAGTAGCACAGCTTCGTCACGCCGGTGCTAATCTTGCGCTACTTCATCGTAGGCAAACACTCGAGGTGAACCGTAAATGAGTTCTGTGGGGATAACCGCTTCAGCCCCATAGACTAGGGAGAAGGGAGTCTGCCCGACAGCTCGATTTAGTGTTGTTCTAAGGGACCAAAGAACTACCGACAACTGATTGATCCACCACCTGCCGTGCTTCTGAAGCGTATCAAACGTTCTTGTTTTGAGTCCTTGCAGCACTTCAGGGTTCGCCCTCTCAGCTTGCTTGTTGCTTCTAGCATGTGCGATAGTGGCAAATGTGATCTTGCTTCCGAGGGTATGAACATATTGCATGAAGGCGTGGCTCGTGAACTAGGTGCTGTTGTCAGTAATGATCCTTGCCATGACCCCAAAATGACACACCAATTCTTTCAAGAACTTGATAGCTGACTGAGCAGTCACCTTTCTAATGGCAGCTACTTCCGGCCACTTTGTAAACTTGTCGATAGCAATGAACAAGAATTCAAAGCCCCCGACTGCTCGGGGGAAAGGGCCGAGGATATCGAGCCCCCAGACTGAAAATGGCCATGATAGAGGGATTGCCTAAAGAGCTTGGGTAGGCAGGTGGATGTTCTTGGAATGGAACTGGCAGGCTTCACATTTGGTGACTAGCTCAACGCATCTTGGAGGGGTGTGGGCCAATAGAATACTTGCCGGAATGCTTTCCCAACCAACGCCCTCGACCTAATGTGGGAGCCGCACATGTCTTTGTGTATCTTAGCTAGCAGTTCCTTTCCTTCTTCCCGGCAGATGCACTTCAATTTCACACCGCTGGGCAATCTTCTGTATAGAGTGTCATCGATAAACTAATACATACTAGCCCTCCGGGCTACTCTTTCAACTACATCTTGGTCATCGGGAAGTTCTCCGGTTTGGGGGAAGTGGACTATGTGCCTTGCCCAAGTTGGAGCATGAGACTCGGCAACAAGAACTAGAGGCACCTCCTCAACTGCGGGGGCACATTCCTCGTTCGCGAGGACCAAGGGCCCAGCTGGAGGGTGTGGTCCGATAGGTGGTGAGGAGTTGTTTCCAGCAGGGTCCTTACTAGGAGCGGAAGGCTCTACCGGGAGAGGCTTACCGGAGTCCATCTTTCTCCTTTTCTGGGCCATTGTTGCTGGGGATACAGAGGGCTGAGTAAGATGGAGAACAAAAGTTCCTGGTTCCACAGGAATCTTCTGCGGATCACACTTTGACAGATGATTAGCTATGCTGTTTTCCGCACAGGGTACGTGCTCCAGTCCGTCAAAGCGCTCCTCCAATCTTCTCTCTTCCTCAACATATGTCTCCATCAACGGACTTTGCTAATCCTTGTTGATCTCCTCGAATGATCACAAGCTGTGAATCTCCTCGAATGATCAGCTTATTAATTCCCAATTCTGTGGCGATCCTGAGCCCGACAAGGAGCCCTTCATACTCTGCTGTATTGTTGGTCGCCTCTTCCCGGGCAAAATGCATCTGGACGATGTACTTCAAGTGCTCTCCGGAGGGGGCGATGAGAAGCACGCCTCCCCCTGCACCTTGTAGGGAAAAGGCACCATCAAAATACATAATCCATTCTTGGGGCGCCTCCTTGCCAGGGATAACTGTTTCCGATACTTCCTCATGAGGGGTTGGCGTCCATTCCGCAATAAACTCTGCCAATGCCCTGCTTTGGATCATTGATGTGCTCTCAAACTTCAGGCCAAAACTGGACAACTCCAAAGCCCACTCCACCATTCTGCCGGTAGCCTTAGGGTTTCCGAGTATCCTTTGTAATGGGAAGCGAGTGACAACTGTGATCTCATGGGCTTGGAAGTAGTGGTGCAGTTTTCTTGAGGCCATGATGAGACCAAAGATCAACTTTTGCACACCAGAGTACCTCGATATAGCCCCTTGTAGTAAGGAACTGACAAAGTACACTGGGCGCTGCACCAGTTTCTTCCTTGTCGTGTCCTTAGGGTTGCTCTTGCTGCCTCATTTCTGTCCTTATCCTTATCTGGCTCTACCGACCCTTGATCAGTTTCTGCTTCGTCCACTTCCCGATGCGCCACCAAAGCTGCACTAACCACTTGGTTGGTTGCCGCTAAGTATAGCAGCAACGACTCTTGTGGCTTGGGAGCAACCAAGGTGGGCACAGAGGACAAGTAGGCCTTCAACTCTTACAAAGCCGCATCTGCTTCTAGGGTCCACTTCATGGGTCCTGCCTTCTTTAGGATTTTGAAGAACGACAGGGCGCGCTCGACAGACTTGGAAATGAATCTGCTAAGCATGGCAATGCACCCTATCAGACGCCTCACATCCTTGACTATCCTTGGCACTTGGGTCTTCTCGGTAGCTTTATTCTTGTCGGGGTTGGATTTATCCCCCGATGGGACACAAAGAACCCAAGTAGCTTGCCGGATGGAACGCCAAACACACACTTATTCGGGTTAAGCTTCAAGTTGATCTTGCGCAGATTAGCAAACGTCTCCTCCAAATCCTGGATGAGGGTTGCTCTATCCTTGTTCTTGACCACAATATCATCCATATAAGCTTCAATGTTTCTGTGTAGCTGTGGCTCGAAACCAATCTGGACTGCCTTTGAAAAAGTAGACCCGACACTCTTTAATCCGAATGGCATGCGGATAAAACCGTACGTACCACATGGGGTGATGAACGAGGTCTTCTCTTCGTCTTCCTTAGACATGAAAATTTGGTGATACCCAGAATATGCATCCAGAAAGGAAAGCAAATCGCAACGTCAAGTGGAATCCATAATCTGATCGATGCGCTACAAGGGAAATGGGTCCTTCGGGCAAGCCTTGTTGAGATCTGTGAAATCTAAGCAAAGCCTCCATTTCCCGTTAGCCACCCGGACAACCACTAGATTTGCTAACCAAGTTGGATGTAGCACTCCTCTGACCAAACCAGCTGCTTCAAGCTTCTTGATCTCCTCTGCAATAAACTGATGCCTCTCCAAGGCCTGCTTCCGGACTTTCTGCTTGACAGGTCGGGCATGTGGGCAGACAGCAAGGTGGTGCTCGATTACCTCCCTGGGAACACTGGGGATATCACATGGTTGCTAGGCAAACACATCGATATTCATCCACAAGAAGGCAACATGCACGCTTTCCTATTTGTCATCGAGGGTGGCGCTGATAGTGAAAGTACCATCAATGCCAGCCAGCCCTGCCGGGACCTTCTTCACTTTTGGTGCAGTAACCTTGGATATTTTGCTGCTGGAACTCTCCGGCAAGTCAACGTAGGCGTAACACACTCCGAAGAGGTACGCTTCCCGGACTCCTTGTCAGCGTCCCTGCTATCCTTCTTCTTTCCTCGGTCCTCCTTAGCGGGAACTGCTGCCGCCGATGCCTCTGCCGTGACTGTGTCTCGGTACATCTTGTCCACGCAAATAGTTGTGTCCTTCTCATCTGATGGGATGGAAATGACTCCTGCTGGCCCAAGCATCTTCAAGGTGTTGTAGGCATAGTGGGATGTTGCCATGAATTTAGCCAGGGCTGGGCATCCAAGGATCCCATTGTACGGCAGGGGGAGGTCGACCACATCGAACACAATCTTCTCAGTCCGTTAGTTCAACTCCCCTCCAAATGTCACAAGAAAGGTGATCTTTCCCTTAGGATGACTCCTGCCAGGATTTACTCCTTGAAATGTGCCAGTGACCTTCAACTCTTCCTCTGCTATCTGAAGTTTGCTGATGACCTTTGGGGAAATCAGATTTAAACCAGCCCCGCCATCAACCAACATATTTGTGACATTGAGGTTGTGAATTGTTGGGGAGACCAACAATGGCAAACATCCTACCGCAGTGGTATGGTCTAGATGGTGCTCTTCGTCAAAGATGAGGGGTGTGTGTGACCATTTGAGTGGTTTTTGGGCCTCTGGCGCTGGTTCCAGAACATTGACCTCCCGTGCCCACTGTTTGAGTTGTCGGTGAGAGGAGTGCAGGGATGCACCCCCGTCAATGCACAGGGCGTCAGTGGCCTTCTGTAACTCTTGCTCACTGGTTTCCCCTTCATCCCCTCCATCACTCTCATCATCACAGGCTTCCTTCTCTCGATCCTTGGCGGGTTTTCCTTTGTTCCGGAGGGGTTTGCCGGGGTGATTTACTTCACCGCCTCGACCCTTACCGCCAGCAACATTCTGACCTTTTTCCTTGTCATGCTTCTCATATTCTGCTCTCTGCCTCTTAACGAGATGCTCAACCTGATAACACTCTTGAAGATCGTGGCCCTTGGTTTGATGAATCTTGCAGTATGGTCTATCGCCTTTCTCGGTCTTCTCGGCAGCCGCAGCCTCCCAGCAGTCAGCGCACACGGCAGCCTTCTTGCCGGGGGCTTCGGCCTGAGCCTTCTTGCCGGTACTAGGTGTACCCGATCCTTCAATAGTCATCACTGCCTTATCCTTGTGCTTTTTACTGTGCTAGTTGCTCTTCTTCTGACTTGTGTATTCGTCATCATCCTCTGAGTCAACATTAATGCAATCCTCCTCTCCGGGTAGCTTCCTTCCCTCCTCCATCCGAGCACACTTGTCCACTTAGGTGTAAAGCTCCTTCACAGTCTTGAGCAACCGCACGTTCATCTTAGAATGAATCCTTCGGTTGCGCACATTGGACTAGAAGGCGGCTATCACAGCCGCTGGATGGATGTTAGGGATGTTCCTGTGGACCCTGCTGAATCTCTGCAAATACTTCCAGAGAGTCTCTCCTTCTTTCTGTTGGAGAAGGTGCAAGTCGCTGGGCCAACCCAGTTCTTGATGGCCACCAGTGAAGGTGCCAATGAACTCATGGCACATGTTAGCCCATGACGAAATGGAGTTCTCCAGCAAGTGCATTAGCCAGGACCTCACATTGGATTTGAGGGCCAACGGGAAGTAGTTGGCAAACACCTTCTCATCTCTTCCCCCGACAGCCTGAATAGAGATGGTGTAGATGCTCAAAAACTCTGCCGGGTTTAGCCTTCCATCATACTTCTTCGGTATCTTTGGTTTGAACGTGCGGACAGACGGCCAATGGACTTGCCGCAGCTCACGAGTAAAGGCAGAGCACCCAACCTCGAAAGGTAGGCACACGCCAACCCCGAGCGTAGGCTCGTCAACATCGAGGCCATCGCACCCATCGGCCCGGCGGTGGTCGCCGCGGCGTCGCTCAACGACGACGAGCGTCTCCCCTCTGTCGGTCCTCCGGTGCTCGCCGTTGGCCTGGACGCGCCCGAGGGTCAGAAGAGGACATCGAGACATCATTAGGTTCTTGATTTTGTCATGCCCACGCTTTTTTACCGTGGTGGGGACTGCATCGTGGGGGTGCCCCCCCTGGTGCGACCAACAGCGCGAGCCGTCATTGTTGCTTGGGGAGGCCGTGGCGGGCCAGCTTGCTGTGAGCCCCTAGCCTCGGCGAACCCGAGCAAACTCTAGATGGTGGCACGCCACTCGTCCATCTGCTCTGCCGCCGGCGGAAACCTTAGCAGCAGCTGAGCCCGCGCCATGGCTTCCATAGCAGTACTTGGCATAGGTGACGACGATGAAGATCGCACCATCGCTCGACTCCTGACGGTGCCAGCGGCGACAGTAGCACATCCCCGCTGTTGCGGGGCGGCCACCTGGATGGTGTGGTGGCGTGGCGAAGGCGCTTGATGGCCAGCGGCTCCGTTGGGCACCCACAGAAATAGAAGACATAGATGTTACTATTAAACTTGCTAATAGAGACACTATATCACCGATTGGGATTGTTAGAGATGTTGAAGTCTTGTGTGGAAAACTTAAATACCCTACTGATTTTCTTGTTCTTGGTTCCCCGCAGGGTGACTTTTGTCCCATTATCTTTGGTAGACCTTTCTTGAACACCGTTAATGCTAAGGTAGATTGTGAGAAACAAACTGTCGGTGTTAGTTTTGGTGATGAGTCTCATGAGTTTAATTTTTCCAAGTATAGTAGAAAGCTTCATAAAAAAGAATTGCCTAGTAAGGATGAATTAATTGGTCTTGCTTCTATTGCTGTTCCACCTACTAATCCTTTAGAACAATATTTGCTAGACCATGAAAATGATTTACATCAGCATGAAAGAAATGAAATAGATAAAATTTTCTTCGAACAACGTCCTCTGCTTAAACACAATTTGCCTATTGAAACTCTAGGAGGTCCTCCTCCACCTAAAGGTGATCCTGTGTTTGAACTAAAACAATTATCAGACACTTTGAAATATGCTTATCTTGATGAAAAGAAGATATATCCTGTTATTATCAGTGCTAACCTTTCAGAACATGAAGAAGAAAGATTATTGAAAGTTCTAAGGAAGCGCCGAGCTACTATTGGATATACTCTTGATGATTTAAAGGGCATTAGTCCCACTCTATGTCAGCACAAAATTAATATGGAACCTGATGCTAAACCCGTTGTTGATCACTAACGTCGGTTAAATCCGAAGATGAAAGAAGTGGTAAGAACGGAAATATTAAAACTTCTGGAAGCATGTATAATCTATCCTATAGCTGATAGTAGATGGGTAAGTCCTGTTCATTGTGTTTCTAAGAAAGGAGGTATAATTGTTGTTCCTAATGATAAGAATGAACTTATTCCACAAAGAATTGTTACAGGCTATAGAATGGTATTGATTTTAGAAAATTAAACAAAGCAACTAGAAAAGATCATTACCCTTTGCCTTTTATTGATCAAATGCTTGAAAGATTATCTAAGCACACACATTTCTGCTTCCTTGATGGATATTCTCGCTTTTAACAAATACCTGTTTCTCAACATGATCAAGAAAATACCACTTTTACTTGTCCCTTTGGAACTTATGCTTATAGACGTATGCCTTTTGGTTTATGTAATGCACCTGCTACCTTTCAAAGATGTATGACTGCTATATTCTCTGACTTTTGTGAAAAGATTGTTGACGTTTTAATGGATGACTTTTCTGTTTATGGTAAGTCTTTTGATGATTGTTTAAGCAATCTTGATCGAGTTTTGCAGAGATGTGAACAAACAAATCTTGTCTTGAATTGGGAGAAGTGCCACTTTATGGTTAATGAAGGCATTGTCTTGGGTCATAAAATTTCTGAAAGAGGTATTGAAGTGGACAAAGCTAAGGTTGATGCAATTGAGAAAATGCCATGTCCTAAAGATATAAAAGGTATTTGTAGTTTCCAAGGTCATGCTGTTTTCTATAGGAGATTTATCAAAGACTTCTCTAAGATTTCTAGGCCTCTCACTAGTCTCTTGCAAAATGATTTTCCCTTAGTTTTTTATGATGAATGTCTATAAGCCTTTGAAACACTCAAGAAAGCCTTAATTTCTGCACCTATTGTTCAACCACCTGATTGGAACTTGCCTTTTGAAATTATGTGTGATGCTAGTGATTATGATGTTGGTGCTGTTCTAGGACAAAGAGTTGATAAGAAACTTAATGTAATCCATTATTCTAGTAAAACTCTAGACAGTGCTCAAAGAAATTATGCTACTACTGAAAAAGAATTCTTAGCAGTGGTGTTTTCTTGTGGTAAATTTAGACCTTATATTGTTGATTACAAAGTAACTATTCACACAGACCATGCTGCTATTAAATATCTTATGGAAAAGAAAGATGCTAAACCTAGACTTATTCGATGGGTTCTCTTGCTACAAGAATTTGATTTAAATATCATTGGTAGAAAAGGAGCTGAGAACCCAGTACCTGATAATTTATCTAGGCTTGAAAATGTGCTTGATGACCCACTACCTATTGATGATAGTTTTCCTGATGAGCAGTTAGCTGCAATAAATGTTGCTCACAGTACTCCTTTGTCGGTGTACAAAAATAGGGGCCTTCTGTACCCCTTTACTTGTGCACGGGCAGTTGTAGCCACACCTGCGGCCACGCTTGGCGGGGCAGCGGAAGCGAAGACACAAGGTTACCAGGGAAGCACCCAAGCCAGAAGCATGAAGAGGAAAGAGGTAAGGTGGATTCCGCCGGCAAGGCCCTTGCCAGGGCAGCACACAAAGCCCCGGCAAGAGCCTTGGTGGAGCAATTTGCCCAACAACAGGGAGGCCACCACCCTTGAGCATAAGAGTTCCAACACCATCAACAACATTGGAACCAAGGCTCGGGAGGCGCCTACACGATGGCATGTGGATCTTTGTGAAGACCAAAAGGCCTGCAAGACTAGATGAGAATTGATACGAAGACCCCCGACAAGATCGTTGCCGGGGACACCCACGAGACCCCGGCAAGACCCTTGCCAGGGACGCCTGCGGGGCCACAGCCAGGCCCACACCTACCAAGGCTCCACCGCTGTTGCAACACAGCAGATAGCGCGCCAGCTCGGCAGGCACCTGCGTGGCGACATACGGCTTCCAGGCAACTCAGCAAGCACCTGCGTGGTGGCATGCAGTTCTTCGTGAAGACTCTGCCACCGCACCAGCTCAGCAGCCAGCCAGCATGGCGCTACGCGCCTCATCAGCATGGACGCACGTCGGAGCGAGGGGAGGCGGCAACGGATGGGAGAAGCTTCCTTGCCGTCCCCGATAAAGTGAGAGGGCACATCGGCAGCACATTAAATGTGTTTTGTCCTATGGTGCCAGGCGATAGACTTGTATACAATACATACTTTCCACCTCATGTGTGCCACTGTGACAACCCCTTTTGACTATAAAAATAGGCCCGAGGCGTACTGAGGGAGGATTCAGACTTTTTGGACACTGCACATCTTGTTGCTAGTATAAGAACACCAGATAAACACACCAAAGCAGGATTAGGGTGTTACGCATCGCTTGCGGCCCGAACCTGGATAAAATTCCCCTGTGTTGATCTTCTAAACCCGCTCTTTCCACAGCCCCGCGCCCTGTCAACCATAGTAGGGATTCCCTATGATCCCATAGGTGTCGTTTCCCCGACATCCCTGGTGCGCCAGGTAGGGGGTAGGCAAGCTGTGGAAATCTGATTTTGGAGTCAACTCATCGTTTTCTTCATCGCGATGGCTCGAGAGAGGAAGGCGGAAATGATCAACCACGCTCTAGTGCCATCAGCTAGGCGAGGCGGTGCTGTCCGCAGCCGCAACAACCATCCGCGTGGCGACGAAAAAGCTAAGTCACGCAAAACTTTGAGCAGTTCCTTTTTAATATAAGGTTATTCTCCTCGAAAGGTTTTGCTCTTTGTATGGGAAACCTGCATGCAATGGAACCTTTCCGCTATTGGCAATGCCCTTGTTCTGTCTCGAGTCCGCTCAACAGTTCAAGCGGCCGCGCTGATAACGGTAAGGTGGCTTGCCCGCTATTGGAAATGCCCTTGTTCTGTTTCGAGTCCGCTCAACAGTTCAAGCAGCCGCGCTGAGAGCGGCAAGATGGCTTGCCCGGTAGCAAGCGCCCCCAGCAGGCTGCTAAGGATCCGTTCCTCAAAGCACCATAGCATGGGTTTACGCGCCGGCAAACCTATCCAACTAAGCGTAGGGTGTGTACATACAAGGAAAGATCGAACATGAAAATAGCATGCATCATTTTAAAAGTACTGTAGAGTTATATTACATCAATAATTGCTGTGGTTCTAACTTAAGATAAAATTGCCTTTATCATGAACTCGCAACGGCAATGAGAAACGGGATGCCTAGTCTCGGCGCTGGCCCTCCACCCTCTTGACTCCGTCGACGCAGCTGATGATGGGCTCGATACGCTCCACGAGCGCCGTGAGGTCCGCGTTCTCCGGCAAGCTCTCCAGTGTGTCGGCAAAGTCGATGCTGGGGTTCCAGAACGCAACCTTGGTGAGCACCTTGGTCAGGGCGCCCCAGCAGAGCCTCTGGGACTCATTGGCCAAATAAACTGCTTAGTTGGAGCGGAGCCGCTCCAGGGCTTCGAGGACGCCCTCGAAGAACAAGGTTAGCCTGGCATTGGGGCTCACTTTCTGCTCTGGGGAGTACTTGAAATTCGGCAGGCCCATGGCGGCTAGCTGCGCGGTGAGCCTCCCTGCGACGTCAACGAGACGGCTGATCCAGAGATTGACGCTGCCCACATACTCCTTGTGGGCGGTGGCGTCATCACTCCGCAGCCACTTTTCGGTCTTGAGGGCCTTGGTCAGGGTCCCCTCCCGAGCCCTGACCTCTGAGAGTGTCCCCTCCAAGCCGTCCGCCTTCAGCTTCAGATCATTGATGGAGTCATTGGCCTCAGAGAGCAGCTTGGCATTGTCGGAGACCGCGGCCTACGCCTCCGCCAAAGCGCGGTTGGCCGTGTCCCTCTCCTCCGCCAACTCCAAGACCTCCCTCTTCAGCCCATCCTGCTCCCGCTCCAGCTCCTTCACCTTGCCGGCGTGGTTCAGGGATAGAGCATTAAGTGCGTCCATGTGGCTCTACTCCGGCTCCTAGGTCCGCTGCGTGACGATCTTCTCAATTTCCTCGTCCTTGCCGCGAAGCATGGCGGCAAGCGCCTGCTCACGAGTGGCAAGGTCCTCCTCCTGGGAGTCCAGCAGGGCCTTCTGCTGCTGTTGGGAAGCTTCGTCCTTGGCGGCCAGATCCTTCGCCACCTCTTGGGACTTCTCGATATCGGCCTGCTTTAGGATGAGCTCCTGCTTGCGCTCCTCCAGCTCACCCTGGGCAGCCCTTAGTTCTTCCCAGGCCTCGCCAAACCATACTTGCGTCTGAGCGACACGCTCCTCAAAATCTGCCTCCGCCTTGTCCAATGCCGCCATCCTGGATTTCACTTTGTCTTGGCGGGCACGGTGGAGCACCTGGAGCTTCTGGAAGTTGGCGCTCATGGCTCGGAGAAGCTGCTCCTCTTGCGAACCGCCACCACCGACGCTCGGTTTGTCAACAACCTGGAGCCCGGCGGTGGCGAGTGCCTCGTCATCAAACACCCCCCCTTCGGTTGGCGCTCTGGTGCTTGCCGTCCCTGGGAGGTGCACGAACAGGTCGTCTCCCACCTTCAACTACTTGCCCGAGGCAGGGGCTGCGGGGGAGGGAGTTTGGTCGTTGGCCACCTCCTCCTCGGTGGGCCCCTTTGTGGCCTCTACAGAAGCGGCCTTGCCGGCCTCCCCGGCAGCGGTCTCGCCGGCAGGCCCCTTGGCGGCCTCCTCGGCGGCAGACTTGGTGGCTTCCTCAGTCGTGATCTTGGTGGCCTCGGCTTCGGCATCCTTGGTGACCTCCCCAATGATGGTGTCGATGTCCTCCTGGTCCATCGGGGGAGGGTCTGGAAACCAGAAAGGAGAATGCAACGAGGCGAAGATCAAGGTTCAGAATGAAGCAAAAAAAAAAACAAACAACAGGGACGTAGGGCAGGCTACTTACCCGTGCCAAGCTGGGAAGAAGTGGTTCCCTCCCCGCCAACGTTCGTGGTCAGGACGGAGCCGCCCGCACCCAAGTTCACCACCTCTTCCTCCATGCGCGTGGGCTCGTCGGTAGGTGTCCTTGCCGGGGACGCCCCTCTAGGCGGCGTGGTCGATGGGGGCGGCATGTCAGGGGCGGCCCTCAGTGGCTCCTCCTGTTGCCGCTCCCCTCCTGCAAATCCGGCAAGGTCAGCACCAAGATTCATGCCCCAACGCTCATCGACGAGGAGTGAGTGATGAACTCACGCTGGGGGCTGAGGCGGGGGCTGCGCCGGGGGCTATTGTCCGGGCTGATCACCACTAACGCCGGCGTGCGTGGGGTGCTCGCCGGGGGCTTGTCGCCGGCCAAAGCCCTGGCCTTCTTCGCCACCCTCTGGGCCAGCGTCTCCATGTCCCTGGGAAGATAAGATCAAGTTAAGGAAAGATAAGCATAGGCGAGGGGTCAAGGCATGATAAGGGGCAAGGCGCTTACTCGTCCTCCACCTCTTCCTCCGTTGGCTTCCTCTTCCTTTTTGGGCTGAAGGACCCAAGATCGAACTCGGCCTCCGGGGCGTTGTCCAAAGGAGGGGGAGGAGGGGATGGTGTCCTGCACCGCTTGGACGAGGAAGAGGCAGGACGCTTGGACGAGGAAGAGGCGCTGAGTGCGACTTTCTTTGCTGCTGCTGCCCTCATCTCGCGCACGGGATGCGCCTAGGCTTGTTGCTGCCGTGTGGTCCTTCCGGGCCGGACCGGCTCGCCAGAGCTAGCCGGCCGCTGGACGCGTCTCCTCCCCGGGGCCAATGAGTCGTCTGCCTAGGTCTTCCCTCCGACTGACTCCTCGACCACGTCTTCAACAAGGGGAGCCCCGGCGCCGGTGCCGCTGGCCTCCCCGGCAGACCCCTCCCACTCGGCGAGTTCTTTCTCCTCCACGGCCCTGTCGGCCTCGTCCTCCATGGTGCCAACGCTGCTGGCCTCCCGGGCAAGTGCCGCCTCCTCCGCCCTGGCGGCAATGTATTCCGCTCCTCCTTGGTGGTGTAGAGGATGAGCAGCGGCTCGTCGCAGATGTACCTCTCCGACAAGTTGTCAAAGAAGGCTTGCACCTGCTCTGCCTCCGGCTCGGCCCAGCTCGGATCGAGGCCGTGCGCGTTGAATTCCGGCATCATGGCGATGATGGCGGTTTGGCAAGAATTTTTGCTCAACGGGACCACTCCCGCTGGCAACCCAAACAAAGACCCGCCGACCCTGACGGCCTTGCCGGCCTTCTCAGCCTTGCCGGTCCGCTCGACCCCGCCGGCCTCGTCCACCTTGAGTTGGAAGAGCCTCTGGCAAAAATGGGCATGCCCCAGCACCGTGAAATTGTGCTTAAAGCCAGGGCGGAGCCTCATGATGTCGGCCGCGTTCCTGTAGTCCCAGGCCGGCCTCCCCTTTTTGTGTAGTGGGGCAATCCGGCGGTGGATGAAATCGGCCCCAATCATATCAAGGGTGAGCCCGGCCATGGTAAGGTGATGAATCCTGGTGGTGGCAACTGTAAGCTACTTGTCATTGGCGTCGAGGTTGCTCCAGTCCTTGCGGCGGACCGGCAGCCTCCGGCGAACCCGGCAGTACTCCTGTGAATCCCTCTTCTCGATCCAGCACCACCGGCCCCGCCACTCGTCCCACCTCTCCTTCTGGGCACCCTCCGGGTGCGTGCCCCTACCCTGGGTCCTTGGGATCCAGGTGATGCAACCAGAGATAGCACCCTCGGGCTGGATGCGAGGGTAGAAGTAGTGGCGGAAGAGCGCCATGCTAGGGAGCACCCCGACAAAGCCCTTGCAAAGATGGGCAAAGAAGGCCATGCACGCCACGACATTAGGCGTAAGGTCCAGAAGGTGGAAGCCATAGGTGTGCATGATGTCATTGGAGAAATCAGAGAAAGGGGGGCAGAGCCCGCATGAGAAGTAGTCGACGAAGAAGGGGTACCGATTTGGACCTGCCTCGGTGAAGTCGGCGGGGATGATACACGTGGAAGGGTGCCCCGGCGTCTCCCTCCCCACAAGGGCCTGAAGTAGTCCCTGAGGGTGACCGCATCAACCGTCGAGGGGAAGAGGGCACGCTTTGTCTGAAGCGCCACCAACTCACTCTCCGGTGCCTCCTTTCATCTGTCATCTTTAGCCGCTCCTTTGCCCTTGCCTGTCTTTGGCGCCATGGCGGCTGGGAGAGGGTGAAGAATCAAGGGCAATGGGGGCACAACGGCGGCGAGCAGAGGCAAGAGCTTTGACTTGCGTTTGAGGAAGAAGAAGAGGGGAACGGCAGTTCTGAGATTGGAAAAGGCACGGAGGTAAATGAGCAGCGCCCCTGTGGTTTTACTTTTTATGGGGAAGATGCAGGCCGCCTCTTTACTATTCACCATGACGTGACGCCAGCGTGTAGCAACCTCTCCACGCACGAACCCCACGTCACACATTCAACGCGGGTCGTGGGGAAGCACAAATGGCGAAGGAGTTTCTACAGTAAAACTCCGCCACGCGCGCCCGCGCACCGTTCTGGTCCCGGCTCAACAACGCTCTGCGCGTATGTGTGGCCCAGGCCCGGGGGCTCCTGTCGGTGTACAAAAGTAGGGGCCTTATGTACCCCTTTACTTGTGCACGGGCAGTTGTAGCCACACCTGTGGCGACGCTTGGTGGGGCAGAGGAAGCGAAGACACAAGACTACCAGGGCAGAACCCAAGCCAGAAGCATGAAGTGCAAAGAGGCAAGGTGGATTCCCCCGGCAAGGGAGCCTTGCCGGAGCAACTTGCCCAACAATAGCGAGGCCGCCACCCTTGAGCCTAAGAGTTCCAACACCATCAACAACATTGGAACCACGGCTCGGGAGGCGCCTGCATGACGGCATGGATATCTTTGTGAAGACCAAAAGGCCTGCAAGACTAGATGAGAATGAGAATCAGAAGACCCCGGCAAGATCCTTGCCGGGGACGCCCATGAGACCCCGACAAGACCATTGCCGGGGACGCCCGCGGGGCCACAGCCAGGCCCACACCTACCAATGCTCCACCACCGTTCAACCATAACAGTCTGCCCGTGCTACGTCTCGAGCTTGCGTTGGATTTCCCCGAAGAGGAGAGGATGATGCAGCACAGTAGCGTAAGTATTTCCCTCAGTTTTTGAGAACCAAGGTATCAATCCAGTAGGAGACCACGCGCAAGTCCCTCGTACAGGCACAAAACGATAGCTACTCGCAACCAACGCTTAGGGGTTGTCAATCCCTTCACGGTCACTTACGAGAGTGAGATCTGATAGAGATAATATTTTTGGTATTTTTGGTATAAATATGCAAAGTAAAAGTAAAAGCAAAGCAATAAATAAAGTGATGGAGATTGATAAAAAAAGGAGAAAGTCTCACGTTGACGAGGATAATCAATGGGCTATGGAGATGCCCATCAATTGAAAAGGGGTCGCCACAGTGGCTACGGCGGTGTACCGGGATGGTGCAATGAATCAAGAGTGACATGTATGAAAATAATGCATGGTGGCTTTGCAACAAATACGATGTCAACTAGATGATCATGCAATGGCAATATGACAAAAGTAATGTATGTCATAATAATGATGGTGGAAGTTGCATGGCAATATATCTTGGAATGGCTATGGGGAAATGCCATAATAGGTAGGTATGGTGGCTGTTTTGAGGAAGATATAAGGAGGTTTATGTGTGATAGAGCGTATCGTATCACGGGGTTTGGATGCACTGGTGAAGTTTGCGCCAACTCTCAATGTGAGAAAGGGCAATGCACGGCAATCAAGAGGCTAGCAATGGCGGAAAGGTAAGAGTGCGTATAATCCATGGACTCAACATTAGTCAAAAGAACTCATATACTTATTGCAAAAATTTAGAAGTCATAAAACATTCAAGTACTACGCGCATGCTCCTAGGGGGATAGATTGGTAGGAAAAGACCATCGCTCGTCCCCGACCGCCACTCATAAGGATGCACAAGCCAGGTACACTTCATGCTTCAAATTTGTTACACAACTTTAACCATACGTGCATGCTACGAGACTTACAAACTTCATTACAAGAATTTCTAAAATTCACAACTACTCAACCAGCATGACTTTGATATTATTACCTCCTTATCTCAAAACAATTATCAAGCATCAAACTTATCTTAGTATTAAACACACTCAAAAGAAAGTTTCACATATCTTGAACACCAAGTATATTAACATTAAGCAAATTACCATGCTATTAACGACTCTCAAAATAATCTAAGTAAATCATGAGAGATCAAGTTTCTTTAAAACAAATCTACCACCATGCTCTAAAAGATCTAAGTGAAGCACTAGAGCAAAAATTATCACACTCAAAAAGATATAAGTGAAGCACTATGAGCAAATTATCAAGCTCAAAAGATATAAGTGAAGAACATAGAGTATTCTATCAAATTCTAATTCATATATGGCTCTCTCAAAAGGTGTGTACAGCAAGGATGATTGTGGTAAACTAGCAAGCAAAGACTCAAATAATACAAGACGCTCCAAGCAAAACACATATCATGTTAGTGAATAAAAATATAGCTCCAAGTAAATTACCGATGGAAGTGGATTTAAAGAGGGATGCCTTTCGGGCATCCCCAAGATTTGACTTTTGGTGTCCTTGGATTATCTTGGGGTGCCATGGGCATCCCCAAGCTCAGGCTCTTGCCACTCCTTGTTCCATAATCCATCAAAAGAATTCACCCAAAACTTGAAAACTTCACAACACAAAACTCAATAGAAATCTTGTGAGCTCCGTTAGAGAAAGAAAATAAAAGACTACTTTAAAGTACTGCAATGAACTCATTTCTTTATTTATATTGGTGTTAAACCTACTGTATTCTAACTTCTCTATGGATCATAAATTATTTTACTAGCCATAGATTCATCAAAATAAGCAAACAACACACGCAAAACAGAATCTGTCAAAAACAGAACAGTCTGTAGTAATCTGTAACTAACGCAATCTTCTGGAACCCAAAAATTCTACAAAACTTAGAGGGCCTGGACAATTTGTTTATTGATCAGCAGCAATTGGAATCAGTATTTTATCACGTTCTGGTGATTTTTAACAATTCGGGCACTGAGCACAAAGATTCTGGAAATTACAGTAAGATCAAATACTGAGCACAAAGATTCTGGAAATTACAGTAAGATCAAATAACTATCATCTAAGAAGATTCAATAGGTCCAGCTTGGCACAAACACTAATTAAAAGATAAAATCACATCTAAACAGAGTCTAGATGGATTATTTTATTCCTAAAAAGAACCAAAAAAACACAAAATAAAATTGGATTGCCTCCCAACAAGCGCTATCGTTTAACGCCCCTAGCTAGGCATAAAAGCAAGGATAGATCTAGATATTGCCATCTTTGGTAGGCAATTCTTTAATGAGGCAACTTCCTCCTTTAGAATTTTATTTCTTTCTAGTAATTATCAAACGTTTAGGCACAAGATCGAAAAATTCATTCGTAGCAAATGCTTCCTTAGTGATAGTAAAAAGATCGGGATGAATACTTATAGATTTAAGATCCGCGTTTTCCTTACTAGATGATTCACCCTTATTTTTAGGAACATACATAAGCTTGGCAATTTTAGTGGGAGGACTAGGAGTATTCTTTACGGAAGAAAAAGCGGTTCCCAAGTTGGTGATGATACCCTCAAGTTTATCGATTCGAGTAGAGTCTAGATTTATTTTCTCATTAACCATGGGTTCCTTCTCCTTAATATTTTCAAAGTCATTCCTACCTTAGATCCATATTGAGTAATTTGATCATGGATCTTTTTATCTAGATTTTCAATGGATTCAATGGTAGCAACTTTGTTTTCAATAATTTCAAGCCTTTGCATAACATGCTCCAAAGTTAACATAGTTCCATTAACCAAAAGAGGAGGTGAGCCAAATAAATCTATTAAAGCATTATAAGAATCAAAAGTATGGCTACCCAAGAAATTCCCTCCGTAATGGTATCAAGGATATATCTATACCAAGGATTAGCACCTACATTAAAATTACGAAGAAGGACTGAAGTAGATTGCTTCCTGGTAGATCTATTTTGAGCATTGCAAATTCTATACCAAGCATCTTTTAGATTTTCTCCCTCCCTTTGCTTAAAATTTAGAACTTCATTATCGGGAGATAGCGGAGAAGATATAAGACTAGTCATGATGACAAGCAAGCGAACTAACACATGAGCAAACAAAAGGCAAAGGAAAAAGGCAAAGGGAAAAAGAGGAGGAGATTGGGAAAGAGAGGGCGAATAAAACGGCAAGGGTGAAGTGGGGGAGAGGAAAACGAGAGTCAAATGGCAAATGATGTAATGCGAGAGATAGGGATTGTGATGGGTACTTGGTATGTTGACTTTTGCGTAAGCCTCCCCGGCAACGGCGCCAGAAATTCTTCTTGCTACGTCTCGAGCTTGCGTTGGATTTTCCCGAAGAGGAGAGGATGATGCAGCACAGTAGCGTAAGTATTTCCCTTAGTTTTTGAGAACCAAGGTATCAATCCAGTAGGAGACCATGCGCAGGTCCCTCGTACCTGCACAAAACGATAGCTACTCGCAACCAACGCTTAGGGGTTGTCAATCCCTTCACGGTCACTTACGAGAGTGAGATCTGATAGAGATAATATTTTTGGTATAAAGATGCAAAGTAAAAGTAAAAGCAAAGCAAGTAAATAAAGTGATGGAGATTGATATGATGAGAATAGACCCGGGGGCCATAGGTTTCACTAGTGGCTTCTCTCAAGAGCATAAGTATTCTACGGTGGGTGAACAAATTACTGTTGAGCAATTGATGTAATTGAGCATAGTTATGAGGTTATCCAGGCAATGATCATGTATATAGGCATCACGTCCTTGAATAGTTGACCGAAACGTTTCTGCATCTACTACTATTACTCGACTCTTCGACAGCTATCCTGCATGCATCTAGTGTATTAAGTTAAAATCAGAGTAACGCCTTAAGCAAGATGACATGATGTAGAGGAATAAATTCATGCAATATGATAAATACCCCATCTTGTTATCCTCGATGGCAACAATACAATACGTGCCTTGCAACCCCTTCGGTCACTAGGTAAGGACACCGCAAGGTTGAACCCAAAGCTAAGCACTTCTCCCATTGCAAGAACTACCAATCTAGTTGGCCAAACCAAACGTATAATTCGAAGAGACTTGCAAAGATAACTTAATCATACATAAAAGAATTCAGAGAAGAATCAAATATTTTCCATAGATAAGCTGGATCATAAAGCCTACAATCCATCGGTCTCAACAAACACACCGCAAAAAGAAGATTACATCGAATAGATCTCCACGAGAGAGGGGGAGAACATTGTATTGATATCCGAAAAGAGAGAAGAAGCCATCTAGCTACTAACTATGGACCCGAAGGTCTGAAGTAAACTACTCACACTTCATCGGAGGGGCTATGGTGTTGATGTAGAAGCCCTCCGTGGTGGATGCCCCCTCCGGCGTGAGCTCCTAACAGGCCCCAAGATGGGATCTCGTGGATACAGGAAGTTACTGGCGGTAGAATTAGGTTTTCGCTCCGTCTCCGATCTGTTGGGGTACGTAGGTATATATAGGAGGAAGGAGTACGCGTCGGTGGAGCGTCAAGGCCCACGAGGCGGGGCGCGCCGGGGGAGGCGCCCCCCACCCTCGTGACCGCCTCTGGCACTCCTTGGAGTAGGGTCCAAGTCTCCTGGATCACGTTCGGTGAGAAAATCACATTCCCGAAGGTTTCATTCCATTTGGACTCCGTTTGATATTCCGTTTCTTTGAAACACTGAAATAGGCAAAAAACAACAATTCTGGGCTGGGCCTCCGGTTAATAGGTTAGTCCCAAAAATAATATAAAAGTGGAAAATAAAGCCCATTATAGTCCAAAACAATAGATAAAGTAGCATGGAGAAATCAAAAATTATAGATACGTTGGAGACGTATTAGCCCGCCAACTAGGCATGCACCTGTGTGGCGACATACGGCTTCCAGGCCAACTCAGCAAGCACCTGCATGGTGGCATGCAGATCTTCGTGAAGACTCTTCCACCGCACCAGCTCAGCAGCCAGCCAGCCAGCCAGCGTGGCGCTACGCGCCTTGTCAGCCTGGACGCGCGTCGGAGCGAGGCAAGGCGGCAACGGACGGGACGAGCTTCCTTGCCGTCCCCAATAAAGTGAGAGGGCACGTCGGCAGCGCATTAAATGCGTTTTGTTCTATGGTGCCAGGCGATAGACTTGTATATAGTACTTACTTTCCACCTCCTGTGTGCCACTGTGGCAACCCCTTTTGACTATAAAAGGAGGACTGAGGCATACTGAGGGAGGATTCGGACTTTTTGGACCCTGCATGTCTTGTAGCTAGTCCAAGAACACAAGATAAACACACCAAAGAAGGATTACGGTGTTACACATTGCTTGCAGCCCGAACCTGGATAAAATTCCCCCGTGTTGATCTTCTAAACCCGCTCTTTCCACAGCCCCGTGCCCTGTCAACCGTAGTAGGGATTCCCTGTGATCCCATAGGTGTTGTTTCCCCGACATCCTTGGTATGCTGATTATGCTACTTACATTGTTGCAAAACATTAACCACCTAGCTTTACTTACCAACAAAAGAAAAAAATTCTTCTATGATTTAAGACATTACTTTTGGGATGACCCACATCTTTATAAAGGAGTAGATGGTATTATTAGACATTGTGTACCTGAGCATGAATAGGGACAAATCCTACGGAAATGTCACTCTGAAGCTTATGGAGGGCATCATGCTGGAGATAGAACTGCTCACAAGGTATTACAATCTGGATTTCATTGGCCTACTCTCCTCAAGGATGCCCATAAGTTTGTCTTATCTTGTGATCAATGTCAAAAGATAGGTAATATCGGCAAGCGTCAAGAAATGCTTATGAATTATTCACTTGTTGTCGAACCATTTGATGTTTGGGGATTTGATTACATGGGACCTTTTCCTTCCTCTAATGGGTATACACATATTTTAGTTGCTGTTGATTATGTTACTAAATGGGTAGAAGCTATTCCAACCAGTAGTGCTGATCACAACACCTCTATTAAAATGCTTAAGGAAGTTATTTTCCCAAGGTTTGGTGTCCCTAGATATTTAATGACTGATGGTGGTTCATCTCGGTGTCAAAACCGATGGATCTCTGGTAGGGGGTCCCGAACTGTGCGTCTAGGATCGATGGTAACTGGAGACGGGGGACACAATGTTTACCCAGGTTCGGGCCCTCTCTGTGGAGGTAATACCCTACTTCCTGCTTGATTGATCTTGATGAATATGAATATTACAAGAGTTGATCTACCATGAGATTGTAATGGCTAAACCCTACAAGTCTAGCCTGTATGACTATGGTAATGAATATCCTCATCCGGACTAAGCCCTACGGTTTATATAGACACCGGAGGGATTTAGGGTTACATAAGGTCGGTTATAGAGAAAGGAAATCTTCATATTGGTCGCCAAGCTTGCCTTCCACGCCAAGCAGAGTCCCATCCGGACATGGGTAGAATCTTCGGTCTTCGTGTCTTCACAGCCCATCAGTGCGCCCCATGGCTAACAGGCCGGACGCCCAAGGACCCCTTAGTCCAGGACTCCCTCAGCTCCCGAACCAGGCTTCAATGACGAGGTGTCCAACGCGCATATTGTCTTCGGCATTGCAAGGCGGGTTCTTCCTCCGATGACCTCAAGGTGATGTATCCGGCCTTCCATTTAATGTCGTACCCCTCGACTTCTGTGTGTCAACAGCTTCAGCTTCCACGTGTCGAGCAAGCGCGAGAGGTCAGAGTATTTTTGCATATAACACCCTAGCCATGAAAAAGAGCCTCTATTTAAAGAGATTGTATCCTAGATCCATCTGGCACCATACAGAAGAAATCCTCAGAGACCACCAGAAAAGTCCATCCCAACATGGCGAGCACACCCAGCTCTTCCTCCCGTCCCTGCAGCCCAGAAAAGGCGAGTGGGAGAGGTGCTCCGTATCCCATGGTCAGCTGGAGAAGCTACAAACACATGGGTTTCTTCCCCCCACAGATCTAGTCCCTGTTCGAGCAGTATTGACCATCTTCAATGGCGGGGCTCAGGCTGAAGATTTCCCCAATCTATCCGGGGGGGGGGGGGTGGGACGGGTGTGCTTTGTCCCTTATCTGCTAAGAGGTGTCGAATTTCCAATTCATCCATTCCTCCGCGGGATTTTGGAGTATTACGACCTCCAATTGCACAACTTTACTCCGGCCTCCATCCTGCATATCACGGGCTAAGTGGCCCTTTGCGAGCTATTCCTGGGTTGTGAGGCCCATTTTGAATTGTGGAGAAAGTTATTCTGTCTCGTCCCATGCAACCACGAGGGATTAATATTTGAAGTGGGCGGAGCCGAAATATGGCGCATCGCCGAGACCGGATACCTATCCGGCACACCAAAGAAGGCATCCGAAGAGTGGCCATTCAAATGATTTTATATTGAGGACGTCACGCTTTCAGAGCCAGTTCGGAGGGGACTCCCCGAGTTCGCGAGAGTTCCTTTGAAGAAACGCCACAGCTGGCGCCCCCGCAGTCTTGAGGAAGACGATATCACGGAAGTTAGTCAACTCATGGGCAAGATAAAGACGCTCGCCCAGTCTGGCTTATCAATAGCCGAAGTAATGGCGACTTCAATAGTGTAGGGGGTTCAGCCACTCCAGTATCGAGGGCTTCCCATGTGGCACTACAACGGGGAAGACGACGCCTCCTCCTGCGGCAGGATGGGTCCGGACATCCCCGCCGCTCTGGCCAAAATATTGGCTGAACTGTTCAAAGGGGAGGAGGAGGAGTTCCTTCATATCAAGCGCAGAGATGGATATTCCATGTACAATCCACCTAGTTGGGTAAGTCTTAACCCCTTTGCTCTATCCTGCTTGCTTCCCTCCTCTAGTCATCTTTTAATGAATTCGTAATCTGCCTGTTCATTATAGCATTGGCGAAAGGTCTCCGAGGGGCTCTACAACCCCGCCCCCCAGCCAGAGGACCACAACCGAGATCTTGACCCTGGATTCAAGGAGGATCCGGATATATTCGTGACGCTCGTGGACGGGACGTTTTACCAGGCGAGCTACGACGGCACGGAAGTGACCATCATCGCCGACTACCCCGGTCTTCTTCCCGCCTCCCATGTAAGTAATCATGAGACATCTTCCCAGAAGGGGTTTCCTCATTCCGCCTCACCCACCGCACTGTCTCGTGCTCCAAAGGGGAGGCGTACGGCGTGCCATGCCGCACCAGGGGTGTCTCCTAAGAGAGCGGTCCCCACGCCGGGCGAGCCTTCGAAGAGGAAGGCAGACAAAGATACGGCCGAGCCTTCGTCCAAGAGGTATAGATTTGCAAATATGTGCTTCAACAGTTGCATCGAATTGTGATTCATATATTTGTCCTATATAAGGAAAAAAATAAGCCAGGATATGTCCGGGGGTTCGGCCGGTCGGACTCCCCACAGCCGGGATCCAAATCCTGCCATAAAGACGGGGGCTCGTATGGGGGTGACTCCGTATTGTCCTCCGGCCGAGGATTCGGACAATATGTCCGTAACCAACTCGGAAGTGGAGAGCGCCATGAATCATCGTCACCGAAGGGCCGTTCTTCGTGACCTCGGCTTTTCAACGGAGGCATTCAATGCCTTCAACTCGGCTTATGCATACATCCGGACTGCCCGAGACGGGCTTGCCAGAGCCACAAACCAATATTTGAAAGATGTGCAAGTAATTTTACTTTGTCCAAATGCAATGTTTATATACCAGTAGCCCCTGAGACTTGGAGCAGTTGGCACAACTGATTTAAGGATCACTGTGTACCCAGGTGTTGACAGAGAAAAACAGACTATTGCCTCAAGAGCTGGAGAAGTGCCAGACACAGCTAAGCGCTGTTACCGCCGAACTAGAGAAATCCAAGAAGGCATCACCTGGTAATATTCCCCTCCAGCGAGGAAATACAAGTGCGTGTTAGTAATGCTAACAGTTGTGCATGTATCATGGCATGATCGTCAGATAAACTGGCGGAGGCACTGGAAGTCGTGCAAGCGAATGAAAAAGAAGCGACAAGGCTATGTGCTGCGGGCGAACGTGTGCGGAGATAATCCATTGCTGAGAAAAATCAGCTCGAGGATTCCAAGACCCATATGGGCGAAGAGCTGAAGGATGTACGAGCTCAGCTAGCTGACTTCGTGAAGGAAAATAAGAGGCTGCGAGGCGGCATATTTAGGATGTGTTCAAACTTACCACCGTGTAATTCGGCAAGGAAAGGAACTAACAGAGTTAAGTCTGTAGGTATGTTGACTGGCCGTCCCGAGGCAGAGGTATCTGGATCGTCGGGCGATCTGCTTCGAGGGCTGTCCCAAATGCACGAGCAGGCTCAACAGGCAATGCGGAGTGTTGCCAAGGCTTTATGGCCACCCGCCTCCCCTCCAGGAAGTATGGAGGAGCTTGTAGAGCTATACAAGGGAGCATGGCGGCGTATCCGATTATGGAAGATATCGGCCTACTGGGAGGGTGCGCGAGAAGCCTGGGCCATGGTGAAAACACGGTATACCAAGCTTGATCCAAATCATATGGCCCGGGTCGGGCCTCTACAGTCAGATGGGAAGGAAATTCCTGTGAGTTTGGTATATAACCAAGTAGAAGTAGCCGCCAAGTATTCTCAGCAGGATTAAAAATTGGATAGCCTGCTGGACGGCGTAGAACAGGAAGTTTTTGAGTCTTTAATGACTATGTACTTTCCTTTTCATATGTCACTCTAGCTGAATTGTAAAACATTTGTCATGGCAGACCTTTTCACTTCAACCTCTGGGCCCAAAGGCGCGGGGTGTTTCCAAATACCCGCGCGGCCGAGTAAACCTGGGTATGCTTGGAAACCAGGCGTAGGGGTCATAGTTGCTTGAACAGATAAGTATCCGGCTAGTTATGTTATATTACAATAAAATTGTAAGAAACATCTTCCAGAGAGAATAGTTCCGTTAAGGGTTCCTTTCCCTGGGTGTGCATGCGTTAGCATGCATGTCCGAACTGTGATTGAAAAATCGCAGTATATATAACTTCTGGGGGTTCAATATGGAGTAAGTGCAAGGACATCTTTAGTTCACCGACCGAATATTCCCTTAAGAACGCTAGCTTTCGGCTTCACCCAGTCTGAGGTACACATCCGGATGACCCGACAATAACAATCGCAGAGGTGCTCCCTTTATGCCCTGCCGAACTAACGGGAACGTAGGGCATAAGCACAGGAGCCAGGCAACCCAGCTTGGCCAAAACTTAAGTCATACCAATGCATATAATGGCAAAGAAAAGGCACATATGGAAAAAAGAAACACATATGTGATGAGCTTGATGCTCGAAAAATAACATTAATAAGCTTTTGTTAAAGAAGCCCCCAGGTATAGTGGACGTACATAGTTGAGTATGTATTCGTCGCGGGTGTGCGGTCGAGTCGCACGAAAAAGCTTGAAGGCTAAAAAAAGGAAGGAAAAAGGGGCGAAAATAGACGAAAAAATAATAGAAACAATTGGGAGAAGGAGACGAACAAAGAGTTCGGCGCTTAGGCGTAGAATCTTCGGAGTCTGGCCGCGTTCCATGGTTTCGGCTCTAGGCGATTGTCTAATGCATCACGCAGGCGGTACGCTCCTCCGGTGAGCACTTTGTCAATGATGAAGGGACCCTCCCACTTGGGCTTGAGTTTGTCCTTTTTCTTTTCTAGTAGGCGTAGAACCAGTTCACCAATGTTATAAGTGTTGGCCCGCACTTCTCTGCTTTGATACCTGCGAGCCTGCTGCTGATAAAATGCGGAACGGGCTTTTGCAACGTCGTGCTCCTCCTCCAGGGCATCTAGGCTGTCCTGCCGATCAAGCTCGGCCTCTCTCTCTTTGTACATGTGCACACGAGGTGAGTCATGAATAATGTTGCAGGGTAGCACAGCCTCTGTGCCGTACACCATGAAAAAAGGTGTATATCCAGTAGTGCGGTTGGGCATGGTCCGCATCCCCCAGAGTACGGAGTCGAGCTCCTCAACCCAGTGCTTGTCTGATTCTTTCAAAGACCGCACTAGTCTGGGTTTAATGCCACTCATAATAAGACCGTTGGCCCTTTCGACTTGACCATTTGTTTGCGGGTGATAGACAGAGGCGTAATCAAGCTTAATGCCCAGATTAGAACACCAATTTTCACCTCGCCGGCTGTGAAATTGGAGCCGTTATCAGTGATGATGTTGTGTGGAACACCATAACGGTGCACAACGCCGGATATGAATTCTATCACTGGCCCGGCCTCGGCCGTTTTAACTAGTTTGGCCTCTATCCACTTAGTGAATTTATCCACCATAACAAGCAAATACTTTTTCTTATGGCTTCCCCCTTTAAGGGGTCCGACCATATCGAGCCCCCAGACCGCGAAGGGCCAAGTGATGGGGATCGTTTGTAGGGCGGTGGGTGGCACATGCCTTTGGTTGGCATAAAACTGACATCCAACGCAACGTTGGACTAGGTCCTGTTCGTCCGCTCGGGCCGTTGGCCAATAGAAACCTGTACGGAAGGCTTTGCTTATGAGGGCCCAAGCCGCGGCGTGGTGACCGCCAAGACCAGCATGAATTTCAGCCAAGAGCTTCCGCCCTTCATCCTCAGAGATACATCTTTGAAGTACTCCATTAGCGCTCTTCTTGTAGAGTTATCCGTCATGCACTTTGTAGGCTTTCGAACACCGAACAATGCGGCGGGCCTCATTCTAGTCCTCAGGGAGTTCTCGCCTATTAAGGTAGGCTAAGAAGGGTTCGGTCCATGGGGCAATGACTGCCATGATAAGATGGGCCGATGGTGTTATTTCGGCGGCTGAGCCCCCGATGGTGTCAGTGTTGTCGGATGTGGGGTTCCGGCAAAACCCTTAAGGTTCGAACTCTAGGGTGCGCGCGAATTTCTTTCCCTCCTTCCGATCCACGCCCTAGCTCCCTAAGATCTCGCGGACAAACTCGGCGAACTCGCAACAGAGAAAGACACGAGATTTATACTGGTTCGTGCCACCGTTGTGGTGTAATACCCTACTCTAGTTTGTGGTGGTGGATTGCCTCTTTGGCTGAGGATGAACAGTACAAGGGGAAGAACAGCCTCCTGAGGTTGAGGTGTTCTTGTGCTCTGTGGACTTGTGGATGAGAGCTCTATCCGTTCCACCTGCCTCTACTGCGGTGGCTAGTTCTACTTATATAGGCCCTGGTGCTCTCCCCAAATAATGAGCGGGAAGGGAGCCAACAACGGCGGGCTAATTCGAAAGGGGACAACTAGTGCAAGCTATCCTGACAAAAGCGGTCTTCGCCTACAAAAGGCTCTGGTGATGACACCGTCTTGGGCTCCATGGTGACCTCCGTCTTGCCGTCCTGCTGGTCTTGGTCTTGTTGCACCGATACGGCAACCTTTGCCTGATGCCTCGGTACTCGGCGCCTGCGCCTGCCTCCTTAGCGCCAAAGAGGAAACAAGGACGCTGCGCGCGCTGGCGCCCGCCTGGTTTCGGTCGTCATGGCTCACGTCACGAGAGCCTCATGAGGTTTGCCTCGCCTTGATATCTCCGCTCCTCATGAGCCTACTTGGCTAGACCACTCCTGAGGAGGTCTTGCGTTGTCCACCCCGCGAGGCTTGGCCCCTCGCGAGGATCTTGATTGCCTTGTTGATGAAGATGGGCCGTACGGCCCGCTAGCTTAGCCACGCCGTGGCCGCAGGCAGGCAAGTCTGGGGACCCCCGTACTCCCCTTACCACACCATGGAAGGTTTAAAAAGCCTTTCTAGAAAGATGTTAGGTGGGACGGGGTCACGCTTGGCACCGATGCGAGCAAGATCGTCTGCCGCTTGATTGCTTTCTCGAGCCACATGATGGACCTCAAGCCCCTCGAATCGAGCTGGCATTTTAAGAACGACATTACGATAAGCTGCCATCTTTTGATCTTTGGAGTCAAAGTCTCCATTTATTTGAGATATTGCGAGGTTTGAGTCCCCGCGCACTTCCAGGCGTTGTATGCCCATGGAGACGGCCATCTGAAGTCCATGTAATAAGGCCTCATATTCAGCTGTGTTGTTGGAGTCCGTATATAGTATTTGGAGCACGTACTGAATTACGTCCCTGGTGGGCGACGTTAACACGACACCCGCTCCTAACCCTGCCAGCATTTTGGAACCATCGAAATACATGACCCACTTGGAATACGTGCCGTACTCTTTAGGGAGTTCGGCCTCTGTCCATTCGGCGATGAAGTCAACCAGTACTTGGGATTTAATGGATCGACGCGGTTTGTATGTCATGTCAAATGGATGGAGCTCAATGGCCCATTTGGCAATCCGGCCCGTAGCATCGTGGTTGTTTATTATGTCATTGAGTGGTACTTTGGAGGCCACCGTGATCGTACACTCCTGAAAGTAGTGTCGTAGCTTCCGCGATGCCATGAATACCGCATATGCTATCTTTTGGTAATGAGGGTACCTAGATTTGCATGGTGTGAGGACCGTGGACACGTAATATACTGGCTTCTGAAGCGGGAATTTGTGTCCATCCTGTTCTTGCTCGACAACGAGCACGGTTCTCACCACCTGGTATGTTGCCGATATATATAATAACATCGGTTCACCGACGTTCGGCGCGGCCAGGGTTGGGTTGCTTGCCAAAAGGGCCTTTATTTCCTCCAGTCCGGCTGTTGCCGCGTTCGTCCACTCGAAGTGGTCGGTGCGTCGGAGAAGGCAGTAGAGTGGCAGGGCTTTTTCTCCCAATCTGGAGATAAAGCGGCTTAAAGCTGCCACACATCCCGCAAGCTTTTGGACCTGTTTAAGGTCCGTTGGCGTAGGCAATTGTGACAAAGCTTGGATTTCTGCTGGATTTGCCTCAATTCCTCTATTGGAAACGATGAAGCCCAGCAATTTTTCGGCGTAGGCGCCGAAAACACATTTTCCCGGATTGAGCTTGATGTCATATGCACGGAGGTTGTCGAATGTGAGACGTAGATCATTTATTAGTGACTCTACGTGCCTAGTTTTGATGACGACGTCATCCACATATGCTTCAACTGTCTTGCCGATCTGTTTCTCCAAGCATGTTTGAATCATGCGTTGGTAAGTGGCGCCAGCGTTTTTGAGCCCGAAAGGCATAGTGTTGAAGCAGAAAGGCCCATATGGGGTAATGAATGCCGTTGCGGCTTGATCGGACTCCTTCATTTTGATTTGATGGTATCCAGAAGATGCGTCGAGGAAGCATAGTAAGTCATGTCCCGCGGTAGCATCATTGATCTGGTCGATGCGAGGGAGGGGGAAGGGATCCTTAGGGTGGGCCTTGTTGAGGTCTTTGAAATCGACGCACAGGCGCAAGGATTTATCCTTCTTGGGCACCATCACCAGGTTTGCTAGCCAGTCCGGGTGTTTTATTTCTCTAACAAATCCGTCCTCGATTAGCTTGGCTAGCTCCTCCCCCATAGCTTGATGTTTAGGTTCTGAAAGCACCGCAGTGTTTGCTTGACCGGTTTATATCCCTTCAATATATTGAGGTTGTGTTCCGCCAACTTGCATGAGATTCCTGGCATATCAGAAGGGTGCCAGAAGAATATATCCCAGTTCTCACGCAGGAAATCCCGTAGCGCGGCGTCAACCGTTGGGTCTAATTGTGCACCAATGGATGATGTCTTCTTGGGGTCCGTTGGATGGACTTGGAATTTGACTATTTCTTCTGCCGGTTTGAAGGAGGTGGATTTGGGTCATTTGTCTAGGATTACGTCGTCCCTGTCCACCGTGGAGCGTAGTGTGGTTAATTCTTTGGCCGCGAGAGTCTTAGATAATGCCTCAAGGGTAAGGCTGAGGTTTTGTTTTTGGCGTGGAGTGCTATGCCCGGATCGTTGGCGAGAGTAATTATGCCGTTGGGCCCGGGCATCTTAAGCTTCATGTACCCGTAATGAGGTATAGCTTTGAAGCGTGTAAATGCATCTTGCCCCAAGATAGCGTGATATCCCCTGTTCAAAGGGGCCACTTGGAAGGTTATCTCTTCGGACCGGTAATTCTCCAGCGTGCCGAATACCATGTCAAGTGTGATTTATCTCGCACACCGAGCCTCCCGACTGGGAATAATTCCTCGGAAGGTCGTGCTGCTTTGCTCAATGTGGCTCCTGTCTGTTTCCATTTTGCGGAGTGTATCCTCATAGATGAGGTTTAATCCGCTCCCGCCGTCCATGAGGACCTTGGTGAGCCGAAAACTGTCCACATTTGGACTGAGGACCAAGGCGGGTGGTGCTTGGATTGTCCTGTACTTTGGTTCGTCACTGGCATTAAAAGTTATAGCCGTGTCATTCGAAGGGTTTATTGTTGCGAATTGGCAGACTTCGGCAAGTTCAGGGAGTGCCCTTTTGCGCCTATTGTTTGAAGCAAATGTCTCGAAGACTGTTAATACTTTGAGGTTGTTGTCTTCTGGGGCGTGTTGTTCTGGGGTGTTCTTGGTGAGGATATCCTCGCCGCTCTTGGCCACTTGTCAGAGTACCCAACATGCTCTAAGGCTGTGGGTTGGCGTGTTATCCGGCGTTGTATGTATTCTGCATGGCCCATCGAGCCATCCTTCCAGAACCATGCCGCGCCCCATGATGGGTTTGTATCTCTTTACTATTGGGCCGGGCGTGCCACGAGGGTGCGCCCTTTTCGCCTGAACAAGGGGTTGAGTGGGGACCTATGATTCCCAGCAGGCCGCCGGAGTCTTCCGGGCGCTTTCCATTGCGCTGTTCTTTTGTACGATAGTTGCCAAGTCAGTGAAGTGTAAAATGCGGCGATGATTGATGGCATTAAGGATTCCTTCATCCGTGCAGTTGTTGCGGAACACTAAGATCGCGTCTTCGTCGCGGCAATCTTTTATCTTGTCTTTGACAAGGAGGAATCTGGCCCAGAAGTGATGGACCGTTTCCTGAGATTGCTGTTGTATGCTCATGAGAGCGCTTATGTTCGGGTGTGTGTGTGGATTTAAATCCGAACCCTAGCCCAACTTTGGATCCGGAGTCTGAAGATCTTCCGGAATTAACAGTTCGGGCTCCGAGATATCAACTGATTTTCAGGCTTGCCATCCGATTCTATGTTCGGGGTACAAGGTGTGTTTTTCTGCCGGTGGGTGTCCGGCTCTTAGAGATTGGAGTCCGAACATAGTTCATCCTCAACATACAGGAAGATTTGTCTTGCTCCTCGACTACTACTATCTGGTGGGTAATCGGCATAGTTTTAATCTCTCTCTGGTCGGGTTTAAGACCAATCCGATCGTAGTCTGTAGCGACTCCCAAGGAGGCGATGTGATCTAGGAGTTCGTTTAAGGACGACAGCTCCGTCAGATCCATCCGTTTGGAGTGTTTAGGATCAATGCGGAGGCAATTTTCGATGACTCGAGAGGTCATCGTTGGCTTAGGGGCCGGACGGGCGGTCATGACGAAGCCACCCAGCCGGAGGGTTTGGCCTGGGGCCAGGGTTCCTCCGGAGGTAATATTTTCCTTGACAACAAGGCGAGCCATCAACCCTTTCTATGATGGCACAGTGGAACTCTCAATGAAAGCACCAATGTCGGTGTCAAAACCGGGATCTCGGGTAGGGGGTCCCGAACTGTGCGTCTAGGATCGATGGTAACAGGAGATGGGGGACACGATGTTTACCCAGGTTCGGGCCCTCTTTATGGAGGTAATACCCTACTTCCTGCTTGATTGATATTGATGAATATGAGTATTACAAGAGTTGATCTACCACGAGATCGTAATGGCTAAACCCTAGAAGTCTAGCCTGTATGACTATGGTAAAGAATATCCTCATCCGGACCAAGCCCTACGGTTTATATAGACACCGGAGGGATTTAGGGTTAAATAAGGTCAGTTACAGAGAAAGGAAATCTTCATATTGGTCGCCAAGCTTGCCTTCCACGCCAAGGAGAGTCCCATCCAGACACGGGTAGAATCTTCGGTCTTCGTGTTTTAACAACCCATCAGTCCGGCCCATGGCTAACAGGCCGGACGACCGAGGACCCCTTAGTCCGGTACTCCCTTAGTTCGCACTTTATTCATGGTGCTTTCTGTAAAATGCTTGCCAAGTATGATGTTAACCATAGAATTGCATCACCTTATCATCGTCAGTCTAGTGGTCAAGTTGAGCTTAGCAATAGAGAAATAAAATTAATTTTGTAGAAGACTGTCACTAGGTCCAGGAATAATTGGTCTAGGAAATTAGATGATGCACTTTGGGCTTATAGAACAACATATAAAAATCCTATGGGTATGTCTCCTTATAAAATGGTTTATGGGAAAGCTTGGAATTTGCCTCTTGAGTTAGAACATAAAGCATATTGGGCCGTCAAAGAGCTCAGCTATGATATCAAGCTTGCTGGTGAAACTCACCTCGCGATATTGAAAAAGATAATGATGAGGTTCATGAAGAGACTCAACCAAATAATAAAAAAGAACCAGACAATGATGTTGAGATAGAACCACCTGTTGATCTTGATAACCCACAACCTAAGAACAAAAGGTATGATAAAAGAGATTTCATTGCTAGAAAACACGGTAAAGAAAGAGAACCATGGGTTATAAACCTATGCCTTTTCCACCTAAGTCAACTAAATGGAAAGATCATGAATAATTTGAATGCTTTGCTGAAATGCTGAGGCCAGTCTTTTTGCATACTCGCTTGACTGACATCTTATGCAAAGTATATGAAATATATCATCACTAATAAGAGAAAAATACCGGAAGCTGAAATCTCCACTATGCTTGCTAATTATACTTTTAAATTACTTAGTGTTGGCATAGCTATGCTCTGACACTAAAGAATTAAAAATAAACTGATAAGCATAGCTATGAATATAAATATCATATAGCAGGAATTGATACCAAGTTAACATTTATTCTTTGAGAGAGATGTGTCGATAAAAACAAAATACGGACATAGAAGCATCTTGTTGATTATTATAACAGCAACAAAATTAAACATAAGGCTTTCATCATAGAAATTTTATCATATACTTCTCATGCATAAGTAACAGTTCATCACACAATTGAAGTAGAAAGCAAAAACTCTATTAAAAACCAACAAACTATGTTCTCAGTCAACTTTGCAACTAAAATTCATCATCATTTTAGGAAGGGTCATGTGTCAGAGCCTTTAGGCAAGTCCACATACTCAACCATCATATAGTCTTCTATGATTGCTAACACTCACCGCGTACACATGAGCAAAACATTTCAACCAGACACATAGAAAGATTGGGGATTATAGTTTCGCCTCACAATGTACTCACCTCAAGGGTGATGTCAACAATAATAACTCATGCTATCTATATTCAACTGGACATATGTGCCTAGATCTTTCCTCACCACATGATGCTTGCCAAAGGAGAAAAAAATAAAAAGGAATAGAAAGAAAACTTTGACTCTTTGCATAAAAGTAAATACATAAAAGTAAAAGATAGGCCCTTCGCAGAGGGAAGCAGAGGTTGCCATGCGCTTATTTGTTTGTATGCTCAACCCCTTAGTGCAAAATAATGTCACATTGCATTGCCCCTTGTTATAGCGACCTTTATTATGCAGTCTGTCACTTTTATTCTTCACCATCACAAGTTCGTGCAACGCTCAATTTTCTCTTACACTAAATGATCTCACACATTTAGAAGCAATTTTATTGCCTTTTTGCACTGATGACAACTTACTTGAGGGATCTTGCTCAATCCCTAGGTAGGTATGGTGGACACTTGAAAATAAGATTTGGGTTTAAAGATTTTTGGATGCACAAGTAGTATCTCTACTTAGTGCGGAATTTTTGGCTAGCAAAGATAGGGGGCAAGCACCACATGTTGAAGGATCTATGACAATATGACTTCTATGTGAATATAAACAAACATAAACCATTAAGTTGTCTTCCTTGTCTAACGTCAACAATTTTGGCATATAATATTTTGATGAGGGCTGACAATCACAAAATGTTTCTAGGATAGTATATTTATATGTGAATCTTCTCTTCCCTTATTAATTCTTTCATGAGTTGCATCATTGACTAATGCTATGTTTGTCAATCTCTAATAAAATTTTCTACTTATATTTTTCCTTACGTGGTGCCATCACCTACCATAGGATTAGTATATGATCTTATTGATTTACTTACTTTCTTTTATTTATTTCCTTTCTCTTTCTCTTTCTTATTTCTTTTCTTTAATTGCAGCATGAGAGTAAAGAAAGCAAAAACCCAAACTAAACTTTATTATATAACTTGCACATGATTACAAGGATAGATCACTAAGCAAACTCTCAAGGAAGAAAGGATCGAACTAACTTTTATTCATCTAAAGCAAAAGATCGAACTAAAATACGTAAAAGAAAAAAAAGATAGTGGGATGATACGATACTGGGGTGCCTCCCCCAAGATTTGCGGAAGCCAAGGGGAGTGCATAACGCATCATTATCTATCTCGAGTTTTATTATCCTTTTGCATAACGCATCCATGCTTTCGTATTTGAATCGGGGAGGAACCAATTCATCTTCATCTTCTTCGGAGGTCCAGCTATAATGCTTCTCATCCTAATAGGATTTGGGGTTTGCGATGAGATCATCAACATAGCTCTCACCCTCAGAGTCTTGGGATGACATATTTTTCAGATCTAACAGGAAAACAACAAGAGAAAAGAATAGAGGATTTGTAACATCCCAAAATTCTAAATTTTGGAATGTTATATTAATAAAATATTTAAGATTGTTTGTTTGATTGTTGTGTGACTGATTGTGTGAAATTGAGTTGAATTTGAAACTTTTTCAAAGTTGAATGAGAGGGAATGAAATGACTTTCCCAAACTTTTCACTTTTGCATTCTGATCTCCATGAATTCAAATGATTTTTAGATGCAAAACCCTAGAGTGAAGATGACATGACTTCTTCCAATTAAATGAAAAGGGTTTTTGAAAATATTTGAATTTCATGCAAATAATTCAAACGAGAAACTTTATGCAACTCAATGATTTTCATGAGAGAAGATAGAATGACTTCTTCAAATTATGTGAAATATGAGTTGGAAGTCTAAAAGAATCAAATTGAAAAGTTCTTTTGAAACCCATTTTTCAATTTAGAGTTATTTGTTTTTTCTTCAAATTATTTTCTCCAAAAATAATATATATGGAAAATAGGGTAAAATGATTCCCTATAGTAGAAAAATGGAGAAAAATAAGTTTAAAATCATTTTGGTATTTTAAAATATTTTTATTTGGTTTTTAAATGAACCGGTAGCACTGTTTTCCTTATTTAAATTTTTGTGGATTTTAGTTGCCTTTGAAAATATGTTCATGATTTAGTATTTCTTTTTCTAAATTTTTTGATATATTATATGTCTATATAACATTTTTATTTTTGTTTAGTTTTATTTCCTTTGATCTCCGTCCAAAAGAGAAAGGAAAAATGTTTTTTTTAAATTGGCCGAAGCCCTTTGCTGCCAGCCGGCCCATCTCCCTTGCTCTCTCTCCACGAGGCCCAGCAGCGCGCAGTGCCGGACCCCTTTGCGATCGACCACCCAATCCCCTCCTTCTCTTACTCTCTGGCTGACAGTGGACCCGCACCTTCTTCCTCCTCCCGCAAGCCACGCGCTCGCCTGGAGCAACGCCTGCGCCGCCATATCCCGGAGATCTTTGGATCGCGAGTCTCCCTTCTCCCATTTTCCAAGTAGACTTTCCCCATGTATATAGACCTCCCCCTCGTCCGTTTCCGTCCTAAAGCCCTAACCCTGACCCCCTCTCGACGCCAGAATCGCTCGCCGGAGTGCAAGACACCCGTCGCGCCATTGCTGTCAGTGTCAAAACCAGCGGATCTCGGGTAGGGGGTTCCGAATTGTGCGTCTAAGGTCTATCGTAACAGGAGACAGGGGACACGATGTTTACCCAGGTTCGGGCCCTCTCTGTGGAGGTAATACCCTATTTCCTGCTTGATTGATCTTGATGAATATGAGTATTACAAGGGTTGATCTACCACGAGATCGTAATGGCTAAAACCCTAGAAGTCTAGTCTGTATGATTGTGATCACCTCTACGGACTAAACCCTCCGGTTTATATAGACACCGGAGGGGACTAGGGATGTACAAAGTCGGTTACAGAGAAAGGAATCTTCATATCCGAACGCCAAGCTTGCCATCCACGCCAAGAAGAGTCCCATTCGGACACGGGAGAGAGTCTTCTGTCTTGTACCTTCACGACCCACCAGTCTAGCCCATGTCCAACAGACCGAACGTCCGAGGACCCCTTAATCCAAGACTCCCTCAGTAGCCCCTGAACCAAGCTTCAATGACGAGGTGTCCGGCACAGATTGTCTTCGGCATTGCAAGACGGGTTCCTTCTCCGAATACTCCAAAACAGCCTTCGAACACAAAGAACGTGTCCGGCCCTGCAAAACAGGTACCACACACCACTGCAGAGAGTATAATATTTCACGAGTCCAATCCACTGACAACTTTTGTAGCGTGACACCACGTCACCACCCGGTCATTATTTCAAACCGTTTTTCAGCCTGCCGCTCCATGTTTTGAGATGCGCTTTCATTGGCACGTCTTGTCAAAGCAGAGATCGTGTCCCCTTATTACGGGATTCTCATAAATACGGACGTGGGTAATCCAACCGTGGCGTCTGCACGACCCTTGGGGAATAGGCGAGTTTTAAGGCGAGTGGGGAGGCGCTTGATATTCGCTGCCTTTATAAGGAGATAAGGATCCACCCCCTTTCACCCACGCCTTCTCTCTCTCTCTCTCTCTCTCTCTCCGCCCAACCATTCTTGAGCTCCGGCGCCCAAGTCCTCATCTCTTCCACCTCAAGAAAGCACTCCGATCATGTCGGGATCTGGAGCGCAGGGCAAGTGGATGGTCTCCTCCGTCAAGGAGAAAGACATCACCAAGCTCCGGGAGGCCGGATATTTGGCCAAGGAGGTCGCCCACCGGCTTCCGACCAAGGGACAGATTGTCCCTACCCCGAAGCCCCATGAGAGGGTAGTGTTCATCCCCCACTTCGTCCGCGGGCTGGGAATTCCACTCCACCCATTCGTCCGTGGACTCATGTTCTACTACGGGCCGGATTTCCACGATCTGGCCCCCAACACCTTCCTCAACATCTCGACATTTATTGTCGTGTGCGAGGCCTTCCTCCGCATCTCACCCCACTTCATATTGTGGCTGAAGATCTTCAATGTGAAGCCTAAGGTGGTGGACGACCAACACGCAGAGTGCGAAGGCGCCATGGTGAGCAAGATGCCTAACATCATATGGCCCAAAGGTACTTTCGTGGAGACCGTTGAAGGGTGGCAACAGCAGTGGTTCTATGTCACAGAGCCCCGCGACACCACCTGGGCCGCGGCTCCCGAGTTCAGGTCCGGGGCCCCGATGCGGCTCACCTCCTGGCTAGAGATGGGCCTAGACTGGGCCTTGTCGGACGAGCTGACAGCGCTGCAGATGCGCATCAAGAGCATGGTCAACAAGAACATCAAGCTTGTCAATGTGATCCAGGTGATGCTCTTTCGCCGGATCATTCCATGCCAAAGCCGGGCCTGCAATTTGTGGGAGTTCGAGCCGGCCAAGCACCAGACCCTTCAACACTTCTTCGGCGTTACGCATGAAGGTATTTGGATGGTCCTCTTCAAGGCCAACGAGACGTGGCCGAAGGAGACCGAAGACCGTGGGTACAACCTAACCCACCACGCCAGTCTGGTAAGTTTTTCGTGTTTTCAAGGTGGATCCTTTACTTACATACTCAAGAAGAATGCCTGAGCTTCTCCATCTTATTTTTTCAGGGCTGGACGAAGAAGGTGAAGCTACTCAAGAGTCCGGCTCCACTGCCCGAAGACCCAGCAATTCCACTTCTGACGAAGATGCTGGTTCCGGCGCCCTATCAGGCGCCGGAGAAGAAGGCCAAGAAAAAGGCCAAGGGGACCAGAGGTGGCCTCCGCCACAAGGGCACTTCAGACGTGACGTCCGAAGACGCCGAGACCCATTCCCCATCCGCCAGTGACAACGAGGAGGAGCGAGAGGCGGAAGAAAGCAACTCCCCCCCCTGAGGGGGGAAGGAAGAAGAGGGCGGCCTCCACGCGTCTGGAGGCCGAAGCGTCCAAGAGGGGGAGAGCCTCCCTTGCGGACGACACCGGGCCGGACACCGACAACAGCTCAGAGCGGCACCCCAGGGATAAGCCCCCGGCCGAATCATAAGTATTCGAGGCCATTGACACGCTTATACGTCCGACTCCTTTATCTCGTGATTCTATTGTGATGAATCATGCACTGCAGTCCGGCCCATGACAGCTCCTAGCGATCCTCATCGGGGGGTTCGCTGGATCCAAATGCTATGGACAGCGGGTCACTACCGACGGCCACCTCTCCCAAGGCTATGGACGACACCAAGGTGGTGTCCCGAAGGACCTTCACAGGGCAGGTGTCGGGGATATACCCCGCGGCGTAAACCGGCCGGAAGTATAACCCGACCGGACTTGGCGGTTTACCTGAAGAACCCGCTGACACTTGGCGGTTCACTGGCGACCCGACGGTTTACGGTTCATTGGTAATCCGGCAGGCGGGTCGGAAGGAGCGACAAGACCCGGTGGCCCGGTGGCGGTTCATGAAGGCCGGTTCAACTACGGTGGAGTCGGTTTATAAGGAAAGGCATAAGGAATATTTGTCTTATAAGGAGTTAAGACACGGACTTGTATCCAGCTTTGTATTAGAGATAGGTTAGTCCTAATCCTAATAGGACTCCACATGTAACCCGCCCTTCAACATATATAAGGAGGGCAGGGCTCCCCAAAGAGGGACAAGCAAGAAGAAACAATCTTAGGGCTAGACACAAAGAGGAGAGCCGGTTTACTACGACTCTCTCATGATGATAATGAGACCTAGCCTCAAACAAAGCATGTAGGGTTTTTACGGATGATGTTTCCGGGGCCCAAGCTGCCTAAATCCCTGTCTCGTGTTATGCCTCTCGATTCCGCTCAACCCCTCTCAAGCTACCACATAGATGCGTTGGCCTCGCGACTAAGTCCTGACACTAAGGACATCTGCCGTGACAATTCCACGACAGTTGGCGCCCACCGTGGGGCCTGCGCACAGTGGTGTTGAGTTCTTAGAGGGATTTCTCTAAAAGGATCAAGAAGTTTGCAACTTTCGAGAGGAAGGAGAGATTAGTTTCGAAAGGATCTACATCGGCTTTAAGTTCGGTAGATCAAGATCAACAATTTTTTATGGGCATCAGTTCAATTGAGAAAGATCGTCAGGAAAAATCCCGAAGGTTTAGCGTCAAGCCGCCGCGTTCGTCAGCAGGATCGATCTGCCGTTATTAGACGAACTAAACCAAGAATACTTGAAAAGAGACCCGGATGTGGGAGAGTCAAAACTGCCACGACTTGGAAGTCAAGCTACGACCGGACTCCTCGGTTGAGTTTCCGCCGCCACCGCCGGGCCGAGCCGCCGTTGACCGCGCCAGCCGACATTGCCATTGCTCGAGCCACCTTGTTGATCCATGGCGCCTCGGCGCCTCCGCCGCCGTTTCGCCCTTGCGGAAAGCTACCATCACATGAACCGGGTCGATGAGAATTCCAATTTAAACGCCGGGCCATCAAATCATTGAGTCGAAGATTGTTTATGAAAAAGAGATCGAGAGATTAATTGGATCAGGAGGTCAAAGCAACCACGAGCACAACCAGATTTGAGCTCCGTCTTCAAAAAATTTCCGAGTCACCGTCCGGATTACCTTTGCCTTGATACGCACCGCCGCGTTCTGTCCTCGTGTGACTCGGCGGACAAGTCGTTGATTTTCACCAAGTCATCCTCGCTCATTTTCTGCCATGAGCCCTTCGCTGCTTCTTTGTGCTTAGCCATAGCGCACCTCATGCCGCCTTTGAGCCGCCGTCGAACTCCGCTTTAAACCATCATTGATGCCATGGTCTTCGGCCACAGCCGCGCCGACGTACGCTTTCTGGGACGCATCCGCACCGCTTAAGTCGCCCAATGCTTTGCCTTACCTCTGAGCAACCTTGCCGCCTAGTCGCCGTGGCCGAGCTTCACCAGCCTTGCAAACCGGCCTCTTTGCCTCATTGGCGCTGCTCACAGCCACCACCGTGTTTCGTTCCGTTGCTGTGGGCTTGTTATACACTAAGACGCCTGTTTCAATAACAGACCGTGACTACAACCCGGAGGAAGAGATCAACATGAACGGACTCGTCTCCGCCTTCTTTTTCATGTTCGAGCCATTTTTGTTGAGCTGCCACGGCCTCCCCTTGCCGTCGAGCCGCCCTGGCCGCGCTCGACTCGGCCATAGCCAAGCCGCCTGGTTCCTTGATCGGCCGCCTCGCTGGGTTCTGAGCCGTCGCTGCCTTGGCTTGCCTTTTGCATAACCTCACCTCCAAGATGAGCCGTACGCCAACCTGCCATCAACCCGGCCGAGCAGCAACGCTGCCGCTATGGTCGCGTACGCAGCCTTGGTCCACCGAGCCGGCCCTCTACTGCTCTGCTATTGTCCCACGCTGAGTCGCCAGACCGGCTCTTCGTTCTTAGTACATGGGTAGTTCGCCTCTCCGCTGACCTTCGCCGAGTCGCCGCTGCCTCGTCGACCTGCCAACACACAACCGCCTGTCGAGTCGCCACTGCCGGAAAGAAGACTGGGATGGAGTTGGCTTTTTCTCGTATCCAGAGAAAAGAAATCCTAGTTTATGTGTTTACAGAAGAATATAAGAGACTTCCGTCGAGCAACGTCGATAATGAGCCCATAAGCAGCAAATAATAGAAGGTTACTTCTAATACAAATGGTGGGCGTCGGGGTTCACCTGGCGATGGCAGATGAGATCAAGCAAGGTCTTGAAGTTCACCACATGCATCCGAGAAAAGCTTGGATTGATCGCATCAAGCTATAAGTGTGTGGAGATCAAGCAAAAACTATCTGGGTCAAATACTAGTGGAAGCGTGGGGGCACATCATCAAATGCTAGTATACATGTACTGATTGGTTTTGGAGAAGTCTGCTTACGTGAAGGTTACTAGTAGTTTGAATTTTGTTCAGCCAGTACTGCTGGTTGATCAAACAGTACAACCAGTCGCAGCAGTTAAAGGGCAAGCACGTGGCCATCAATTTGTGCTATTTAGTACTAATGGCCGCATGCATGTCAGACGAGTTGTGGTGGCCGCTTTATCCGCTTACAAACATTTTGATGGACAATGCATCACATGGAAATCATCTGTCGTCCAAATATATCAGGTGATATCTGTCTAATTTATTTTTATTGGTACTAATTAATTCTTGTGAGAACAACTACTCTGTCCTACAGTGTTGTTATACGCAGGACAATTATTCACAATAAAGGTGACGTCAAGACCCCGAGTACGGAGTGCAAGCCGGTGATATCTGTATTGATGTCTGCATTACGCTGCCCGACGATACGCGCACAAGCTGCCGCCCTTGCGGCCCGGTCTACATCGACTTGCCGGAATCGCGTTTGATCGCTGTTCAATGGACATGCACAAAGCCGTCGCCTCTGCGGACCCGGTGTTCATTAACTCGCCCGTCCGTGCCGGTTTATAACACCAGTGCCGATTTTCCCCGTCTGCACTGGCTTACAATGTCGCGGCCGATTCATTTATCTGTGCCGCCTCTGATGTTACGGTCGTCCTTGTCGTTCGTCTCTCGCGGCCTGGTCCACATCAGCATACCGGGCCGCACCTGTCTGCATGAGATGTTCATTGGGTATGAGCAAGTCACAGCTTGGGTAGCCCGGTGTTCTTTCAAATTGGAGGTAAATTATCATCAAACCGCCGTTTGCACTGGATGGCTCAATGGGCAGGCGCACAAGTCGCCGCCACTACAGCTTGGTTAACTTCAAATCGCCAGTTGGAAGGAACCATTGGCCGAAATTCTTGACACGACTAAATGCGGGATCATTTATAACCCGCGCATGATCACCTCAACCCTCTGTGGATTCACATCGTGCTATCAACACCAATGATATACAAGTTATGCCGGTTTATATCACGGTCAAACATGGAGAATCTCAAGCCAACTCCTCGAGTCACCTTTGAGACTTGGGGGCTACGATGACATAACTCAAAGAAATCTTGCCGCCAAGAAAGTTAAAAACCCGGAGACGATGGAGGGAAAGATAACCCGGTCCCAGATGCTACTATTATATTGATGAAAATTTAAAGGCTGTCAGAAAATTTCCGGCTTAGAAAGTATATAACAATTACAAAATCCCGGCTCAATGAAGAAGTTTCGGGTCATCAGAAAGGATTCCGGTTTAAAATCCGGCTAAAGGGAAGTCAGTCTCACTGAAGCTCTCAAATATCCGGTTTACAATCCGATTCAAGGGAAATCTGTTCTCTCACAAAGCTCTTTAGCTCTCAAATCCGGTTTAAGAATTTCCGGTTCAAAAAGGAATTAACTTCTTGCAAGTTCGAGTTTAAAGGCCGTCAGAAAATTTCCGACTGAAATTGAAGATTCCGGTTCAAAATCCGGTTCAAGGGAAAGATGTCTCCCACAAAGCTTTAAAGCTCTCAATATCCGGTTTAACATCCGGTTCAAGAAGGATTTATCTCTTGCAAAAAGTTAAAGGGTGCCAAAGAGGACCTGCTGCCATGATGCGCGGTTCAAACATGGTTATCATGCCTTATTGGCTTATCATATTATTGATCACTTGGGGGCTTGGTCGATCCGAACCATAGCCACGCCTCTTGATCGGCCTAGTGCCACAACATCACTTGGGGGCTTGGTGGTGTCGAACCAATGCAACACCTTTTGATAGGCGATAGCCACCAGATCACTTGGGGACATGGTCAAGTCTGAACCATCCACGCCTCTTGATCGGCCTAAGGCCATAGAGTCACTTGGGGCTTGGTCGAACCCGAACCATTGCCACGCCACTTGATCGGCATAATGCCACGGTTTCAGTTGGGGACCTGGCTGACTTGAACCATGGCTACACCTTATTGGGAGCTTGGTCGTGTCCGACCATGGTAACACCATCTGATCGGCTCAGCGAAGCCTCATTTGCAATGGTTTTATTTTGCCTTTGCTTGAATTCTGTTCTTTTTTAAAGAACTTTTACTTCTGTTGCGTTTTTAAACCGACATTGTTAATCCGGTTCAAACTGTCAATTACAAATTGGCGGAACACGGTCAAATCCTAATCCGGAGATTATCTGCCCGGTTTGATTTTATGTTACCATCTTATTCTGGAGTAAACCGGTGTTCATTAACCCAGCTTGACTTTCAATTACAAGTTGTCAGTACATGATCAAATCATAATCCGGAGACTATCCGCCTGGTCTGGTTTGACTACGAGTCGCCAGTATTATATATGGTTAAACCGGTGTTTATCACAACCCGGTACGGTTTTATCATAAACTGACACAAGATGAAAGGAGTTATCATTACTCAAGATTGGGGTTATCACCCTTACTACAAAAAGTTGGTAAACCAATGATGTGATTCAATGTCACGGTATGATATATTTCATTGATTATTCTTAAGTGCAGCCTTGGTTATAAACCTGGGTTATATGTTGGGCATTATGACCCGTCCGTGATAAACCGCCAAGACACTTGAAACTTGTTGTATGCGAGACAGGTTGAATAAAGCATGATGATAAATTATCCGGTGTTTATTAAACCGGCCCGGCTTTAAGACGATAAGTCACCAAGATATGATGAGAAATTATCCGGTGTTTGTTAACCCGGCACGGCTTTTGAATATAAGTCGACAGTAAAAATTTGGATTGCGCCATTGGAATCATGCGATTATAAATCATTGGGTTATATTATTCAAATAGCCAAACTTGGCTGAATTTTCATTATGATATTGAATGAATAAGGTTTTTCATACCAGATTATATTATCTTGAATAGCCAACATGGCTAGATTTTTATTATGGTTATCAATAACCAATATTATGATTGAGGTTTTCAAAGTCGCTTCAGCCAAGAATGGCTATTATTTCATCAATGGGTATGATTTCTTCTACAATGGAGGGAATAGTCCCAGTCGGCTGAGCTTACGACCCGCACTTGGGGGCTACATTATTTAAGTTAAGATTATATCAAATATGCAAGTCTCATGTCGCCGCAAGCATGCACCATGACACTTGGGGCTAATGCAAAGTAATTTTTGCTCATATTATTGAAGACCCGACTCATCACATTATAATGAGTCGGCCCTTGGGGGCTACCAATTGCTCCTGGCCAACAGTTGAAGGTACAAAGCTTTTTATTCATTATATTGAAGGGTCCTTTGCTCGGTTGGTAAAGCACAAGGCTCTTAACCTTGTGGACGTGGATTCAAGTCCCATGATGGGGGTTACATCATATGATGTTATTTTCATTGAAGTATATATTAAGTCCTAGCTCAATATTATCTTCATCGAGCCGGCCCTTGGGGGCTACACATCATTGCTCAAATCTACATGATTATACCTACAAAGTCCCTGCTCATTATTGCATAATGACCCGGCCCTTGGGGACTACACTGGTTGAAGTTTTTATGAGTATAAGACAATTACAAGTCCCAGGTTGCTGCAAGCATGACAACCCGGCACTTGGGGGCTACATAGTATGGAGTATTCAGTTTTTACTAGTCACTGGGATGAACAACATGGATTTCTTTGAAAGTGGTAGTATTTATATTGAAGCAAAGTCTTAAGCCACCACTTTGTTCTGCTCAAAGACTTGGGGGCTATAGGTATTATATTATTATCGAAGAAATATTTTCAAATTCTTTGATTGAGCAATCATTATGACCCTGTGGCTGCAACCCGGCGTCATTAATAATCATGAACCGGCATTGGCAACAATCATGAACCGGTGTCTGCAACAATCATGACTCGAAATTATCAAGTTTTTATAAACCGGTGATCTTGGCAATGATAAACCAGCAAGTTCTACGTCCTTAAACCGGCTGAAGATTGGATGAGTATTTCAAGGACCGATATTGTTTTAAGCATTGGGAGCTGAATCAAAGGAGTTATTCTTCACAATATATTCTCTATGAGAAACCAATGTCAGCAAGTTGATCATGAAGCTGGCCTATTAAACCGGATTTTCTAGAAGGAGGAAATGACAAGAATTTAAGGATGATCAGATGCCGGTTTACAAGAATTCTTAACCCAGAGCGTAATCTGTCAAGTTCGTTCTTGTTTTTATTTCACAGGATCAGTTTAGCATGGATAAATCCAAATTAAACTGGGGGCTAATGTCGGGGATATACCCCACGGCGTAAACCGGCCGGAAGTATAACCCGGTCGGACTTGGCGGTTTACTGAAGAACTCACGACACTTGGCGGTTCACTGGCGACCCGGCGGTTTACGGTTCATTGGTAATCCAGCAGGCGGGTCAGAGGAGCGACAAGACCCGGTGGCCCGACTGGCAGTTCATGAAGGCCAGTTCAACTACGGTGGGCCGGTTTATAAGGAAAGGCATAAGGAATATTTGTCTTATAAGGAGTTAAGACCTGGACTTGTATCCAGTTTGTATTAGAGATAGGTTAGTCCTAATCCTAATAGGACTCCACATGTAACCCGCCCCTTCAACATATATAAGGAGGGGCAGGGCTCCCCAAAGAGGGACAAGCAAGAAGAAACAATCTTAGGGCTAGACACAAAGAGGAGAGCCGGTTTACGGCGACTCTCGTGATGATAATGAGACCTAGCCTCAAACAGCATGTAGGGTTTTTACCGGATGATGTTTCCCGAGGCCCGAAGCTGCCTAAATCCCTGTCTCGTGTTGCGTCTCTCTATTCCGCTCAACCCCTCTCAAGCTACCACATAGATGCGTTGGCCTCGCGACTAAGTCCTGACACTAAGGACATCTGCCGTGACAATTCCACGACACCAGGGGAAGATGTAGGAGGCCGTCAGGGTGGCGCCAGAGGGTGGCACCTCGACCACCAGGCATATGGGGGAGCGAACCCCCCTGGAGACTGGCGATGGGGGCCATATCCAATTTGGCGCCCAGCCGAATACTGTTCTGAAGACCCATACGGCTCTGGAATCAGGCAGGCAGCCTGCTTCGAAAGAAGGAAGTGCGCCTGTTCCCTCGGTGACTGATAACCCACATGTATAGGGGATCGCAACAGTTTTCGAGGGTAGAGTATTCAACCCAAATTTATTGATTCGACACAAGGGGAGCCAAAGAATATCCTCAAGTATTAGCAGCTGAGTTGTCAATACAACCACAGCTGGAAACTTAGTATCTGCAGCAAAGAGGTTAGTAGCAAAGTAATATGATAGTGGTGGTAACGGTAACAAAAGAGTAGTGCAAGCAATAGTAAATATATTTGGTATTTTGTAGTGATTGTAACAGTAGCAACGGGAAAGTAAATAAGAGTAAACCAGTATATGGCAAACTCGTAGGCACCGGATCAGTGATGGGTAATTATGACAGATGCGGTTCATCATGTAATAGTCGTAACATAGGGTGACACAGAACTAGCTCCAATTCATCAATGTAATGTAGGCATCTATTCCGAATATAGTCATACGTGCTTATGGAAAAAAACTTGCATGACATCTTTTGTCCTACCCTCCCGTGGCAGCGGGGTCCTATCGGAAACTAAAGGATATTAAAGCCTCCTTTTAATAGAGAACCGGAACAAAGCATTAGCACACAGTGAATACATGAACTCCTCAAACTATGGTCATCACTGAGAAGTATCCCGATTATTGTCACTTCGGGGTTGTCGGATCATAACACATACTAGGTGACTATAGACTTGCAAGATAGGATCAAGAACTCACATATATTCATGAAAACATAATAGATTCAGATCTGAAATCATGGCACTCGGGCCCTAGTGAAAAGCACTAAGCATAGCAAAGTCATAGCAACATCAATCTCAGAACATAATGGATACTAGGGATCAAACCCTAACAAAACTAACTCGATTACATGATAAATCTCATCGAACCCATCACCGTCCAGCAAGCCTACGATGGAATTACTCACGCACATCGGTGAGCATCATGAAATTGGTGATGGAGGATGGTTGATGATGACGACGACGATGAATCCCCCTCTCCGGAGCCCCGAACGGACTCCAGATCAGCCCTCCCGAGAGGTTTTAGGGCTTGGCGGCGGCTCCGTATCATAAAACGTGATGATTTCTTCTCTCTCATTTTTTTCTCTCCGAAAGCAAATATATAGAGTTGGAGTTGGCGTCGGAGGGTGTCCTGGGGGCCCATGAGGTAGGGGGCGCGCCCCCACCCTCGTGGACAGGGTGTGGCCCCCCTGGTCTTCATCTTTGGTGAGGATTGTTTATTATTTTTTATAAGACATCCCGTGGAGTTTCAGGTCATTTCGAGAACTTTTTTTTTCTGCATATAAAACAACATCATGGCAATTCTGCTGAAAACAGCATCAACCCGGGTTAGTTCCATTCAAATCATACAAGTTAGAGTGCAAAACAAGGGCAAAAGTGTTTGTAAAAGTAGATACGACGGAGACGTATCAACTCCCCCAAGCTTAAACCCTTTCTTGTTCTCAAGCAATTCAGTTGACAAACTGAAAGTGAAAGAAAAACTTTTACAAACTCTGCTTGCTCTTGTTGTTGTAAATATGTAAAGCCATTATTCAAGTTTTCAGCAAAGATCATAACAAACCACATCTGCAATAATTCTCAGGTCTCATAATTACTCATATCAATAGCATAATCAACTAGCGAGCCATAATAATAAATCTCGGATGAAAACACTTTCTCAAAACAATCATAATATAATATAACAAGATGGTATCTCGCTAGCCCTTTCTGAGGCCGCAAAACATAAATGCAGAGCACCTTTAAAGATCAAGGACTGACTAGACATTGTAATTCATAGTAAAAGAGATCCAATCATAGTCACACCCAATATAAATTAACAATGATGAATGCAAATGATAGTTGTACTCTCCAGCTAGTGCTTTTTAATAAGAGGGTGGTGACTCAACATAAAAGTAAATAGATAGGCCCTTCGCAGAGGGAAGCAGGGATTTGTAGAGGTACGGGAGCTCGGTTTTGAAATAGAGATAAATTATATTTTGAGCGGTATACTTTCATTGTCAACATAACAACTAAGAGATGGCGATGTCTTCCATGTCACACACATTATAGGCGGTTCCCAAACAGAATGATAAAGTTTATACTCCCCCTCCACCAACAAGCATCAATCCATGGCTTGCTCGAAACAACGAGTGCCTCCAACATACATCAGGTCCCAGGGGGAGTATTGTTTTCAATTAATTTTGATTTAGTTTGCATAAAGCATGGGACTGAGCATCCCGGTGACCAGCCATTTTCTCGTGAGTGAGGAGCGGAGTCCACTCCTCTTGAGAATAACCCGCCTAACATGGAAGATAAGGGCAGCCTTGGTTGATACATGAGCTATTCGAGCATACAAAACAGAATGTTTATTTGAAGATTTAGAGTTTGGCACATACAAATTTACTTGGAATGGCAGGTAGATACCGCATATAGGAAGGTATGGTGGACTCATCTGGAATAACTTTGGGGTTCAAGGGATTGGATGCACAAGCAGTATTCCCTCTTAGTACAGGTGAAGGCTAGCAAAAGACTGGGAAGCGACCAACTAGAGAGCAACAACAGCCATGTACATGCATTAAAATTAATAAACATTGGATGCAAGCATGAGTAGGATATAATCCATCATGAACATAAATATCGTGAAGGCTATGTTGATTTGTTTCAACTACATGTGTGAACATGTGCCAAGTCAAGTCACTTAAATCATTCAAAGGAGGATACCACCCCATCATACCACATCATAACCATCTCAATAGCATGTTGGCACGCAAGGTAAACCATTATAACTCATAGCTAATCAAGCATGGCACAAGAAACTATGATCTCTAATTGTCATTGCAAACATGTTTATTCATAATAAGCCGAATCAAGAACGACGGACTCATCATATTTACAAAAACAAAAGAGGTCGAGTTACCGGCTTTTCTCATCTCAGTCAGCCCATCATATATCATCATAATTTCCTTTCACTTGCACGACCGAACGATGTGAATAATAATAAGAGTGCATGTGCATTGGACTAAGCTAGAATCTGTGAGCATTCAATAAACAAGAGAAGACAAGGCAATATGGGCTCTGGGTTAAATCAACAATAATGCATATAAGAGCCACTACAACAATTTAATCATGGTCTTCTCCTACTGACCCCCAAAGAAAAGGAAAGAAAATAAAAACTATTTACACGGGAAAGCTCCCAACAAGCAAAGAAGAACGGGAAATATTTTTTGGTTTTCTTTTTTTTAGTTTAGTTATTACTACTACAGCAGGAAAGTAAACTACTACTAATTTTTTTGGTTTTTCTTAAGGTTTAACAAACACACAAGAAGAAAGCAGGAAAAAGAAAATAAACTAGCATGGATAATACAGTGAAAGAGTATGAGCACCGACATCTAGCAATGAGTGTGTGTGAACATAAATGTAATGTTGGTGAGAAATACGTACTCCCCCAAGCTTAGGCTTTTGGCCTAAGTTGGTCTATTGCCAGGGATAGCCTGGCGGATACCCATAGGTGTAGCTGGGGTCGTACTGCGACGAGGAATAGTTGGGATCATACTGTAATGTAGAAGACTCTAACTGCCACTGACTGACAGTCATCTCTGGATCCCACGAATAAACATATTGTCGTGGAGGCTCATCTTGTGGTTCCGGTTCCGGGGCTGGTGCAGGGTTCGTGTAAGCTTGGACGGCAGCCCACGTAACGAGGTAAGGTCCTACAAATTAAACAAGGAAGGAGCAGGCAAGGTAATAGTTTCAGGATAATGTTTATCGAAGAATAATTTATATTTGAGCTCTCCATTCCTGCCCTTAACAAGAAAATCATGTGCTATCATACTCTTATAATCTAGATAAGCACTAGGCAGCAATTTTTCTTCTTTCTCATAATGCCTAATAGATATGTTCAAGTGCGCAGTGAGGCGTGAGGCATAAATGCCTCCAAAGATGGGACCCTTAGTACGGTTAAGACTTAACCGTCTAGCAACAATTCCGCCCATACTAACAGTGTTGTCTCGGTATAAACCATGGAACAAAATAATAATATCAGGAACACTAAGGTTCCCACAGTTCCCGCGACCAATCAAGCATCGACTAGCAAATAAGGCAAAATAGCGTAATACAGGAAAATGTATGCTAGTGATTGTTGCATCAGAAACCTTCCTGGTTTCTCCCACAGAAATAGTTTTAATGAACGTCTCCACCTCATGACGATGGGGTTCATCCATGGTACCCTCAGGGGGTATGTTGCAAATCTTGCAAAATTCATCTAATGGTATCTTCTTAACAACGTCATATAAATGAAACTCTACTGAAGGAGGTGATTCCTTAGGGAAAAGTAGAAGTTTTGCACAAAAGTATTGTGAGTAAGAGATACCGAGGACGTTGGTCGCGGACGAAGTCGGTGAGGCCGGCATTCTCAATCAATGAGTAGAAATCTCCATAAATTCCGGCCTCTCTCAAGAAATTATCAGAGGGCCATTCACACGGCCGTATCTCCGCCGTACGAGGCAAATTATATTTGGGTCTCTAAGCTTCTTCATTTTGTTTCTCCTTTGAGCTTCGGCTCGATGAACCTCTCAAAAGTCTCTTCATTATTTTCTGAAATAATCTGAAATTTTTAGTAACTTCAAATAAAAATGAACCAACTTCAATAAAACTGATAGCAACTACTCCTACAAGTGCCTAGAGCCTATATCAAGCATTAGAACTACTTGGAACCATATAAATTTGACATGCAAGCTCAAGAACATGGTCACTTATGCAGCACAAATTTACAATGAATAAAGCACTAGAACAAAAACTAATTGGACCAATGGAGGAGTCACATACCAAGGAACAATCTCCCCAAGCAGTTTTGCGAGAGGTGCTTTGAGCAAGGAGATCGAAAAATCACATCAAAAGTGGCTGGAACTCGTGCTTGAGTTGGTTTTTCGGGTTTGTGGGAGGAAGAGGAAGAAGATGGGTGCAGGAATAAGTGGAGGAAGGCCACCATGGGCCCACGAGGCAGGGGGCACGCCCAGGGGGGTAGGGCGCGCCCTCCACCCTCGTGGCCAGGTGGCAGCTCCCCCGCGGTAATTTTTGCACTATAAATCCTCAAATATTCCCGAAAAAATCATATTAAATTGGCATGGCATTCTGAGGACTTTTATTTTCGGGATATTTTTATATTGCACGGATAAATCAGGAAACAGACAGGAAAAATACTATTTTTACTTTATTTCTACTAAATAACATAAAGTATAGAAGGGGTACAGAAGTTTGTACTTCTAGTTTCATCCGTCTCATGCTCATCAAAAGGAATCCATTAACAAGGTTGATCAAGTCTTGTTAACAAACTCATTCTGATAATCATGGAACCGGAAAATTTTCGAATAACACTAAGTTACCTCAACGGAGATATGCACATCCCCAATAATAAGTATATCATATTTCTTCTTGACAGTAGGAAGGGGAAATACAAAACCTCCAAATATAATTGATGGAATTTTTCCAATAGAGTTGATACTATGAACTTGAGGTTGTTTCCTCGGAAAGTGTACCGTATGCTCATTACCATTAACATGAAAAGTGATATTGCCTTTGTTGCAATCAATAATGGCCCCTGCAGTATTAAGAAAAGGTCTTCCAAGAATAATAGACATACTGTCATCCTCGGGAATATCAAGAATAACAAAGTCCATTAAAATAGTAATGTTTGCAACCACAACGGGCACATCCTCACAAATACCGACAGGTATAGCAGTTGATTTATCAGCCATTTGCAAAGATATTTCAGTAAGTGTCAACTTATTCAAATCAAGTCTACGGTATAAAGAGAGAGGCATAACACTAACACCGGCTCCAAGATCACATAAGGCAGTTTTAATATAATTTCTTTTAATGGAGCATGGTATAGTAGGTACTCCTGGATCTCCAAGTTTCTTTGGTATTCCACCCTTAAAAGTATAATTAGCAAGCATGGTGGAAATTTCAGCTTTCGGTATCTTTCTTTTATTAGTAATGATATCTTTCAAGTACTTAGCATAAGGATTTGTTTTGAGCACATCAGTCAATCGCATACGCAAAAAGATAGGTCTAATCATTTCAGCAAAGCGCTCAAAATCCTCATCATCCTTTTTCTTGGATGGTTTGGGAGGAAAAGGTATGGGTTTCTGAACCCAAGGTTCTCTTTCTTTACCATGTTTCCTAGCAACAAAGTCTATTTTATCATAACGTTGATTCTTTGATTGTGGGTTATCAAGATCAACAGCAGGTTCAACTTCTACATCATTATTATTACTAGGTTGAGCATCATCATGAACATCATCATTAACATTTTCACTAGGTTCATGTTCATTACCAAATTGTGTTTCAGCATCAGACATAGAGATATCATTTGGATTATCAGGTGGTTCAGCAATAGGTTCACTAGAAGTTTGCATAGTTCTATCATTTTTATTTTTCTTCTTTTTAGAAGAACTCGGTGCATCAGTATTATTTCTCTGAGAATCTTGCTCGATTCTCTTAGGGTGGCCTTCAGGATACAAAGGTTCCTGAGTAAATCTACTAGTTCTACTAGCCACTCTAACAGCATAATCATTTTTCTTACTATTCATTTCATCAAGCACTTCCTTTTGAGCTTTAAGTACTTGTTCTACTTGTGTGGTAACCATAGAAGCATGTTTGCTAACAAGTTTAAGTTCACCTCTAATATTAGCCATATAATCACCCAAGTATTTAATCATATCAGAATCGTATTTCAATTTTCTACCAAAAAAAGCATTGAAATTTTCTTGTTTGACAATGAGATTATCAAACTCATCATGGCATTGTCTAGCAGACTTATAATGAGGAATATCACCTTAATCAAATCTATAGAGAGAATTTACCCTTACTACCTGTGTCGGGTTATTGGGATCAGGAGGTTCTTCAATAAATAAAGGATTAAGATCATATGTTTCTTCGACAGGAGGTAGATTAAGACCATGTATTTCTTCAATAGGAGGTTAATTCTTAACATCTTTAGCTTTAATACCTTTTTCTTTCATAGATTTCTTTGCCTCTTGCATATCTTCAGGACTGAGAAACAGAACACCTCTCTTCTTTGGAGTTGGTTTAGGAATAGGCTCAGTAATTGGAGCAGGAGCTGGCTCAGGAGGTGCCCAATTATTTTCATTTGTCAACATATTATTCAATATAATTTCAGCTTCATCCGGTGTTCTTTCCCTGAAAAGAGAACCATCACAACTATCCAGGTAATCTCTGGAAGTATCGGTTAGTCCATTATAAAATATATCAAGTATTTCATGTTTCTTAAGAGGATGATCAGGCAAAGCATTAAGCAACTTGAGAAGCCTCCCCCAAGCTTGTGGGAGACTCTCTTCTTTAATTTGCACAAAGTTGTATATTTCCTTTAAAGAAGCTTGTTTCTTATGAGCAGGGAAATATTTAGCAGAGAAGTAATAAATCATATCCTGGGGACTACGCACACAACCAGGATCAAGAGAATTAAACCATATCTTAGCATCACCCTTTAATGAGAACGGAAATATTTTAAGTATATAGAAGTAGCGAGATCTCTCATCATTAGTAAACAAGGTGGCTATATCATTTAATTTAGTAAGATGTGCCACAACAGTTCCAGATTCATAGCCATGGAAAGGATCAGATTCAACCAAAGTAACTATATCAGGATCAACAGAGAATTCATAATCCTTATCAGGAACACAGATAGGTGAAGTAGCAAAAGCAGGGTCAGGTTTCATTTTATCTCTAAGTGATTCTTTGTTCCATTTAGCTAATAACCTCTTGAGCTCATATCTATCTTTGCAAGCTAAAATAGCGGTAGAAGATTCCATATCAAAAACATAACCCTCAGGAATAACAGGCATATCTTCATCATCACTTTCATCATTATAATCAGATTCAATAATTTCTTTCTCTCTAGCCCTAGCAATTTCTTCATCAAGAAATTCCCTAAGGGGCACAGTAGTATCAGGCATAGAAGTAGTTTCATCATAAGTATCATGCATAACAGAAGTGGCATCATCAATAACATGTGACATATCGGAACGAATAGCAGAAGCAGGTTTAGGTGCCGCTAGCTTACTCATAACAGAAGGTGAATCAAGTGCAGAGCTAGATGGCAGTTCCTTACCTCCCCTCGTAGTTGAGGGATAAATTATTGTCTTAGCGTATTTCAAGTTCTTCATAGTGTCCAGCAGATATAAATCCCAAGTGACTCAAAGAATAGAGCTATGCTCCCCGGCAAGGTGCCAGAAAAAGGTCTTGATAACCCACAAGCATAGGGGATCGCAACAGTTTTCGAGGGTAGAGTATTCAACCCAAATTTATTGATTCGACACAAGGGGAGCCAAAGAATATTCTCAAGTATTAGCAGCTGAGTTGTCAATTCAACCACACCTGGAAACTTAGTATCTGCAGCAAAGTGTTTAGTAGCAAAGTAATATGATAGTGGTGGTAACGGTAACAAAAGAGTAGTGCAAGCAATAGTAAATATTTTTGGTATTTTGTAGTGATTGTAACAGTAGCAACGGGAAAGTAAATAAGCGTAAACCAGTATATGGAAAACTCGTAGGCACCGGATCAGTGATGGATAATTATGACAGATGCGGTTCATCATGTAATAGTGTCACGCCCAATATGCGACCCTATCCAAAAGGAACTCGACGGTCCCACCAAGGATAGACCCGCATATTGAAACGCTTTTGCAAGGTGGATATCGTTACATCAACATTACATAATACATAGGGATATATACATAAGGCACAAATGCCACAAGAATACATCAACATCAAATACAAGAGAACAACATCCGACTACGGATGAAACATAAACAGAAGCTCAAATGACATCCACCCTGCTAGCCCAGGCTGCCGACCTGGAACCTATCCCCTGATCGAAGAAGAAGCAGAAGAAGAACTCCAATGCAAGCAAACATCGCTCTCGCGTCATGATCATCGCAAACCTGTACCTGCAACTGGTGGTGTAGTAATCTGTGAGCCACGAGGACTCAGCAATCCCATTACCATGGGTATCAAGACTAGCAAAGCCTAAAGGGAAAAGGAAGGGGTAAAGTGGTGGGGTTGCAGCAGCGTCTAAGCATATATGGTGGCTAACATACGCAAATGAGAGCGAGAAGAGAAACAAAGGAACGGTCGTCAACTATGATCAAGAAGTGATCCTGAACTCCTACTTACGTCAGACATAACCCAGAAACCGTGTTCTCCTCTCGATCAACCCCGAAAAGAGACACTCACGGTTACACACACGGTTGGTGTCGGGGATATACCCCGCGGCGTAAACCGGCCGGAAGTATAACCCGGCCGGACTTGGCGATTTACCTGAAGAACCCGCTGACACTTGGCGGTTCCTTTGGCGACCCGGCGGTTTATGGTTCATTGGTAATCCGGCAAAGCGGGTCGAGGAGCGGCAAGACCCGGTGGCTTTGTTGGCGATTCATGAAGGCCGGTTCAACTACGGTGGGCGGTTTAAGAGGAAAGGCGTGAGGAATATTTGTCTTACAAGGAGCTAAGACATGGACTTGTATCCGACTTGTAATACAAGATAGGCTAGTCCTAGTCCTAATAGGACTCCACATGTAACCCGCCTTTCAACATATATAAGGAGGGCAGGGCTCCCCAAAGGGGGAGAGGCGACAAGCAAACAACAATATCTAGGGCTAGACACAACTAGAGGAGAGCCGGTTTACGGCGACTCCCTCATGATCATAATGAGACCTAGCCTCAAACAGCACGTAGGGCTATTACCGGATGATGTTTCCCGGGGCCCGAAGCTGTCTAAACCCTTGTCTTGCGTGTTGATCCGCCCTGCGTCTCTCGATTCCGCTCGACCCCTCTCAAGCTACCACATAGGTGCATTGGCCTCGCGACTAAGTCCTGACACTAAGGACATCTGGCGTGTTAATTCCACGACAGTTGGCGCCCACCGTGGGGCCTGCGCACTGTGGTGATGAGTTCTTGAAGGGATCTTTCCCAGGGATGGAGAAGGTCGCGTTTGGTTGGACGAAGATGAGCCGGCTGGGATGACAATTCAGATACTAGTTTCAGCACAAGGCGTCTCGCCTTTGGGAGGTCTCAAAAGCGATATGTTCAACTGAATTTGGGCTACGGCCGATTCGATCGTGTTGAAGATAACAAGGCAAAGCGCCATTACAGGAAGGGACCGGCTCGGCGATTTCTGTTGTTTCGTCGTTAAAAAAAAACTCGAACCTGAAGCCTTGAGCGTGACGTTTCTAAAAGGCAAGTTCATCGATTGATGCACGGTGTACAAAAAGGAAATAGGACTACCCAGGCTGATTGAACCGACGGTGATCACCGCTCTGTAAGGACTACCGACGTGTTCAAATATCTGAAGATTAAAAGAAATCAGGGCTGCTCGAGCGCAAGAGCCGATCGGTGGCCGTGTCCGATTGCTACTGTGGTACTCGTGCAATGATCCAATCCGCCAAAGTTGTTTCTACTCAGAATAGAGAACTCCCAAGTTACGAGTCCAGAAGGGTTAATTTTTGCTCCTATTACTTTAAGCGTGGAGGCCAAATCAATGCTAAGATATTCCCAATAGTAAGAAATGGAGATTAATACTATTGGACTATTGAATCAGTTTTCCAATTATTTGGTTGGTCAAGCGATTTTGCTCAACGACTCAGACACGGATAGTCCACAGGCTTGGGCCTGTCTTACGACCGTCTCGTTGACCCACGGCGCCTCCGCTGTCACGGGATCGCGTTCCAAACCGGCCGGCGCTGCAGCGAGCCGCCGTTCCCACGACCTTGCTTTTGTTGTGTGCCGCCGGCGTAACTCCTGCTCATCCGCCCGGTTCACTTGCGCCGCCACCGTCCCTCGAGCTGATGAACGCCTCCTGCTCCAGTTGTCGCGGCGCCGTCCGAGCACCTCCGCCCTTGTTGCTGCTTTGAGTCGCCACCCTCGCTTGGGTGCCCCTGCAGCCGGACCTTGCCGGGGAGTTTGAGTCGCCGCCCTCGTCTACCAAAGCTAGCAAGGTCTGCAAAAGTCCTCCGGTCTGCCGTGGCCGCCGGGTCAAACGGCCGTTTCAAACCGGCCTGACCTCCATACTGAGCGCCGCCTTTTCCACTGCAGCGCACCTACATCGACCTCTCCTCCGGCAAGATAGTGTGCCGGCCCCGAACCTCCTCTCACGTCCATGAGCCACCAGCGCCTGCTGCCTCCATGGTCCGTGAGACCCGCGGCCTTTGAGTTGCTAGCTTGAGCCGTTGCGTTAACACGCCGTGGTTTCTCCTTGCCATTATTGGGTCTCTCCTTGGCCTCAGATCAGTAACGGAGGATTTTGAAGGAATGAAAGAAGAATTGTGTAAGCAGTCCTCCTTAATCAGTGAGGCAGAAATTGAAGTGTCAAGAGGAGATTGTACAGCTGCCTTGCAAGACAAATCTTGAGTACGTGATGGTTTGTGATCAGCAAAAGATGAGGTTGAAACGCGGAGGATATATCTGCCGACTACAAGAGAGATGCGAGTGCAAAATATGGGTTTGCCAAAGGAGACTCATTCACCTCATGTGAGGATTAAAAGAAAGGAGAAGAGAAGGGTCACCCTGTGTGAAGCATCAGACTGTATAATAGCAGTTGATGCGCGCAGACAAACAAGCATGGTGCTGCTCGCTGAAGGGTACAGCCCAATAAAAAACCAGGTGATATCCATCCAATTTTGTTAAATATAATTGTTTTTCATCAAAAACAATTGCTCCGATATGTGGTATTTTTTCGCAGGACCATTATTCATTACAAAGGGTGGCAAAGGGCAAGCGCCAGCAGATTTTTTCACTAGCGCTCTTCTATGCCTAAATGCTCGACGGGTACATGTGCAAATCGCCCCGCTACATCAAACATGACGTGGTTGATTTCGCCCGTCGCGCTGGTTTACAAATGTTGTGGCTGATTCACCCGTCCGCACGGTTTACAACGTCGCGGCCGTCTACCGCTGATTGACCCACCGGTGAGCGATTTCAACTTCATCTAGCGATCATCAATTTCATGACGGATTATTTCTGGCCTGGCACATCAAGTGATATCCATCTAAAATATATTTTATTAGTGCATATTATTTTTGTCAAAGAGCAGTTTATCTTTGCCTTGGTCTGCAATATTGTATGCAGGACAATTATTCATTATAAACATGGTTTATACCATGGGTACGGCACGCTACCGGCAACGCCCCGCCGGTGTTCGTCCGTGCCACATTACACGGTGAATGGACGCGTGCAAGACGCCGCCCTTACGGCCCGGTTTACATCAGCTTGCGGGACCGTGCTCGCGTTTAACTTCGCCCGTCCGAACCGGTTTACAACACCGTGGCGGTTCATCCGCCCAAGCCACCTCTATTATTGTGGATGTCTCTACCGTCCATTTATTGCAGCCTGGTCTACATCAAAATACCAGGCCGCACCTGTCTGCATGAGCTGTTTATTGAGTATAAGCAAGTCACAGTTTGGGTAGCCTGGTTTTCTTTCAATAAAGGCAAATTATCATATACTATCAACCGCCGTCTGCACTGGGTGGTTCAATGGGCAGGCGCACAAGTCGCAGCCACTACAGTTTGGTTAACTTCAAATCACCAGTTGGAAGGAACCATTGGCGAGATTCTTGACACGGCTCATACGGGATCATTTATAACCCGTGATCACCTCAACCTTACGTGGATTTACATCGTGCTATCAACACCAATGATATACAAGTCATGTCGGTTTATATCATGGTCAAATATGAAGAGTTTCAAGCCAACTCCTCGAGTCACCTTGAGACTCGGGGGCTACGATGACATGACTCAGCAAATCTTGCTAGTTTCAGCAAATTTAAGAACCCCAGGACGATGGAGGGAAAGATAACCCGGTCCAGGAGGCTACTGTTACTTGAAGACCGTCAGAAAATTTCCAGCTTAGAAAGTATATGACAGTTACAAAATCCGGCTCAATGAAGAAGATCCGGGTCATCGAAAAGGATTCGGTTTAAAATCCGGCTCAAGGGAAGGCGGTCTGATGAAGCTCTCAAATATCCGGTTCTGATCCGGCTTAAGGGAAATCTGTTCTCCCACAAAGCTTTGAAGCGCTCAAATCCGGTTTAAAAATGCCCGGTTCAAAAGAAACTAAACTTCTCGCAAGTTCGAGTTTAAAGGCCGTCGGAAAATTTCCACTTAAAAAGAAGGATTCTGATTTAATATCCGGCTCAAGGGAAGATGTCTCCCACAAAGCTTGAAGCTCTCAATATCCGGTTTAAGAATTTCCGGTTCAAGAAGAATTTATCTCTTGCAAAAGTTAAAAGTTGCGAAGAGGACTGTTGCCATGATGCGCGGTTCAAACATAGGTATCCTGCCTTATGGGCTCATCTTCATATGATCACTTGAGGGCTTCCTATTCAAACATAGGTGTATTCACCAAAGAGAACATGGCGTTACTACCCTCTTGCTGCGGCTATCAAGGCAATATTATCATCAGGGGCCAAAGAGAGTTTGTTGCACAGCACAACTCAAAACATAGGCACCCATTGAGCACAGCGTAAATATATCACATGGGGCTTCGCTTGCAAAGCGGAGTCCATTAATCCGGCTATCACGCGAGAACAAAGCTTGGGAGCTTCACACCCAAGGGGCCAAAGAGAGTCTTGTTGCTAAGCACAACTCAAACATAGGCACCCATTGAGCACAGCTCACAAAGTTACTTGGGGGCTCTTTGTGTCAAATACCAAAGAGTTTGAAAGGACCCTTGTAACCGGTATCGACCCACGGCTTGGAAGCTTTGGTGTATTCACCTAAAACCCCGGGTTAACCTGCCTTCATCAAGTAAGCCACTCCTATCCGTGTAATCTGGCATGACCATGAACGTTTGTGATTACTCTCACCGAGACCCTGAACTTGTCAAAGTTAAAACGACGATTGGTTAGTTGGAGGCCCATCTTAAAAGGCTTTGTCAAATGGTTTAACTCAGCCCGGCAGCCCATGAAAAGCCTCGAATTTGGGCCTCGGCAGCCCTTGAAAAGCCTCGACTACGCGGTTTTATTTGCCTTTGTCAAGATTTTGTTCTCTTTTGATAAATTTTATGTTGAACCGGCGTCTCTCGACCGGCATGACTAACGATCATCAAATTAACCCGTGTTCTTTAACGGCTCGACTTTCAATTACAAGTTGTCAAGACATAATCACTTATAATCCGGTGTTTATTGACCCGGCACGGCTTTCGGCTATAAGTCGCCAAGATATATTTGGATTGCGCCATTGGAATCATGCGCTTATAAATCATTGGATATATTATTCAAATAGCCAACATGGCTGGATTTTTATTTTGGTTATCAATAACCATATTATGATTAAGGTTTTCAAAGTCGCGTTAAGCATAATGGCTATCATATTGTCAATGGATATGATTTATTCTACAATTGAAGGAATAGTCCCGAGTCGCTGCAGGCTTACGACCCGGCACTTGGGGGCTACCAATTGCTCCTGTCAATTATTCAAGGTACAACGCATTTTATCCATTATATTGAAGGGACCACCGCTCAGTTGGTAAAGCACAAAGCTCTTAACCTTGTGGACATGGATTCAAGCCCCATGATGGGGGCTACACGTTGCTGTTCAAAGTTTACAAGATTATATTTACAAAGTCCTGCTCATTATTGCATAATGACCCGGCCCTTGGGGGCTACATTGGTTGAAGTTTTTATGAGCATCAATTACAAGTCCTGGTTGCTGCAAGCATGACAACCCGCACTTGGGGGCTACATATGTGGAATACTCAATTCTGACTAGTGATTGAGATGAACAACCTGGATTTCTTCAAGAGAGTGGCAGTATTTATATTGAAGCAAAGTCTTAAGCCACCACTTTGTTCTGCTCAAAGACTTGGGGGCTGCAGGTATTATATTATTATCGAAGAAATATTTTCAAATTCTACGATTGAGCAAACTAGGTTGACCCAATCACCAATCATCATGACCCTGTGGCTGCAACCCGGCGTCATTAATAATCATGAACCGGCGTTGGCAACAATCACGAACCGGTGTCTGCAAAAATTATGAGCCAGCGTTGGTAACAATTATGACTCGGTGCCATCCATATCTATAAACCGGTGATCTTGGCAATGATAAACCGGCAAATTTTACGTCCTTAAACCGGCTGAAGATTGGATGAATATTTCAAGGACCGATATTGTTTTTAAGCATTGGGAGTTGAATCAAAGGAGTTATCCTTCACAATATATTTTCTATGAGAAACCAATGTCGACAAGTTGATTATGAAGCTGGCCTATTAAACCGGATTTTATATAAGGAGGAAATGACAAGGATTTAAGGATGATCGGATGCGGTTTACAAGAATTCTTAAACCGGAGCATAATCTGTCAAGTTTGCTCTTGTGTTTATTTCACAGATCAGTTTAACATGGATAAATCCAAATTAAACTGGGGCTAATGTCGGGGATATACCTCATGGCGTAAACCGCCGGAAGTATAACCCGGCCGGACTTAGCGATTACAGAAGAACCCGCGACACTTGGCGGTTCACTGGCGACCCGGCGGTTTATGGTTCATTGGTAATCCGGCGGGTCGAGGAGCGGCAAGACCCGTGGCCTCGACCGGCAGTTCATGAAGGCCGGTTCAACTACGGTGGGCGGTTTAAGAGGAAAGGCGTGAGGAATATTTGTCTTACAAGGAGCTAAGACATGGACTTGTATCCGACTTGTAATACAAGATAGGCTAGTCCTAGTCCTAATAGGACTCCACATGTAACCCGCCCTTTCAACATATATAAGGAGGGCAGGGCTCCCCAAAGGGGAGGGCGACAAGCAAACAACAATATCTAGGGCTAGACACAACTAGAGGAGAGCCGGTTTACGGCGACTCCCTCATGATCATAATGAGACCTAGCCTCAAACAGCACGTAGGGCTATTACTGGATGATGTTTCCCGGGGCCCGAAGCTGTCTAAACCCTTGTCTTGCGTGTTGATCCGCCTGCCTCTCGATTCCGCTCAACCCCTCTCAAGCTACCACATAGGTGCGTTGGCCTCGCGACTAAGTCCTGACACTAAGGACATCTGGCGTGTTAATTCCACGACAGTTGGCGCCCACCGTGGGGCCTGCGCACTGTGGTGATGAGTTCTTGAAGGGATCTTTCGAGGGATGGAGAAGGTCGCGTTTGGTTGGACGAAGATGAGCCGCTGGGATGACAATTCAGATACTAGTTTCAGCACAAGGCGTCTCGCCTTTGGGAGGTCTCAAAAGCGATATGTTCAAGCGAATTTGGGCTACGGCCGATTCGATCGTGTTGAAGATAACAAGGCAAAGCGCCATTACAGGAAGGGACCGCTCGGCGAAGTTCTGTTGTTTCGTCGTTAAAAAAACTCGAACCTGAAGCCTTGAGCGTGGCGTTTCTAAAAGGCAAGTTCATCGATTGATGCACGGTGTACAAAAGGAAATAGGACTACCCAGGCTGATTGAACCGACGGTGATCACCGCTCTGTAAGGACTACCGACGTGTTCAAATATCTGAAGATTAAAAGAAATCAGGGCTGCCTGAGCGCAAGAGCCGATCGGTGGCCGTGTCCGATTGCTACTGTGTACTCAGGCAATGATCCAATCCGCCAGGTTGTTGCTACTCAGAATAGAGAACTCCCAAGTTACGAGTCCAGAAGGGTTAATGGTTGCTCCTATTACTTTAAGCGTGGAGGCCAAATCAATGCTAAGATATTCCCAATAGTACGCAATGGAGATTAATACTATTGGACTATTGAATCAGTTTTCCAATTGACTGGTTGGTCAAGCGATTTTGCTCAACGACTCAGACACGGATAGTCCACAGGCTTGGGCCTGTCTTACGACCGGTCTCGTTGACCCACGGCGCCTCCGCTGTCACGGGATCGCGTTTCCAAACCGCCGGCGCTGCAGCGAGCCGCCGTTCCCACGACCTTGCTTTTGTTGTGTGCCGCCGGCGTAACTCCTGCTCATCCGCCCGGTTCACTTGCGCCGCCACCGTCCCTCGAGCTGATGAACGCCTCCTGCTGCTCCAGTGTCGCGGCGCCGTCCGAGCACCTCCGCCCTTGTTGCTGCTTTGAGTCGCCACCCTCGCTTGGGTGCCCCTGCAGCCGGACCTCGCCGGGGAGTTTGAGTCGCCGCCCTCGTCTACCAAAGCTAGCAAGGTCTGCAAAAGTCCTCCGGTCTGCCGCGGCCGCCGGGTCAAACGGCCGTTTCAGACCGGCCTGACCTCCATACTGAGCGCCGCCTTTTCCACTGCAGCGCACCTACATCGACCTCTCCTCCGGCAAGATAGTGTGCCGGCCCCGAACCTCCTCTCACGTCCATGAGCCACTGGCCGCTGCCTCCACGGTCCGTGAGACCCGCGGCCTTTGAGTTGCTAGCTTGAGCCGTTGCGTTAATCCGCCATGGTTTCTCCTTGCCATTATTGGGTCTCTCCTTGGCCTCAGATCAGTAATGGAGGATTTTGAAGGAATGAAAGAAGAATTGTGTAAGCAGTCCTCCTTAATCAGTGAGGCAGAAATTGAAGTGTCAAGAGGAGATTGTACAGCTGCCTTGCAAGACAAATCTTGAGTACGTGATGGTTTGTGATCAGCGAAAGATGAGGTTGAAACGCGGAGGATATATCTGCCGACTACAAGAGAGATGCGAGTGCAAAATATGGGTTTGCCAAAGGAGACTCATTCACCTCATGTGAGGATTAAAAGAAAGGAGAAGAGAAGGGTCACCCTGTGTGAAGCATCAGACTGTATAATAGCAGTTGATGCGCGCAGACAAACAAGCATGGTGCTGCTCGTCAGTGGCACAGCCAATAAAAAAACCAGGTGATATCCATCCAATTTTGTTAAATATAATTGTTTTTCATCAAAAAACAATTGCTCCGGTATGTGGTATTTTTTCGCAGGACCATTATTCATTACAAAGGGGTGGCAAAGGGGCAAGCGCCAAGCAGATTTTTTCACTAGCGCTCTTCTATGCCTAAATGCTCGACGGGTACATGTGCAAATCGCCCCCGCTACATCAAACATGACGTGGTTGACTCGCCCGTTCGCGCTGGTTTACAAATGTTGTGGCTGATTCACCCGTCCGCACCGGTTTACAACGTCGCGGCCGTCTACCGCGGTTGACCCACCGGTGAGCGATTTCAACTTCATCTAGCGATCATCAATTTCATGACGGATTATTTCTGGCCTGGCACATCAGGTGATATCCATCTAAAATATATTTTATTAGTGCATATTATTTTTGTCAAAGAGCAGTTTATCTTTGCCTTGGTACGCAATATTGTATGCGGGACAATTATTCATTATAAACATGGTTTATACCATGGAGTACGGGCGCACGCTACCGGCAACGCCCCGCCGGTGTTCGTCCGTGCCACATTACACGGTGAATGGACGCGTGCAAGACGCCGCCCTTACGGCCCGGTTTACATCAGCTTGCCGGGACCGTGCCTGCGTTTAACTCGCCCGTCCGAACCGGTTTACAACACCGTGGCCGGTTCATCTGTCCAAGCCACCTCTATTATTGTGGATGTCTCTACCGTCCATTTATTGCAGCCTGGTCTACATCAACATACCAGGCCGCACCTGTCTGCATGAGCTGTTTATTGAGTATGAGCAAGTCACAGCTTGGGTAGCCCGGTTTTCTTTCAACAAAAAGGAGGCAAATTATCATATACTATCAACCGCCGTTTGCATGGACGGCTCAATGGGCAGGCGCACAAGTCGCCGCCACTACAGTTTCGTTAACTTCAAATCGCCAGTTGGAAGGAACCATTTGCGAAAGGTTCTTGACACGGCTCATACGGGATCATTTATAACCCGCCGCATGATCACCTCAACCTTCTGTGGATTTACATTGTGCTATCAACACCAATGATATACAAGTCATGTCGGTTTATATCATGGTCAAATATGAAGAGTTTCAAGCCAACTCCTCGAGTCACCTTGAGACTCGGGGGCTACGATGACATGACTCAGCAAATCTTGCTAGTTTCAGCAAATTTAAGAACCCCAGGACGATGGAGGGAAAGATAACCCGATCCAGGAGGCTCTTGTTACTTGAAGGCCGTCGAAAATTTCCGCTTTAGAAAGTATATGACAGTTACAAAATCCCGGCTCAATGAAGAAGATCCGGGTCATCAGAAAGGATTCCGGTTTAAAATCCGGCTCAAGGGAAGTCAGTCTGACTGAAGCTCTCAAATATCCGGTTTACAGTCCGGCTTAAGCTCTCAAATATATCACATGGGGGCTTCTGCTTGCAAAGCGGAGTCCATTAATCCGGCTATCACGCGAGAACAAAGCTTGGGAGCTTCACACCCAAGGGGCCAAAGAGAGTCTTGTTGCTAAGCACAACTCAAACATAGGCACCCATTGAGCACAGCTCACAAAGTTACTTGGGGCTCTTTGTGTCAAATACCAAAGAGTTTGAAAGGACCCTTGTAACCGGTATCGACCCACGGCTTGGAAGCCTGGTGTATTCACCTAAAACCCCGGGTTAACCTGCCTTCATCAAGTAAGCCACTCCTATCCGGTAATCCTGGCATGACCACGAACGTTTGTGATTACTCTCACCGAGACCCTGAACTTGTCAAAGTTAAAAGCGACGATTGGTTAGTTGGAGGCCCATCTTAAAAGGCTTTGTCAAATGGTTTAACTCGGCCTGGCAGCCCATGAAAAGCCTCGAATTTGGGCACAGCAGCCCTTGAAAAGCCTCGACTACGCGGTTTTATTTGCCTTTGTCAAGATTTTGTTCTCTTTTGATAAATTTTATGTTGAACCGGCGTCTCGACCCGGCATGACTAACAGTCATCAAATTAACCCGTGTTCTTTAACGGCTCGACTTTCAATTACAAGTTGTCAAGACATAATCACTTATAATCCGGTGTTTATTGACCCGCCTGGCTTTCGGCTATAAGTCGCCAAGATATATTTGGATTGCGCCATTGGAATCATGCGCTTATAAATCATTGGATATATTATTCAAATAGCCAACATGGCTGGATTTTTATTTTGGTTATCAATAACCAGTATTATGATTAAGGTTTTCAAAGTCGCGTTAGCGCAATGGCTATCATATTGTCAATGGATATGATTTATTCTACAATTGAAGGAATAGTCCCGAGTCGCTGCAGGCTTACGACCCGGCACTTGGGGGCTACCAATTGCTCCCATCAATTATTCAAGGTACAACGCATTTTATCCATTATATTGAAGGGACCACCGCTCAGTTGGTAAAGCACAAAGCTCTTAACCTTGTGGACATGGATTCAAGCCCCATGATGGGGGCTACACGTTCTTGTTCAAAGTTTACAAGATTATATTTACAAAGTCCCTGCTCATTATTGCATAATGACCCGGCCCTTGGGGGCTACATTGGTTGAAGTTTTTATGAGCATCAATTACAAGTCCTGTGTTGCCGCAAGCATGACAACCCGGCACTTGGGGGCTACATATGTGGAATACTCAATTACGACTAGTGATTGAGATGAACAACCTGGATTTCTTCAAGAGAGTGGCAGTATTTATATTGAAGCAAAGTCTTAAGCCACCACTTTGTTCTGCTCAAAGACTTGGGGCTGCAGGTATTATATTATTATCGAAGAAATATTTTCAAATTCTCTGATTGAGCAAACTAGGTTGACCCAGCGTCACCAATCATCATGACCCTGTGGCTGCAACCCGGCGTCATTAATAATCATGAACCGGCGTTGGCAACAATCACGAACCGTGTACGCAACAATTATGAGCCAGCGTTGGTAACAATTATGACTCGGTGCCATCCATATCTATAAACCGGTGATCTTGGCAATGATAAACCGGCAAATTTTACGTCCTTAAACCGGCTGAAGATTGGATGAATATTTCAAGGACCGATATTGTTTTTAAGCATTGGGAGTTGAATCAAAGGAGTTATCCTTCACAATATATTTTCTATGAGAAACCAATGTCGACAAGTTGATTATGAAGCTGGCCTATTAAACCGGATTTTATATAAGGAGGAAATGACAAGGATTTAAGGATGATCAGATGCCGGTTTACAAGAATTCTTAAACCGGAGCATAATCTGTCAAGTTTGCTCTTGTGTTTATTTCACAGGATCAGTTTAACATGGATAAATCCAAATTAAACTGGGGGCTAATGTCGGGGATATACCCATGGCGTAAACCGCCTAAGTATAACCCGCCGGACTTGGCGATTTACGAAGAACCCACGACACTTGGCGGTTCATGGCGACCCGGCGGTTTATGGTTCATTGGTAATCCGTGAGCGGTCGAGGAGCGGCAAGACCGGTGGCCTCGACTGGCAGTTCATGAAGGCCGGTTCAACTACGGTGGGCGGTTTAAGAGGAAAGGCGTGAGGAATATTTGTCTTACAAGGAGCTAAGACATGGACTTGTATCCGACTTGTAATACAAGATAGGCTAGTCCTAGTCCTAATAGGACTCCACATGTAACCCGCCCTTTCAACATATATAAGGAGGGGGGGCTCCCCAAAGGGGAGAGGCGACAAGCAAACAACAATATCTAGGGCTAGACACAACTAGAGGAGAGCCGGTTTACGGCGACTCCCTCATGATCATAATGAGACCTAGCCTCAAACAAAGACGTAGGGCTATTACGGATGATGTTTCCCGGGGCCGAAGCTGTCTAAACCCTTGTCTTGCGTGTTGATCCGCCCTGCGTCTCTCGATTCCGCTCGACCCCTCTCAAGCTACCACATAGGTGCATTGGCCTCGCGACTAAGTCCTGACACTAAGGACATCTGGCGTGTTAATTCCACGACAGTTGGTGTATTTTAGAAGAGTTTGCTTCAAGTTTACTACAACCGGATATTAACAAATTCCCATCTGCCACATAACCGCGGGCACGGCTCTCGAAAGTTTATACCCTGCAGGGGTGTCCCAACTTAGCCCATGATAAGCTCTCGCGATTAACGAAGGATATTCCTTCTCCCCGGGAAGCCCGATCAGTCTCGGAATCCCGGCTACAAGACATTTCACAGCAATAAAACAAGACCAAAGAAAGCCGCCCGATGTGCCGACAAATCTCGATAGGAGCTGCACATATCTCGCTCTCGTGGCACACCGGATTGTCCAAACTTCCGATAGGCGAACCTGTGGTTGCCCTGGTAGCCACCGGCGGTCGACGGTTTGGACCAGCACTCACGACGAGCACCGGCCCGGGGGCTAAAATAAAGATGACCCTCGGCTCCGGAAACCCAAGGGAAAAAGGGCATAGGTGAGGCAAATGGTAAAACCAATGTTGGGCCTTCTTTGGAAAAGTCTTATTCAAAGCGAACTGTCAAGGGGGTCCCATAAATCACCCGACCGCGTTAGGGACGCAAAATCCGGGAACATAATACCGATATGACGGAAACTAGGGCGGCAAGAGTGGAACTAAACACCGGGCATAAGGACGAGCCTTCCACACTTTACCAAGTATATAGATGCATTAATTAAATAAGATATATTGTTATATCCCAACAAGTAAACATGTTCCAGCATGGAACAACATCTCCATGTTCCAACAAGGAACAAACTTCATCTTCACCTGCAACTAACAACGCTATAAGAGGGGCTGAGCAAAGCGGTAACATCGCCAAACAACGGTTTGCTAGGAAGGGTGACAAAGGTTAGAGGCTGACATGGCAATTTGGGATGGCTTGAGCAGCAAGTGATAGGTATCGCAGCATAGCGAAAGAACGAAGCAACTAGCATAGCAATGATAGTAGTGAGATCCGGGTAGCGGTCATCTTGCCTGAAATCCCGCAAGGAAGAAGAACGAGTCCATGAAGAAGACGAGCGGATGAAGCCGAACCAAGCGTGACGAAGCGAATCCTCACGATCGCAACGAAACAGGAACTAACAAGAAGAAGCACACAATCATAGGTAAACACACCACCATGAACAAGACATGATGCACAACAAGCATGATGCATGACAAAGCTACATGAAGCTACTCATGGCAAGAGATGATGCAAACAAGAGCAACACATCAAGGCAAGTTTAAATGAGGCGGAAACAACATAGAACAATTCGGTAAGTCCTCATATGCAAATTTCGAAATTGGTCCAGATCTGAATAAACCTTATGTTCAAGTTGTTAAACAGCAAGTTAAGATGCACCACGATGATCTACACGAAATTCTAGTCAAGTTACATATAAAGTTCATTAGATTCGGAGCTACGGTCTTGAAGATATGAGCAAAACAAGATAAGCATGGCATTGATGCAAAATGCATACAAATATCAAGCAAACACCTCAAAACAAGGGTGCAACATGATAATATGAAGCTACATGCAAAATCAAGCAAGTTTCATATAGAGCACACTCAAAACGGAGCAACGGTTCAACACATACACACTATACAAGTCATAGCAACAATCTGTCCAAAACAACAACTAGGCATATTGCGAGCATCAAAACAACATGCTACAGCATCTGAACGTAATAACAAAAGACATGGGCTTGATCTACAGGTAAAGCATGATAAAACATGAACACTGAGCTATCTCCAGAAACAATTAGAACATGCTCAAAAACACATGTCAAGATTGCAAATAATAACAGTTTCAGGCATTGGCAGAAATAACATCAGGTTGCAATGTTTAGAGCTATCAAACAACATGTTACAGGAACTTATCATGGCAAAAAAAGGCACGGCATGAATCTACTAATTGCATAGAACAAAAGTCCTTTAATGACCATAAGCCAAAAAGGATCAGAAGATATGATGGCACCCACGTAAACATGGAAAGTTATATTACAGATTTAAACATGGCAGGAACAACAATAAGTAGACATGTTGGTGAGCTTGAACCACTCACCACAGAGCTATACATGGCATGTCAAGGCAACCAACAGTAAGAAGACATGGCATAGAAGCTATACATGGCAAGAACAACATCATAGCACGCAAGGATCAACTACAACAACCTTGGCAAAATTGAATAACATGTAAATAATCTGCCAGGAACATTTTATAGCAAAAGTAGAGCTCGATTGACTCAAGCTATGGCACTCCATAATTGCAAACAAGGGCATGGATGGATAGAGCAAGACATGTATAATAAAACATACTTACTGAAGTATCTCAAAATAAGCATGGATCTCTCGGTAGCATCAAGTTAACATGGCAACAAAATATAACAGAATCTGCCAGGAAAACAGCAACAGCAAGTACCCTACTTAACAAGCTTGATGCACTCACTACAAAACTCACAAAAATACATGGCAAGCACCCCTGGAAATATGGCATGGCATATTACAAAACACATGTAGAACTCAAGTTCATAGGATGCACACATCAATCATGGCAAAAATGACAAAAGTGCATGTTCTGTTAAGAAACAGAAACTAACATCACATAGCACTCTTCCAACAGCATTTCGGGCATCAATATGAGCTCAAATGGAAATTATGCAATGAGATGAAATGATCTACTCTTCGAGGCGAACATTTTGACATATTACACGCGCAAAACGATGCTACATGCATGGAGATACGATGCGATGAAAATGGAACAAAATATCACATATTAGAGGACTTAGACGAATTTTAGAGGGGGGGAAAGTCAACCGGAAGGCACGGGTTGCGAGGTTCGCCGGATCTTGCGCCGGGGATGCCACCGGAGAGGAGGGAGATGGCCGGGGCGAGCTCGGGGTCGCCGGATCCGGTCGCTTCCTCGACCGGATCTGGCCGAGGAGGCCGGGCGCGGGCCGGGAGGAGGCGCGGGCGGCTGGCGAGGGCGGCCGCGTGGAGACGAAGCTTCCAGGCCGGGCGATGGGGGCGCGCTGCCTCATGGAGGAAGGCGCTGGCGAGGGCCGCCGGGCGGCGGCAGGGAGGTGCGCTGGGAGGCGGGCGCTGCGGCCGGGCGAGGGCGCTGCCACCGGCGGTGAGGCGCTGGCCGAGGCCGGAGGCGACCACCGGACGGGCGGGCGGCGACGGAGAGGCAGCGACGGGCGGCGGCGGGAGGCGCGGCTGGGCGGCGGCGGCGGACGGCCTGGCAGACGGGCGGCGACGCGGGCTCAAGGGCCCGGCTATGCTCGGGCGGCCCGATCTGGCTCACGGCCCCGGCGGCGGATGGAGAGAGAGAGGCGAGGGCGACGTACGCCGGATTGGGCGCGGGCGGCGGCGATGACGTGGCAGCCGCCGATTGGCCGGGCGACGTGTCCGGGCGGACATGTCCGGCGCGGATGGACATGTCCGGCGCGAGGAGGAGGAAGAAGACTAGGGTTAGGTGGATTGGACCGCGAATTTCGGGGAGACACATATATAGGTAGAGAGAGCTAGGAGACTCCAAACGAGGTGCGGTTTTCGCCACGCCGATCGTGATCGAACGACCGAGAGCATGGAGGGAGTTAGATGGGTTTTGGGTCACTTTGGAAGGTGTTGGGCTGCAAACAAAGATGCTTTTGCGGTTACCCGGTTAACCGTTGGAGTACCAAACGACCTCCAAATGATCCGAAACTTGACAGGCGGTCTACCGGTGCTATACCAAGGCCGCTAGACAAACCTCGGTCCATTCCGAGAACGTTTAATACCCGCACAACGAAAAAGAGGTAAAAGAGGGCGCCGGAGACATAGGAGTGCGGATTGGAAAACGGACAACGGGGAAAAAGCTCGGATGCATGAGACGAACACGTATGCAAAATGAAATGCACATGATGACATGATATGAAATGCAGATGATGACATGGCAAAGAGAGACACGCAAGCACATGACATGGCAAAGACGGCGAATAACTGAAGGACACCTGGCGCATCGAATCCGGGGCGTTACAAATAGTCATAACATAGGGTGACATAGAACTAGCTCCAATTCATCAATGTAATGTAGGCATGTATTCCGAATATAGTCATACGTGCTTATGGAAAAGAACTTGCATGACATCTTTTGTCCTACCCTCCCATGGCAGCGGGGTCCTATCGGAAACTAAGGGATATTAAGGCCTCCTTTTAATAGAGAACCGGAACAAAGCATTAGCACACAGTGAATACATGAACTCCTCAAACTATGGTCATCACTGAGAAGTATCCCGATTATTGTCACTTCGGGGTTGTCGGATCATAACACATAATAGGTGACTATAGACTTGCAAGATAGGATCAAGAACTCACATATATTCATGAAAACATAATAGGTTCAGATCTGAAATCATGGCACTCGGGCCCTAGTGACAAGCATTAAGCATAGCAAAGTCATAGCAACATCAATCTCATAACATAATGGATACTAGGGATTAAACCCTAACAAAACTAACTCGATTACATGATAAATCTCATCGAACCCATCACCGTCCAGCAAGCCTACGATGGAATTACTCACGCACGGCGGTGAGCATCATGAAATTGGTGATGGAGGATGGTTGATGATGACAAACAACGAATCCCCCTCTCCGGAGCCCTGAAGGGACTCTAGATCAGCCCTCCCGAGAGGTTTTAGGGCTTGGCGGCGGCTCCGTATCGTAAAACGCGATGATTTCTTGTCCCTGATTTTTTCTCTCCGAAAGCAAATATATAGAGTTGGAGTTGGCGTCAAAGGGTGTCCAGGAGGCCCACGAGGTAGGGGGGCGCGCCCTAGGGGGGGGGGGCGCCCCCCACCCTCGTGGACAGGGTGTGGGCCCCCTGGTCTTCATCTTTGGCGAGGATTTATTATTATTTTCTATAAGACATCCCGTGGAGTTTCAGGTCATTCCGAGAACTTTTGTTTTCTACACATAAAACAACATCATGGAAATTCTGCTTAAAACAACATCAGTCCGGGTTAGTTCCATTCAAATCATACAAGTTAGAGTCCAAAAGAAGGGCAAATGTGTTTGGAAAAGTAGATACGACGGAGATGTATCAGTGACCTCTGTCCACCCAGAGGCACTAGATACTTTAATGGAAGCGCTGCGACGTGCTTCTATCGTGGAAGAACACCGCACCCTCATGGGTACGGTGATTGAGATGGTTCAGTCCATTAAGAGCGGACTGAACGAAGCCTGCACAAGCCTTATGACAGGCTTTGAGTTAAGCGACACAATTATGTATAGACAGTAGCCACTGAGACTCTGTCCGGTGTTCAAAAAGAAAAGCTGGATAGAGGATCAAAAAAATTTGGCAGGAGACTAACCATACATGTCTATGTGAATGAGCAGGCGTCGTTGCTGGCTGCGACCTCTCATGCTGCCGTAGTCTCCGGACTGAGGTAGAGTTTGGAGCGGGCCGAGGAAGAGCTCGGCCGAGTGAAAAAACAACTGCAGGACAAGCAAGGTATGTAATGACCTTCTGTATATCAGAAAGGGTGAATGATTTGTGTTGACCAGAGTGCCATGGTATTTGTAGGAGCGGCGACTATGGTGGAAACCCTCAAGAAGGCGCCGACCGAGGCCCAAAAGAAAGTGGCAAAGGAGCAAGCCGACCGTGAAAAACACGAGGCCAGGGTTGATGAGGTCCAGCAGGAGCTCCAGGACGCCGTGAAGAAATGCGAGTCCTTGGAGCGCAATATTGCGGATCAAGAGACCGAACTCGCCAAGGCTCGCCAAAGCGCAGAAGATGCCCGGGTTGAAGCCCAGGGCGCCCTCCAGGAAATCCAAGAGGCCAGAAAAATTGCAGCGGGTAAGGCCTTCATTATGCAGAGCAAATATGTGAAGAAGAGGTATCTCTTACTAATCCGGATTTGAAGTTCTCCAGGAGCGTTTGTGGATTTACCGCGCAGTGTTGCCGACGCTGCGGAGTTCTTCCGAACCGAAGAGGGGAGCTCGATGGAGAAGCTGTTCTAGACGCAATACCTCGTGCCAGAACATCCGGTGCCCTTTAGCGACCAGATAAAATAGCTGGTCGAACTGCATAGGGTGGCTGAACTAGCCATGAAGGATTTGATAATCCGGCTGTGGCCTGCCGAAGCCATACCCAGTAGTTACTTTGGGCTCGTGAAGCGGCTGGTCAATGCCCGCCCTCGGATTGACGTCATCAAGCGGTCGGTCTGTATCGAGGGTGCGCGGATGGCCTTCGCCCGCGTCAAGGTGCAGTGGGCGAAGATGAACACCGTCAAGCTCATGACCGAGGGACCGCCCGCTAGCAAGGAGCACCGCACACCGGGGCGGTATTTTGATGATCTCCTGGAGGGATCACATATTGTAGCGGAGCAATGTCCTAAGGACATTATTTTTGAATGAATACATTCATGTTTTCCTGTCGTGTATGGTGAAACAAAGCTGATATGTAATATAATGCTTGCTATTATTTGTTATTATTTAAAATTTTACCTCCTGTGCGGCCGTTTTGTTAAATCTAAGAGTTGGCCAGTCGTCGGCTTTTGCCCCCACGTAGGTAGTACGGGGGTGTGTAGGATGGAATCTAAACACTCTTGATCCAAAAGTTTGGTCCTTGAAGGAGGTGTTTAGCGCAACGAACCAGGCAATCAGACTATTTGGCTTTATGACCCTCACTTGGCCATAGGAGTTTGACAAAATAAAAAATATAGGCGAAGCCCCTGGTTGGTATTTAATCCGGACTAGGGTGATGTAGACACCTGATTGGGTGAAAGCCAATCCTTCGCACAAGGCGGAGAAAATTGCAAAAGATTTTGAACCTCCGAATAGCTGACCAGCTCTCGCCACATCATGACAGTCAGTTTTCGGCTTTCTCTACTGAGGTGTTTGCTCGGATAAACCAGAAACACAATCGCAGTAGTTCTCCCTTTACTAGCCTAGCCGATAGAGCGGAACGTAAGGTAGTAAGCACAAGTGCCGGGCAACCCGACTATTGACCAAAGACATGATTCGGAGCCAATGCATATAATGCTGAATTCGGGGTGCCGAACTGTACTGTAAAAGTGTTTAGACTTTGTTGCCATAGTATGGAGCGCAATAAAGCCCCTGGTGAATTAAAGCGTACCAGAGTGTACGTGTGCAATCGATAAGAATAATGAAATAAAATAAAATTGTAAGCGAGTGCCACATAAGTTGGGCCGCAAACAGTTCTCATTATAATTTAATTAATACTTCAAAGTGTATTTCTACAAATAGTGCTATGAGCAACCGGGCTATTTAACATGCCTAGATCAAGGGGGAGCTGCGTGCGGGTCCTGAAAATAGGTAGGATGATTGTCGAAGAAAACGTCTAGAGATTCCCCCACACGTCTATGGTGCTGGATACCTTGGTGGATCCGTCTTTCGAAAGGACCGATGATCAGGCCGCCGCTAGGGGCCTATGGAAAAGAAACCTGAAAAGGATAAAAAGAAAAGTGAAAGTATGTGTGTCCGGGGAAGGTCGAGCCGTATTGTGGACCACAGTCTGGTTATGCCTCCGTCTCTGCCCATGGTATTTTGAGTGCGTAGTTATGTACGCGCGGTACGTATGCCGCTATTTGGTCAGAACTGAGATGGAGGACGAATTGCTAGTCTAACTCCTGACGAGCCGGACTGTCATGCTGCGGAGTAGTTCGGACTGGTTTGACAGTGTCCGGGAGCTTGGCCGCTAAATTAAAATTCTGCCTTAAAAGGCCGCTCTGTACTTCCGCTGCCAGGGCTGCGGTGTGTTCCTCGGTACGGAGGGAGCGCTCCGTGTTTCCATTCACTTTTATGACACCACGTGGACCGGGCATCTTGAGCTTGAGATAAACATAGTGTGGCACCGCACTAAATCAAGCGAATGCGGTTCGTCCGAGCAGTGTGTGATGGCCACTGCGGAAGGGGTTGATGTCGAAGATCAACTCTTTGCTTCTGAAGTTGTCCGGGGGTCCGAAGACAACTTCCAGTGTGATTGAGCCCATACAGCGGGCCTCTACACCTGGTATGACTCCTTTAAAGGTAGTTTTGGTGGGCTTGATCCTTGATGGATCGATGCCCATTTTGCGCACTGTGTCCTGATAGAGCAGGTTGAGGCTGCTGCCCCCGTCCATGAGGACTTGCGTGAGGTGGAATCCATTGATTATTGGGTGAAGGACCAGTGCGGCTGAACCGCCATGGTGGATACTGGTCGGATGGTCCCTGCGATCGAAAGTGATCGGGCAGGATGACCATGGGTTGAATTTTGGGGCGAATGGCTCTATCGCATAGACGTTCCTGTGCGCGCGCTTGCGCTCCCTCTTGGGGATATGGGTAGTGTATATCATGTTCACCGTTTTGATCTGAGGGGGAAACTTCTTCTGTCCCGCTGTGTTCGGTTGACGGGGCTCCTCGTCATCGTCCTCACTTTGCGATCCCTTCTCCTTGTTTTCAGCGTTTATCTTGCCGGCCTGCTTAAAGACCCAACAGTTTCTGTTGGTATGATTGGCTGGCTTATCGGGGGTGCCATGTATCTGACATGGACGATCAAGAATGCGGTCTAAGCTGGATGAACCGGGATTGTTCCTTTTGAAGTGCCAGGTTTGCTTGGAGCCACTGAATACGGCTTCTTCCGCTGGCCGGATTTGGAGCCACTGAATCCAGAGTTAACCGTCGTGTCGTTGGTATTATCACCGTTGCTTCAACGCTTGTATCTGTTGCGTCGGGGCTTGCCATTGCTATTTCTGGCTTCAGAAGTGCCAGGTTCACTTGCATTTTTATTGCTACGGGCTAGCCAGCTATCTTTGCCCGCGCAAAAGCGGGTCATAAGTGTCGTGAGGGCTGCCATGGACTTCGGCTTTTCTTGGCCGAGGTTTCAGGCGAGCAATTCATCCCGGCTGCTATGTTTAAAGGCCGCTAGGGCTTCGGCATCCGGACAGTCGATGATCTGGTTCTTTTTAGTTAAGAACCTAGTCCAGAATTTCCCGGCTGACTCTCCGGGCTGTTGAACTATGTGACTTAAGTCGTCGGCATCCGGAGGTCGGACATATGTACCTTGGAAGTTGTCGAGGAAGGCAGCTTCCAAGTCCTCCCAACTGCCAATGGAGTTTTCGGGTAGACTGTTCAACCAGCCCCGAGCTGGTCCCTTGAGTTCTAGTGGGAGGTATTTTATGGCATGAAGATCATCGCCGCGGCCATATGAATATGGAGAAGAAAATCCTCGATCGATACCCGGGGTCTGTTGCCCCATCATATGATTCGATGTTCATGGGTTTCAACCCTTTTGGAAATTCGTGTTCCATTACTTCATCGGTGAAGCAAAGGGGGTGTGCGGCGCCTCTGTATCGCGCCAAATCGCGACGTAGCTCGAATGGAGTACGTTTGCAGTTTTCGGCTCGAGCGTGGTTATGTTTGTCACGTCCGGCTAGATTGCCGTCGTTGCGTGCCGGCGCACGCCCCCGCGATCCGTCGATCGATCTAGTCTGACCTGCTCTACTGTCCAGGTCTTGCTACAGGTCATATGTATAAGCCTGAGCAGTTATGTCTCTGCCTTTACGGCGAGGTAGTATGGGCTGGTGTTCGGCTTGAGTTGCCGCTTTGTCCTGGCCACGTGGTGGTCGGTCAGACACATTACACGCTGATGGTACGGGCTCCAGCGCCTCGTCATAAAATTGAGGTAACAATTTGTGCTTCGGGTAACTTTTGGTCGGGCGCTCGAGGCCGTATTCCGCGGCTGCCAGGACGTTGGTCCATCTGTCATTGAGTAGATCTTGACCAGCTTGAAGATGTTGCTACTTCTTTTTCAGGCTCCTTGTAGTGGCAATTACCCGACGCTTAAAGCGCTCCTACTCGAGAGGTTCCTCAGGCACGATAAAGTCTTCGTCACCGAGGCTCACCTCATCCTCGGAGAGTGGGAGATAATTACTGTCCTCTGAGTCTTTGTTTGCGGCCTATTCCTCAGGGCTGACCTGCCCATCTTCCCGATCATCCTGTTTGGCAGTTGGCTCGTCGGGGACTTCTCTGTCTTCGGCACCATCCATAGTGTTATTGTCTCTTGTGCCGGTATTGCTGTCTTTTCTATGGCGTGATTTAGAGCGGCGCCACTGACGCCAGTGCTTTGGTTGTATCTCAGGAGGTTTATCCTCAATTGGGTCTTCTTTGTCATCGTCGTTATCCTTTTTGGGTGTATCCACCATGTACACGTCATGCGAAGAGGTGGCTGTCCACCGTCAGGTAAACGGTGGGTTTTGGGCCTGCTCATCTCCGGCATCGTCGTCCATACCGTCGATGTCTTTGGAGCCGTAATCGAGCATATCTGTTAAGTCCTCGACAGTGGCTATGAAGTGGGTGGTGGGTGGGAGGCAAAATTCCCTGCTCTCAGCCCCTAGTCCGGGCTTGGCATAATTCGGACGTTGCTCCTCTGTAATGACAAGGGATCGCATCAAGTCCAGAGCCTCACTTAAAGGCGAGGTTTTGCCAGGGAGGAGAGAGCCTGTGGAGTATGGCAGGAGGGAGGTTCCCTGGCCGAACTCACACGATGCTGGCCCTGAGAATTTGGAGCCAGTGTTCGGAGAAGAGTCCGGATTCACGACGGTTGTCGGTGACACTACTTCCTCCGACTCTACCGTACTGGGTTTGGTAGCTGCCGAAAGTCCGGCGGACTCTGGAAGTCCGTCTTCGGGCATGGCGACACGCTCTGGATCTAAGGCTAGAGCAGAAGTTGGGGTCATGAATCCTTGGAAGATCAAGTCTCCCCGGACGTCAGCGACATACTCCAGGTTTCCAAAACTAATCTGATGACCTGGGGCATAGCTGTCGATCTGCTCTAGATGGCCAAGCGAGTTGGCCCGCAGTGCGAAGCCGCCGAACACGAAGATCTGGCCGGGGAGGAAAACTTCCCCCATGACGGTGTTGTTGTAGATGATTGATGGGGCCATCGAACCTCTTGACGATGATGCAATAGAACTCTCAATGGAAGCACCAATGTCGGTGTCAAAACCGGTGGATCTCGGGTAGGGGGTTCCGAACTGTGCGTCTAAGGTCTATGGTAACAGGAGACATGGGACATGATGTTTACCCAGGTTCGGGACCTCTCTATGGAGGTAATACCCTACTTCTTGCTTGATTGATCTTGATGAATATGAGTATTACAAGGGTTGATCTACCACGAGATCGTAATGGCTAAAACCCTAGAAGTCTAGCCTGTATGATTGTGATCGCCTCTACGGACTAAACCCTCCGGTTTATATAGACACCAGAGGGGACTAGGGATGTAGAAAGTCGGTTACAGAGAAAGGAATCTTCATATCTGAACGCCAAGCTTGCCGTCCATGCCAAGGAGAGTCCCATCCAGACACTGGAGAGAGTCTTCTGTCTTGTACCTTCACGGCCCATCACTCCGGCCCATGTCCAACAGCCCGGACGTCCGAGGACCCCTTAATCCAGGACTCCCTCAATTGCCCCTGCCCCGCTCATCTCCGACCACCTCAACCCCTCCCACCACCACTGAACGTCCCGCCGTCTACTGCCGCATCACCTGGTGCACTCGCCGGAGCTCCAGGACCACCGGAGCGCCGCCACCCAACGCCATCCGACACCATCCACCGCGCCAACCTCGCCGCCGGACTCCTCAGACCACCTCCAACAACGTGAGGACAACTGACCAGGTCGCGTCGATTGCCGCACCCACTCGACGCCTCCGCCGACCCCGCCGACGAATGAAGCGCCACCGCTGCCGACGTCCGAGCCGCTCGCTGTCGACCTCCCCGTGGTGAGTTCTCCACTCCCCGTCCACCGTCCCATCTAAAATAAACGCGTTAGATTAGATCGCTGAACGGGTAGTTTTTTTTTCTAGATCGGTTTAGCCGGTCGGTTTTTATTTTACTAGCACGTGTGGTTTTCTTAAGTATCGACCGAGCGTTTTATAGATCGGATCGCACATCCTTTAGGCCCAGTAGCAGTCCGACGCGTAGCACCTGTCCGATCTTAGATATTTAATATCTTTTTGTGTGCTTATCCAAATTGAGTGATTCTTTTTGCATTAAATCAAAATTTGTTAAAGTTTCTGTTGGTGCACTTGGATTTCAAATTTTAGTACTTTAAATTTGAATTTGATGAAATTTGTTCAAATCACTAATATGGCCGTATCTTGAGTTTTATAGAATATTTTTGGTTGATTCTTTTTGTTATTGTTTTGTCTATCCAGTAGAATATAGTGATTTATTTTTAGTTTATTTTAAATTAGTGGTTTAGACAAAATAGTACTGTTTTAGTTTTAGTTTTGTTTTAGTCTTTTCTTTGTAGTTTTAAAGTTTTTAATTTATTTATTTTTGTCACTTTTGAAAAATTTATTTTGTTTGTGTTATTTAACAATAAAAAAGTTTATCTATTTTTTTTTAAAATTCTTTAATTTTGTATGAAAACTTGTATAGGTCATAGTTAGAGTTTTACAAACGATTTTAATTTGTTTCTTTTGGCTACTAAAAGTTTATGAAAAATACTTTCTGTTAAATTAGTTGTTTTACTTTTTTCTTTTCTGTTAATTTATTAGTTTAGTATTTAATTGTTGTTAAGTTTTTACTAAGACAAAACTATTTTATGTTATGTCTTAGAGTTTTCTTTAGTAGTTTTGTTGTGAAGTTTTTCTTGGTTTTCATTTGATGCCCCTTGTTGATTTGTATTTTATTTGTTCATTTTATTATGAGTGTTAGAATTGCTGGCTAGTATGTTTGCTTATATGAATGCTATGTATGTTTAATATAGATTTTCAACGGAGTGACGAATAGTTCTACCAAGTCTTTAATTCTGTGAGCATTGTTATCTTTATCAAGTAATACTAGGCAAGTTCACTTTGGCCATGCTATTCATACCTATGTTTTTATTGCATTTAGTGTCACCATTCATAATCCCTCCAGTAGTCATATTGACTTCTTGTAGTTGAGTAGAATGCATGAGGTAGGAACCCATCACTCTGATATCAAGCCGGGGACGCTATATAGTTTAAATGCTACGCTATAGTAGACGGGGTTGGTATGAGTGCTCTGCAAGGACTGCATCTTCAAGGCCAAGACTTCAAGACTCAAGACAAGAATTCAATATACTTCTGGGTGGAGAATGGTTAAGAAGGGTACATTGGTGCGTCCAGTACTCGATGATTCCGGAGAAGCGCAGTGATATCATGCGGAAAGCTCCACCCAGGCTCAAAGAGACAGAAGAATACTTCGTGCTCGGAAGCTTATCTGTGAAACCGCAAGTCACTATGGGCTCTGGCTTGGTTGACCCTAGTGGTGACTCTGGCTGGGACGGTGCTAGCAGATGTAGAACTACGGTAGGATTGGATGAGCATCAGACAGTGGTCAGGGAAACTCTTCGGAAGACCATGTTTTGGTCGTCTTGTTCTCAAACACCCTGAAGTGCGAGAACATAAAAAGAGGGATCAAATCTTATGGGTAAAGTGTACAAACCTCTTTAGAGGGTTAAAACCTAATCGATTAGTCGTGTCCCCGGTTACGGACAATTTGAGCCTCTGGACTTGGATCTATCTCGGAACTCTTAACACCGAACTGATAACTTAATTGTGGGCATCATTATGATGATGTGGGCTATAAGACATCGGTTGGCGGAACCATGTCATGGTAGAAAACTCTATAGTACAGGCTCCTGATATTCCTTTGTTGTGGGGAAAATAAAATCATCTTTTACGCAAAAACCTCAGACACAGAGCCACAAAGCCTTATTGCATATATAATAATCTGTCATCATGTCGGTGTACAAAAGTAGGGGCTCTCCTTTTGACCCCTCTACTTGTGCACGGGCAGTCAGAGCCGCACGCCGCGGCCACACTTAGTAGGGCAGAGGAGGGAGGCCGGAGAGAAGCCGGAGCACAAGGCGGTCAAGGCAACGCCAGGACCAGAAACACCAAAGAGCAAGAGGGCGAGGTGGACTCCCTCGGCAAGGCCCTTGCCGGGGCGGCCTCTGCGGCCCCAACAAGAGCCTTGCCGGGGCAACTTGCCCAGTACCAGCAGAGCGAGCCACCATCGAGCCCAAGAGTTCCAAACGCCGCCAACGACTATGTTGGAACCAAGGCAAGGGGGCACCTCTGTGGTGGCATGCAGATCTTTGTCAACATCATAAACACATGAGATCAGATGAGGACCAGAAGACGACGATCCTCGGCGGGATCCTAGCCGAGGAAATCCACAAGACCCCCTACAAGGTCCTTGCCGGGGACGACCACGACGCCGCGGCAAGACCCTTGCCGGGCCCCCGGCAAGGCCCTTGCCGAAGACACCAGCGGGGCCGTAGCCAGGCCCGCGTCTGCCAAAGATGCCACCGCCGTCCCCAAGCAGCTGCTAACCCAACCAGCTGGGCAGGCACCTGCGTGGCGACGGGCGGCCTCCACACGAACCCAGCAAGCACATGCGTGGTGGCATGCAAATCTTCATGAAGACTCCACCACCGCGCCACCTCAGCTGCCTGCCTGCGTACATGGCACCACACGCATCGCTGGCCTGGGCGCGTGTCGAAGCGAGACGGGGCGGCAACAGACGGGACGGGCCCCGTTCCCGTCACCGATAAAGCAAGGGGACACCTAAGCGACGCAGTAAATGTGTCTTGTCCCGTAATACCGAGCGATAAGCTCATGTGTGCCATTATGGCGACCCCTTTTGCCTATAAAAGGAGGCCTGAGGCGACCAGGAGAATGATTCGGCTCTTTTGGACTACGCATCCACCGTAGCTAGTTCGAGAGCTCAAGAACTCTCTCAAATACACACCAAAGCAGGACTAGGGTATTACGAATCCTCGCGGCCCGAACCTGGGTAAACGAACTGTGTTCTGAGAGCTAAACCTGCTCTTCTCACAACCCCGCGCCCCGTCAACCGTAATAGGGATTCCTGCGATCCCATAGGTGTCGTTTCCCCAACATCTTTGGCGCGCTAGGTAGGGGGTGCGGTTGAGAGAATCTGGTTTAGCAGCTGCTTTAGCGGTTCTTCATCGCCATGTTTTCCAAGGAAGAAGACGACTGAACGGGCGACATCGTCTGCGAACATGAACGGCGCTCGCGCGACGACAGGAAAGCTAAGTCATGCCGAACTTTAAATATCTCCTTTTTATATAAGGTTATTCCCCTCGGAAATCTTGTTCTTTGTATGAAAAACCTGCATGCAATGGGGCCTTCCCGCTATTGGAAACGCCCTTACTCTGTTTCGAGTCCACTCAACAGCTTAAGCGGCCGTGCCGAGAACGGCAGGGTAGCCTTCCGCAATTGGCAACGCCGCTTGATTCTGACTCGAGTCAAGCTTGACAGTTCGAGCGGCCGCGTTGAGAGCGATAAGGTGGTTTGCCTGGCAGCAAGCACACCCGGCAGGCTATCGAGGATCCATCCTCGAGGTGCCGCAGCTTGGGTATACGTGCTGGTAAGCCTACCCGATTAACGTAGGGTGAACATACAAAGGAGGGATTGAACAGGAAAATAACATGCATCATCTCAAAAGTACTGTAGAGTTATATTACATCAATTGCTGCTGCGGTTCTAACTAAAGATAGAAATTATCTTGGTCATGAACCTGAAGCGACGATCAGAAACGGGGTGCCTAGTCCTGGCGCTGGCCCTCTACCCTCTAGATTCCATCGATGCCGCTGATGACAGGCTCGATACACTCACTGAGTGGCGTCAGGTCCACACCCTCCGGCAAGCTCTCCAGTGCAGCATCGAAGTCGAGGTTGGGATTCCAGTATGCCACCTTGGTGGGAACCTTGGTCATGGCACCTCGGCAAAGCCTCCGGGCCTCATTGGCCAGGAAAGTCGCCCTGGTGGAGCGGAAATGCTCCAGGGCTCCAAGAACACCCTTGAAGAATAGGGTTAGCCTGGCGTTGGGAGCCGTGTTGTGATCTGGGGCGTACCTCACGTTTGGCATCCCCATGGTGGCCAGCTGCATGATGATCCTGCTGGTGATGTATTCGAGGCGGCCGATCCAGCGATTCTCACCATCCACAAAATCCATGTGGTTGGTGGCTTCATTCTTCCGCTGCTGCTTCTCGGCCTCCAGATCCTTGGCCAGGGTTCCCTCCCGGGCCTGGGCCTACGACAGCATCCCCTCGAGACCCTCCAGCTTCAGCTTGAGGTCCTTGATGGAGTTGTTGGCCTCGGAAAGCTGCCCGGCCCTGCTGACGGCCGCACCCTGTGCCTCCGTCAGGGCGCCGTTGAGCGTGTCCTTCTCCTTGGACAGCTTCAGGGCCTCGCCCTTCAACTCGTCCCGCTCCACCTCCAGCTCCTTCACCCAGTCGGCGTGAACCAGAGCCTGGGCATCGAGTGCCTCTTTGTGCCTATGCTCCAGCTCCTGGGTCCGCTGCACGACGAGCTTCTCCACCTCCTCATCCTTGCCGCGGAGCGTTGCGGCAAGCTTCTCCTCACGCGTGGCAAGGTCCTCCTCCTGGGAGTTCAGCCTTGACACAGTGCTGGGTTCGAGCGGCCTCGGCTGCAGCGGCCAAGTTCTCCGCCGTCTCCTGGGCCTTCTTGATGTTAGCCCGCTTCATGGTGGGCTCCACCTCGCGCTTGGCCAGCTCGCCCTGGGCGGCCTTCAGCTCCTCGCAAGCCTGTCGGAACCAAGTTTGTGCCTCGGTGACGCGTCCCTTGAGGTCCGCCTCCGCCTTGTCCACTGTTGCCATCCTGGACTTGGCCTTGTCTATGCGGGCGCGGTGGAGCGCCTGGAGCTTCCGGAAGCTGGCACCCATGGCCTGGAGAAGCCGCTCCTCCCGAGAACCGTCGCCACTGGCGCTCGGCTCGTCAACAAGCTCGAGCCCGACGGTGGCAAGATTGAACCCCATCTTGTTATCCTCGATGGCAACAATACAATACGTGCCTTGCTGCCCCTACTGTGACTGGGAAAGGACACCGCAAGATTGAACCCAAAGCTAAGCACTTCTCCCATTGCAAGAAAAACGAATCTAGTAGGCCAAACCAAACTGATAATTCGAAGAGACTTGCAAAGATAACCAATCATACATAAAAGAATTCAGAGAAGATTCGAATATTGTTCGTAGATAATCTTGATCATAAACCCACAATTCATCGGTCTCAACAAACACAACACAAAAAGAAGATTACATCGAATAGATCTCCACGAGAGAGGGGGAGAACATTGTATTGAGATCCAAAAAGAGAGAATAAGCCATCTAGCTACTAACTATGGATCCGAAGGTCTGAGGTAAACTACTCACACTTCATGGAAGGGGCTATGGTGATGATGTAGAAGCCCTCCGTGGTGGATTCCCCTTCTGACGGAGCTACGGCACAAGCCAAGATGGGATCTCGTGGGTACAGAAGGTTGCGGCGGTGGAATTAGGTTTTTGGCTCCTTATTTGATCGTTTGGGGGTACGTAGGTATATATAGGAGGAAGGAGTACGTCGGTGGAGCAAAGGGGGGCCCACGAGCCAGGGGGCGCGCCCTAGGTTGGCACCCTCCACCCTCGTGGCCGCCTCCCTCCTTTCTTGATGGAGGGTCCAAGTCTCCTGGATCATATTTGTTGAGAAAATCACGTTCCCGAAGGTTTCATTCCGTTTGGACTCCGTTTGATAGGCAAAAAACAGCAAATCTGGGTTGGACCTACGGTTAATAGGTTAGTCCCAAAAGAAATATAAAAGTTTAAAATAAAGCCCAATATGGTCCAAAACAGTAGATAATATAGCATGGAGCAATCAAAAATTATAGATACAGTGGAGACGTATCAGGCATCCCCAAGCTTAATTCCTACTCGTCCTCGAGTATGTAAATGATAAAAAAGAAATTTTTGATGCAGAGTGCTACTTGGCATAATTTCAATGTAATCCTTCTTATTTGTGGTATGAATATTCAGATCCGAAAGATTCAAGACAAAAGTTCATATTGACATAAAAATAATAATACTTCAAGCAGACTAACTAAGGAATTATGTCCTCTCAAAATAACATGGCCAAAGAAAGTTCATCCCTACAAAATCATATAGTTTAGTCATGGTCCATTTTCGTCACACAAGAATGCTCTCATCATGCACAGCCCCGATGACAAACCAAGCAATTGTTTCATACTTTAATAATCTCAAACCTATAAACTTTCACGCAATATATGAGCGCGAGCCATGGATATAGCGCTATGGGTGGAATAGAATATGATGATGGGGGTTATGTGGAGAAGACAAAAAAGGAGAAGATCTCACATCAACGAGGCTAATCAATGGGCTATGGAGATGCCCATCGATTGATGTTAATGCAAGGAGTAGGGAGTGCCATGTAACAGATGCACTAGAGCTATAAATTTATGAAAGCTCAACAAAGAAACTAAGTGGGTGTGCATCCAATTTTCTTGCTCACGAAGACCTAGGGCACTTGAGGAGGCCCATTGTTGGAATATACAAGCCAAGTTCTATAATGAAAATTTCCCACTAGTATATGAGAATAACAAAACAAGAGACTCTCTATCATGAAGATTACGGTGCTACTTTGAAGCACAAGTGTGGCAAAGGATAGTAACATTGTCCCTTCTCTCTTTTTCTCTCATTTTTTGTGTGGGCTTCTTTGGCCTCTTTTTTTATTTGGGGTTCTTTGGCCTTTTTTTAACCTCACATGAGACAATGATCTAGAAAATGATGATCATCACACTTCTATTTATTTACAACTCGATGATTACAACTCGATACTAGAACAAACTATGACTCTATATGAATGCCTCCGGCGGCGTACCGGGATATGCAATGAATCAAGAGTGACATGTATGAAAGAATTATGAAAGGTGGCTTTGCCACAAATACTATGTCAACTACATGATCATGCTAGCAATATGACAATGATGAATGTGTCATGATAAATGGAATGGTGGAAAGTTGCATGGCAATATATCTCGGAAAGGCTATGGAAATGCCATAATAGGTAGGTATGGTGGCTGTTTTGAGGAAGATATAAGGAGGTTTATGTGTGAAAGAGCGTATCATATCACGGGGTTTGGATGCACCGGCGAAGTTTTCACCAACTCTCAATGTGAGAAAGGGCAATGCACGGTACCGAAGAGGCTAGCAATGATGGAAGGGTGAGAGTGCGTATAATCCATGGACTCAACATTAGTCATAAAGAACTCACATACTTATTACAAAGATCTACAAGCCATCAAAAACCAAAGCACTACGCGCATGCTCCTAGGGGGATAGATTGGTAGGAAAAGACCATCGCTCGTCCCCGACCGCCACTCATAAGGAAGACAATCAAAAAACACCTCATGTTTCAAATTTGTTACATAATGTTTACCATACGTGCATGCTACGGGACTTGCAAACTTCAACACAAGCATTCTTCAAATTCACAACCACTCAACTAGCATGACTTTGATATTATTACCTCCATTTCTCAAAACAATTATCAAGCATCAAACTTCTCTTAGTATTCAACAAACTCCTAAGAAAGTTTTACTATTTTTGTATACCTAGCATATTAAGATTATTAAGCAAATTACCATGCTATTTAAGACTCTCAAAATAATCTAAGTGAATCATGAGAGATCAATAGTTTCTTTAAAACAAATCCACCACCGTGCTCTAAAAGATATAAGTGAAGCACTAGAGCAAAACTATATAGATTAAGAGATATAAGTGAAGCACATAGAGTATTATAACAAATTCTAATTCATGTATGGCTCTCTCAAAAGGTGTGTACAGCAAGGATGATTATGGTAAACTAAAAAAACAAAGACTCAAATCATACAAGACGCTCCAAGCAAAACACATATCATGTGGTGAATAAAAATATAGCTCCAAGTAAAGTTATCGATGGAAGTAGATTTAAAGAGGGATGCCTTCCGGGGCATCCCCAAGCTTTGACTTTTGGTGTCCTTAGATTATCTTGGGGGTGCCATGGGCATCCCCAAGCTTAGGCTCTTGCCACTCCTTGTTCCATAATCCATCAAAAGATTTCACCCAAAACTTGAAAACTTCACAACACAAAACTCAACAGAAATCTCGTGAGCTCCGTTAGCGAAAGAAAACAAAAGACCACTTCAAGGTACTGTAATGAACTAATTCTGTCGGTGTTCTGGGAACGGGGGTCCCCAGACTTGCCTGCCTGCAGCCTGCGGCGTGGCTCAAAGGAGGACCAGGACAGCCCGTCTTCATCTGCACAAGCTCAAGACCCTCGCGAGGGGCCAAGCCTCGCGGGGCGGACGACCAAGAGCTTCCTCAGGCACGGCCTCGTCAGGCTGGCTCATGAGGAGGCGGAGAGTTCAAGACAGGGTACCTCGCGAGGTGCCCATGATGTAAGCCATGACGACTAAGGGCGCCAGTCGGGCGCCAGCCCGCGCAGCGTCCTCCTTTCCTCTTTGGTGCAAAGGGAGCAAGCGCAGGCAAGAGCATCAAGAAAAGGCATCCGTTTCAGTGCAACAAGACCAAGACCAGCCCCAACGGCTGGAATGCAGTCATCGTGGAGCCCAAGCAGGCGTCATCACCAGAGCCTTTGGCAGGCGAGGACCAACTTTGGGAAGAGGCCCAGGGAATTCGTCTATATAAGTAGAGCTAGCCACCATAGGAGGGAGACGACGAAGGATCCGCTTTCCGGAATCCAGAGAGAGAGATAGAGACCCGATCCTCAAGCTAGAGCGAGGGACACCACTTAGCAGTTCATCGCTTCCGCCAAGAACAGACCCTCACGAGGCTGTTCTTCCCTGTACTGTTCCTCATCAGCCCAAGAGGCAATCCACACACCACACACTGGAGTAGGGTATTACACCACGATGGTGGCCTGAACCAGTATAAATCTTGCGTCTCTTGTGCTGTTCTTGTTAGTAGTTTAGGTCGCTGCGATGCAGCGAGGTACGAGACGGTGGAGGGTTGGATCTCGCGCGCTGTAGTTCGAACCTTAAGGGTCTGCGCGAACCCGAAATCCGACATTTGGCGCGCCTGGTAGGGGTGCGCCGGAATCTGCCTTTCGTCGCCTCGTTCTTCCCCGACCACCGCAACCATGTCTGACGCTCGTCGGGCTCGCACCGAGTGCCGAGCCGCCCACGCCTCCCACGTCGCCCAGACGGCTCCCGTTGGCGGGCGTCCTCATCGTTCCCTGTCACCTGCCGTCAATGCCGCCACCGGCCCGGCGGGGAACGAGCAGCAAGCGTCGTCCCAGCACCCGTCCATGAGGCAGGACGGCCGCACCGCCACGCCTTCGCTCACCCCCGCTGGTTCTTCGTCGCGCGCGCCCCGCGCGGCCATGGAGGCCCGAGCTGCACTCATCATGGCCAACGAGCTCTTGCGCTACCGCCCCATCGACGACGTCTACGAAGAATGGCTCGACCGCGTCGCCGAGCTCGTCCGCGCTGCGGGAGGCGACCCCGCGCCGTCCGTCTCGCTACACCGCACCCCGCCCCGCGCGGGCGATGAAGCTCCCGGGGCGCCTCAGTCGCCTCCTCCTCAAGACGGCGCCCTGGACCCAAGGCGCGCGGCCCCTTGGCGGAACCCGTTCCGCCAGGCACCGGCGCGGCAAGAGGAGAGCTGCCAAGAAGTTCCTCGCCCGCAAGAAGCTGCCCGAGCGCTTCCCGCTCCAGCATGTCAAGACCTACGCTGCCCTCACCAAGGCGCAGGGAGGCCTGCAAGACCAAGCTCTCTGCCGTGCGAGACCCCCCGAGGCCATGGCGGGCTGCCGCGCCTTCACCACCGGGCTGCGCAGCGTCGCATGGCCCGCCAAGTTCAAGCCAGACCTGCCTCCACGCTACGACGGCACGGCTGAATCGAGGCTGCCAACGGGGACGAAAAGGTCATGGCGAACTGGTTTCCCATGGCGCTCAAGGACGGAGCCCGCACCTGGCTCCTGAATCTGGCCCCAGGCACGATCTCTTCCTGGGCCGAGATGCGTACCCGCTTCATCGCCAACTTCCAGGGTACTCGCGACCGGCCACCCGCCGTGAGCGACATGCGCCGGATCAAGCAACAGCCAGGGTAAACCCTGCAAAAGTACATCCAACGCTTCAACAACGCTCGCCTCTAGATCCCCAGGGTAATGGAGGAGGCCATCATCTCTGCCTTCTCCGACGGCGTGCGCGACGTCAAGATGAAGGAGGAGCTGGCGATGCATGGAGATCTGTGCACCTCCCTGGAGCTGTTCAACTTGGCGACGGCGCGCCAGTGGCTGAGGAGGGCGCCTCTCCTCCTCGAGCTGCCTGCCGCGGATCCCGAAGAGAAGAAGTCCAAGGCCAAGTACGTGAAGCGCAAGGGGGCTGCTGTGCTCGCGGCCGAACCAGACACCAAGCGAGGCAGAGATCGCCCTGAGTCCTCTAAGGGCAGCCGGTACTGCGTGTACCACGACCTCCACACCCACAACACCAATGAATGTCAAGAGCTCCGGGCTGTGCGCGAAGGAAGGGTCGGCAAGCGCCCTGAGCGCAGCGATCGGGGCTACGGCCAAGGAGGAGGAAGGAATGCAGGACGCTGGGAAGACCGCGGCCCGCGCCAAGGGTGGCGCGCCCAACCTCGCGAGGACCGCTGGCAAGACCCACCTCGTGAGGGGGGCTGGAGGGATCAGCCTCATGAGGATCGTCCGCAAGGGAACGCAAGCCTCCCTCCGCTGCCGCCACCTCCAAGGAGAATCGAAGACCGTCATCAGGACAAGGGGGCTGGGGGCTTCCAGGAAGTGCGTGCGATCGCCTGCATCCTGGGCGGGGCTCAAGCCCCAGCCTCTCACCGCATCTTCAAGCAGTTCGCCCGTGAAGTGAATGCAGTCCTCCCCAAGCTCGAGTCCACACGCCCTCTCAGGTGGTCGGCGTGCGCCATCACGTTCAGCTCAAGTGCGTAGACCCAGCCGGAGTTCTCCCAATGGTTTGCTCCCCAATCATCAGCAACGTGCTGGTCACCAAGACCCTCATCGACAGCGGAGCAGGGATCAACGTCCTGTCTGTGGAGACATTCAACAATCTTCAAGTGCCCTAGAGTCAGCTTCAGTCAACCAAGCCTTTCTCCGGAGTCACCGACGACTCCACGGTCCCAATCGGGCAGGTTCGCCTTCCCGTCACCTTCGGGGCCCGCGACAACTACCACACCGAGCTCATCGACTTTGACGTCGCGCACATTCGCCTGCCGTACAACGCCATCCTTGGGTACCCAACGTTGGCCAAGTTCATGGCCGTAACCCACCATGGCTACAACATCCTCAAGATGCCAGGAAGCGGCGGGGTCATCACGGTGCCCTGTGTAGAGAGAGATGCAGTGTGCTCCCTGGAGTGAGCTTTTCAGGCCGCATCGCTGGAAGACCCAGACCACAGCAGCGGGATGCCTCCTGAGGCAGCCCCCAAGAAGAAGAAGACATCGACCGGCCTGGCTCTTCAAGAGACAGGCCCCTCCGGGTCCACACCGGGCCAGGGGGAGCCTACTTCCATCGCATAGGAAGGCGCGCCCGGCGCCCTCCTCAGGCAGGGCTCGGGGGCTCTCCCCTGGAGGGCCACCGACCTCGCCAAGGTCTCGAGGGAGGCGCTTGGGCAACACGTGAGGCGTGTTTCAAGCACGCTTCCGCAAGCAGGAGCAAGACCAGGAGGACAGAACCCCAAGAGTTCATCAGCAAGGCCATTCAGAGCTACAGGAGTCAAGGATCATGAGGGCAGCCGCCGCCACTGGCTGTGGCCCCCCATCCAGCGAGGATGGTGGGCTGCGTCTGCATCGACATACCAGGGCTCAACCGAGCCGCATCTCAAGAGCGCCTCGGCCCTCATGAGTGGGACATTGCGAGGTCCGCCTGACCACGTCACGCATGCCTTATGGCCTGCCAAACGCGGGCTGCGCACTGATGTCTCATGAGGACCATCCTGGAGGCTCAAGAGGTCAGCCACGCCGCAGCCCTGGCGGAGATGGAGATGGCCCATGAGGAGCCGCCAGCGCCTCCGGAGCCTCCCGAGGCCCTCGGGCCTGGGGGCTCGTGAGGATCGGCTCCCGCAGCCCACTGAGTCTGCTACACCAACAACCCTTCATCCCCAACATCACCAGGTGACATCTTTAAGTTTTATTTGTGGCTGGGAGCGCCTCCAGGGCCGCATTATTCCCAGGCCGCGTGGGTCCGTCCTCATGCATGTATCCCTTTATTTCATGTCTTTAGCTTATCCTGTTGGGGCGCCTCGGCTGCATCATCCCCAAGCCGCTCGGCCCAGTCCCAGCAGCATGTATCCTTCATGCGTTTTCCTTAGGATTATGCTCTCGATCCTCCATGCTTGTTATTTGGTGCCTTCTCCTGGGTGGCGAAATCTTGCACGTTAAAGGGGGGTGCCTAAGCATCGCGACTCAGGGCTCCTACCAGCTCTCCGGCCCTCACCCTCTAGTCTTGTCCATGGCGTCGCGACCTAGCTTGCCAGCGACGGTAGAGACCAGCCCGAGAGCCGGGACCCGAGGACGTAGACTTTTCGTCATCCAATCCAGCTTGCGCGTTAAAGGGGGGTTCCTGAGCATCGTGACTCAGGGCTCTTACCGGCTCTCCGGCCCTCACCCTCTGGTCTTGTCCATGGCATCGCGACTGGCTTGCCAGCGATGGTAGAGACCAGCCCGAGCCGGGACCGAGGATGTAGAGTTGCTGCGTCGACCCAGCTTGGCGTTAAAGGGGGGTGCACGAGCATCGCGGCTTAGGGCTCCTACCGGCTCTCCGGCCCTCACCCTCTGGTCTTGTCCATGGCATCGCGACCTGGCTTGCCAGCGAAGGTAGAGACCAGCCCGAGAGCCGGGACCCGAGGACGTACAGTTTCGCCATCCAATCCAGCTTGCGCGTTAAAGGGGAGGTGCCTGAGCATCGCGACTCAGGGCTCCTACCGGCTCTCCGGCCCTCATACTCTGGTCTTGTCCATGGCATCGCGACTTGGCTTGCCAGCGACGGTAGAGACCAGCCCGAGAGCTGGGACCCGAGGACATAGAGTTGTGTCATCTAACCTAGCTTGCGCGTTAAAGGGGGGGTGCCTGATCATCGCGACTCAGGGCTCCTACCGGCTCTCCGGCCTTCACCCTCTGGTCTTGTCCATGGCATCGTGACCTGGCTTGCCAGCGACGGTAGAGACGAGCCCGAGAGCCGGGACCTGAAGACGTAGAGCACCGGCATGTGGCCAATTTTGCAGGAACACACTCGAAGATAAGGCCCAGAGCCAGGCGGCCTCGTGAGTCCCGCGCTGGCTCACGGGTGCCCCGACACACCTCGCGAGGCCTCTCGCGCCACTCCAAAGCAGCTAACGGCAGGACTAACGATCACCCCGGCGAGCTCTTGTTCCTTTTGTGGTGAACCTGCAGGGTCCCCCCAAGGAGCACGGAACGACCTCGCCACGCAATCTCTCGCCGGCCAGGGCACGAACCTGGCGCCGCACCAGGAAGCATTGTCCTGACCCTCGAGATAAGTCACCCTCTGGGCACACTAGTCATCGCAACACCATCCCCGCACTCAATGCAACTTCGTGTTAGCAACGTCGCTCTCCTTTCTCGCCGAATGATGGTTGCTTGAGCACCAAGGGGGACCCCCTAAGCATCGCGACTCAGAGGCTCTTACCGGACCTCGGGCCGCTCACCTCCTGGCCTTGACCACGGCATCGCGACCTGGCATACCAGCGACGGCTGAAGCCGCCTTTGGGATCGGGACTGTCGTGCGCAGAGCACCAAGTCCTCACGAGGTCTGAAAGGAAGAAACTGAGCTAGAACGGAATGAGCATCCCGCATTGCCTCATAACAAGGATCATATTGATAAACTGAGCTACAAATATCTTACAAATCCCCGCGGGGTACATTCTTGGCTCCTCGCAGGAACAAAAGAGGCGAATCCTAAGGAGTCTTATCTACAGGGACCACCGCGGCAGACGCCATCAACAACAGTGGGCCACCCAGTCCGGAGCCAACCCCATCCAGATCAGGGGCGGCGATGACCTGACGAGCTCGCTCTGCTCCGGGAGCGGCGCAGGCTCGGGGGCTCGTAGCTGTCGTCGCTCGTCTCCGGCGTCGCGAAGAGCTCGGCGGAGTCGCTGGATCCTCCGGCACCTTCGTCGCCTGAGAAGCTGCCAAGGGAGCGGGCGGTTGGCGTCTGTCTCACCACAGCAGGACCCCGACCACGTCTCCCGGGGCAGCACTCCAGCCGGCGGCCCTCCACGTCGAAGAGCTTGAAGGACATCACCGAAGCGCCGTCGTACTCTAGGTGGATCGAGAGGGCGCCCCTTGTCCTGCAGACCCGGGCGACCTCGTCCCAGCCTCGAGTCATGAAGACCTCGCCTGGGGCAACCACTGCAACCTCTGCCCCGGCCGCGAGGGTGCCACGGCCCGGCGTCTTTGCAGCGAGTCCCGAGGCTCCCCGGCCGGACGATGGAAGCGAAGAAAGAAGGAAGACGAATCCAAGACTTGGGAGGCGCGGCGACGCGAAGCATGAACTCCCGGCAGGAGCCCTCGGCGTGGACTCCAGGAGGGAAGACGCACACCTTCGTGACTCGCCGGCGTCGTCGGCGGCGCCGCTCATGGCGCCCGGCGTCACCTCCTTCAGGGCCACCAATCTGCGCGTACAAGGGAAGAGGAAACCCTGGTGGCGGCTGCAGGCACCAGGGCACGGGACCCTCCTCACGCGCGCTCCTACCCTGACACCAGAGAGCAAGCCGCTTCTTTGGGGGGAGCGGGTCAGGATCCTCTTGAGGAGCCTTTCCCTTCTCTTCCCTGGAGAACCGGCGGATCGGAGCCATGGCAACCAGACGAGACGAGGAAGAGGAGAAGCGTATGATAGATCGGAAAGGCGCACGCCGTTCCGTACTTATAGCCGGCGGAGGCCAACCATCGGCCTCCACGATCACCAGCCATCATGCCCAACTCTGCATGCAAGGACCTGTCGAATCCGGGCGGTTACCAAGGCGTCGTGGGGGTGCAGTGCCGCCCACGTCCAATCAACCGCAAAGCGGCGCCCAAGGCTGCAGACTGTTAGGACCCACGATGCTTCGCACTTGCCCTTTCGCCTCTCTGCTTGGCAAAGTTCGGGCGCGCCGTGGGCCCGGGGGCTACTGTCGGCGTTCTGGGAACGGGGGTCCCCAGACTTGCCTGCCTGCGGCCTGCGGCGTGGCTCAAAGGAGGCCCAGGACAGCCCATCTTCATCTGCACAAGCTCAAGACCCTCGCAAGGGGCCAAGCCTCACGGGGCGGACGACTAAGAGCTTCCTCAGGCACGGCCTCGTCAGGCTGGCTCATGAGGAGGCGGAGAGTTCAAGACAGGGTACCTCGCGAGGTGCCCATGACGTAAGCCATGACGACCAAGGGCGCCAGTCGGGCGCCACCCCGCACAGCGTCCTCCTTTCCTCTTTGGTGCAAAGGGAGCAAGCGCAGGCAAGAGCATCAAGCAAAGGCATCCGTTTCGGTGCAACAAGACCAAGACCAGCCCCAACGGATGGAATGCAGTCATCATGGAGCCCAAGCAGGCGTCATCAGCAGAGCCTTTGGCAGGCGAGGACCAACTTTAGTCAGGATAAGTGTACCCGCTATTCCCCTTCAAAATGGCCAATTGTTGGCGCCCTTCCCGCTCAATATTTGGGAAGAGGCCCAGGGCCTTCGTCTATATAAGTAGAGCTAGCCACCATAAGAGGGAGACAACGAAGGATCCGCCATTCAGAATCCAGAGAGAGAGATAGAGACCCGATCCTCAAGCTAGAGCGACGGGACACCACTTAGCAGTTCATAGCTTCGGCCAAGAACAGACCCTCGCGAGGCTGTTCTTCCCTGTACTGTTCCTCATCAGCCCAAGAGGCAATCCACACACCACACACTGGAGTAGGGTATTACACCATGATGGTGGCATGAACCAGTATAAATCTTGCGTCTCTTGTGCTGTTCTTGTTAGTAGTTTAGGTCCCTGCGATTCGGCGAGGTACGAGACGGTGGAGGGTTGGATCTCCGCGCGAACCCCAGAGTTCGAACCTTAAGGGTCTGCCGGAACCCGAAATCCGACAAATTCTTTATTTATATTGATTATAAACTATTTTTACTAGCCATAGACTCATCAAAATAAGCAAACAACACACGAAAAACAGAATCTGTCAAAAACAGAACAGTCTGTAGTAATCTGTAAGTAACGCAAACTTCTGGAACTCCAAACAATCAGCCAAAATAGGAAGACCTAGGAAATTTGTTTATTGATCAGCAGCAATTGGAATCAGTATTTGATAACGTTCTGGTGATTTTTAACAATTCTGGTACTAAGCGCAAAGTTTCTGGAAATTACAGCAAGATCAAATAATTATCATCCAAGATGATCCTATAGGTTTAACTTGGCACAAACACTAATTAAAACATAAAAACACATCTAACCAGAAGGTAGCTGGATTATTTATTCCTAAACAGAAACAAAAAGCAAAAAAACTAAAAATAAAATTGGGTTGCCTCCCAACAAGCGCTGTCGTTTAACGCCCTTAGCTAGGCATAAAAGCAAGGATAGACCTAGGTATTACCATCTTTAATTTTCAACTTCTTAGCGGGATCAAGCTTCAATCCGGGAGGTTCTTTACGTTGCCCTTCATATTGCTAAATTTTTAGATCTAAATAGTCCAACCGCTTATTGCAAAGAGTGATCAACTTATTCATGCGGTTAATATTTCCGCTAACGTTCTTAAGAGGTTCAAGAGACTTCTGTAAATTCTTAGTAACTTCACAAATTTTTTCAAGAACTTGTGTCTCTTCCTGAGTAGGATGAGGCCCCTTTTGTTGAGGTAGTGTTCCCACTATACCTTCTATAATTTCAAGTGCAATATGGGGATCAATTTCAATAAAATTGCCTTTGGCAACCCAATCCAAAAGCTGTCTATGAGACATATTTAATCCAACATAAAAATTGCGAAGCAGTATTCTCAGATTTACTTCAAAAGTACAATTGCGATAAGACTCCATTATTCTCAACCAGACATCTTTTAAGTTTTCTCCCTATCTTTGTTTGAAGTGGAAAACTTCAAACTCACGGGACAACGGAGTGGAAAAGGGACTAGCCATGACGACGAGCAAGCGAGAAAAAGGCAAGCGGAAAAGAGAGGGCGAATAAAACAGCAAGGGTGAAGTGGGGGAGAGAAAAACGAGAGGCAAATGGCAAATAATGTAATTCGAGAGATAAGGGATTGTGATGGGTACTTGGTATGTAGACTTCTGCGTAGACCTCCCCGGCAACGGCGCCAGAAATTCTTCTTGCTACCTCTCGAGCACTGCGGTGGATTTCCCCGAAGAGGAGAGGATGATGCAGCAAAGTAGCGTAAGTATTTCCCTCAGTTTTTGAGAACCAAGGTATCAATCCAAGAGGAGGCTACGCCATGAGTCCCTTGTACCTACACAAAGCAAATAACTCCTCGCAACCAACGCGAATAGGGGTTGTCAATCCCTTCACGGTCACTTACGAGAGTGAGATCTGATAGAGATGATAGATATTATTTTTGGTATTTTTGATATAAAGATGCAAGGTAAAATAAAAGGCAAAGTAAAAAAGCAAAGCAATAATAAAGTGATGGAAGATTGATATGATGAGAATAGACACAGGGGCCATAGGTTTCACTAGTGGCTTCTCAAGAGCATAAGTATTCTACGGTGGGTGAACAAATTACTGTTGAGCAATTGACAGAATTGAGCATAATTATGAGAATATCTAGGTATGATCATGTATATAGGAATCACGTCCGAGACAAGTAGACCGACTCCTGCCTGCATCTACTACTATTACTCCACTCATCGACCGCTATCCAGCATGCATCTAGAGTATCAAGTTAATGAAAACAGAGTAACGCCTTAAGTAAGATGACATGATGTAGAGGGATAAATTCATGCAATATGATAAAAACCCCATCTTGTTATTCTCGATGGCAACAATACAATACCTGCCTTTCTGTCCCTACTGTCACTGGGAAAGGACACCGCAAGATTGATCCCAAAGCTAAGCACTTCTCCCATTGCAAGAAAAACGAATATAGTAGGCCAAACCAAACTGATAATTCAAAGAGACCTGCAAAGATAACCAATCATACATTAAAGAATTCAGAGAAAATTCAAATATTGTTCATAGATAATCTTGATCATAAACGCACAATTCATCGGTCTCAACAAACACAAAGCAAAAAGAAAATTAAATCGAATAGATCTCCACGAGAGAGGGGGAGAACATTGTATTGAGATCCAAAAAGAGAGAAGAAGCCATCTAGCTACTAACTATGGACCCGAAGGTCTGAGGTAAACTACTCACACTTCATCGGAGGGGCTATGGTGATGATGTAGAAGCCCTCCGTGGTGGATTCCCCTTCCGGCGGAGCTCCGGAACAGGCCCCAAGATGGGATCTCATGGGTACAGAAGGTTGCGGCAGTGGAATTAGTTTTTTGGCTCAGATCTGATCGTTTGGGGGTACGTAGGTATATATAGGAGGAAGGAGTACATCGGTGGAGCAAAGGGGGGCCCCAAGGCAGGGGGCGCGCCCTAGGGGGGGCGCCCTCCACCCTCGTGGCCGCCTCCCTCCTTTCTTGACGGAGGGTCCAAGTCTCCTGGATCATATTTTTTGAGAAAATCACGTTCCCGAAGGTTTCATTCCGTTTGGACTCCATTTGATATTCCTTTTCTTGGAAACACTGAAATAGGCAAAAAACTGCAAATCTGGGCTGGGCCTCCGGTTAATAGGTTAGTCCCAAAAGTAATATAAAAGTGGAGAATAAAGCCCAATATGGTCCGAAACAGTAGATAATATAGCATGGAGCAATCAAAAATTATAGATACGTTGGAGACGTATCACTCAACACCACCAGCGATGTACCGGAAATCCCTGCCGGGGGCTGGCCACTCGCCGAAGCCCTGGCCCTCTTCACCCTCTGGGCCAGTGTCTCCGCATCCTTGCATAGATGAAGACGAATCAAGATAAGTGGCACGATCTGAGGAGACGGAGATGACAGAAAGGGAGAAGATACTTACTCGTCCTCCACCTCCTCCTCTGATGCTTTCCTCTTCCTCCTTGGGCAGAGGGACCCGAAGTCAAAGGTGACATCCGCGTCGACGTATGTCGGAGGAGGGGAGGAGGGTGGAGTCTGGACGCGCTTGGATGAAGAGGAGGCAGATGCTTTCTCATTCGCCTCCGCGGCCTTCACTGACTTCTTCGCAGCCGTGGCCCTCGTTTGGCGCGCGGACGCCTCCTTAGCTTGCTGGGGCTGCACGACCCTGCCGGGCCGAACCGGCTGGCCAGAGTTGGCCCGCCGCAGGACTCGCCCTCTCCTCGTGGCCGGAGGGTCGATAGCCTCGGCCTCCTCCTCCAATGACTCGTCGACCACATCTTCGACAAGAGGGGCCCCGGTACCGGCGCTGCTGGCCTCCCCAGCGGACTCCGCCCACTAGGCAAGCTCCTCCTCCGCGGCCGCCGCGTTCTCGTCCTCTACGCTGCCAGCATTGCCCGCCTGTCTGGCAAGCTCCGCCTCCACCGCCCTGGCGGCGATATAATCCAGCTCTACCTGCATGGTGTCCTGGATAAGCAGCAGCTCGTTGCGGACGTACACCTCCGCCAAGCCGTTAAAGAACTCCTGCACCTGCTCCTTCGGCGGCAGGGCCCAGTTTTGGATGGGATTGTGCGCGCTGCAGTCCGGCATCATGGCGATGATGTCGGTCTGGCGCGAGTTGTTGCTCAGCGGGACCACCCCTGCCGGCAACCCAAGCAAGGGCCCCTTGATGACCTTGCCGGCCTTTGCAGCCTTGCCGGACATCTCGGCCTAGACTTTGCGGTTCACGTCGAGCTGAAAGATCCGCTAGCAGAAGTGAGTGTGCCCCATCACCGTGAAGTTGTGATTGAGGCCGGGGCGAAGCCTCATGACGTCAGCCGCGTTCTGGAAGAGCCAGGCGGGCCTCCCCTTGTTGTGCTGAGGAGCGTTCGGCGGTAGAGGAAATCCGCCCCAATCATCTCCAGGGTAAGCCCGGCAACTGTGAGGCGGTGGATCCTGGTGGTGGCGATTTCGAGCTTGTCGTCCTGGGCGTCGATGTTGCCCCAGACGTTCCTGTGGACCGGCGGCACCTGGCGGACCCGACAGAACTACTAAGGATCATCCTCCTCAATCCAGCACCACCGGCCCCGCCATTCTTCCCACCTCTCCTTCTGGGCACCCTCTGGGTACGTCCCTTTGGACCTTGGGATCCAGGTGACGCAGCTAGAAATGGCGCCTCCCTTCTGAATGCGGGGGTAAAAATAATGGCGGAAGAGCGAGGTGTTGGGAAGAACTTAGGCGAAGCCCTCACAGAGGTGGGCGAACAGAGCCATGCACGCCACGGTGTTTCGAGTAAAATCCAGAAGGTGGAAGCCAAATGTGTGCATGATATCGTTGAAGAAATCGGAGAAAGGGGGGCAAAGGCCGCAAGAAAAGTAATCGACAGAGAATGGGTACCGATTCGGGGCGTCCTCGGTGCAATTGGAGGGGATGACATGCGTGGCTGGATGCCCCGTCGTCTCCCCCGCGTCTTGCACCCCCATAGGGGATTGAAGCAGTCCCGGAGCTCGAACACGTCGACCGTCAAGGGGAAGTAGGCGAGCTGCGTCCGCCAACTCGCTCTTCGGCAGCTCGCTCGTCCCGGCGTCCTTGGCCACTCCCCTGGCTCTGCTGGTCTTGGGTGCCATGGCAGCTGCCAGGAGCAAGGGATGAAGACAATAAGACACAACAAGGCGGCGAGCAAAGGCGAAAGCTTGGGAAGGAAGGAAAAGGGGACGGCGGTTCCGAGATTGAAGAAGATGCAGGGGGAAATGAGCAGCACGCCCGCAGTTATTCCTTTTTACAGGGAAGGCGCGGGCCGCCGCTTTTCCCATTAACTGTGATGTGACCCATGCGTGCGGGAACCGCCCCACGCATGAACCCCATGTTACGCACAAACTTCCACGTCGTGCGTTCAACGCGGGTCGTGGGGAAGCGCAGCGGACGAAAAGTTACTGCGGTAAAATCTGCCCCACCTGCCCGCACACTGTTCTGGGCTTGGCCCAACAACACGTCGCGCTTATGTGTGGCCCAGACCCGGGGGCTCCTGTTGGTGTACAAAAGTAGGGGCTCTCCTTTTGACAACTTTACTTGTGCACGGGCAGTCAGAGCGGCGCGCTGCGGCCACACTTAGTAGGGCAGAGGAGGGAGGCCAGAGAGAAGCCGGAGCACAAGTCGGTCAAGGCAATGCCAAGACCAGAAACACCAAAGAGCAAGAGGGCGAGGTGGACTCCCCCGGCAAGGCCCTTGCCGGGGCGGCCTTCGCGGCCCCGGCAAGAGCCTTGCTGGGGCAACTTGCCCAGTACCAGCAGAGCGAGCCACCCTCGAGCCCAAGAGTTCTCAACGCCGCCAACGACTACGTTGGAACCAAGGCTCGGGGGGAACCTCTGTGGTGGCATGCAGATCTTTGTCAAGATCATAAACACATGAGATCAGATGAGGACGAGAAGACGACGACCCTCGGCGGGATCCTAGCCGAGGAAATCCATAAGACCCCCGACAAGGTCCTTGCTGGGGAGGACCACGACGCCGTGACAAGACCCTTGCCGGGCCCCCGGCAAGGCCCTTTCCGAAGACACCAGCGGGGCCGTAGCCAGGCCCGCGTCTACCAAAGATGCCACCGCCGTCCCCAAGCAGCTGCTAGCCCAACCAGCTGGGCAGGCACCTGCATGGCGACGGGCAGCCTCCACACCAACCCAGCAACCACCTGCGTGATGGCATGCAAATCTTCGTGAAGACTCCACCACCGCGCCACCTCAGCTGCCTGCCTGCGTACATGGCACCACATGCATCGCTGTCCTGGGCGCGTGTCGAAGCGAGATGGGGCGACGACGGATGGGACGGGCCCCGTTCCCGTCCCGATAAAGCAAGGGGACACCTAAGCGACACATTAAATGCGTCTTGTCCCGTAATACCGATCGATAAGCTCGCGCACTGTATGCCTTTCCACCTCCTGTGTGCCACTGTGGCGACCCCTTTTGCCTATAAAAGGAGGCCCGAGGCGACCAGGAGAAGGATTCGGCTCTTTTGGACTACGCATCCACCGTAGCTAGTTCGAGAGCTCAAGAACTCTCTCAAACACACACCAAAGCAGGACTAGGATATTACGCATCCTCGCGGCCCCAACCTGGGTAAATGAACTGTGTTCTGACTGCTAAACCTGCTCTTCTCACAACCCCGCGCCCCTTCAACCGTAGTAGGGATTCCTGTGATCCCATAGGTGTCATTTCCCCGACACATCTGTTTTCTCTTATTGTGGTCTTTCCAGTACATTCAATGTACTAACCTACACGGCTGCAACGTATTATGTTGCAGGATTATTTCCTACAACGAGTGAGTTTTGTTGTTGGGTTATGATCTACACTCAACTTGCTGATGGTGTTGATGGGACTCCACACCCGATTGTTTGTTTCCACTGAGACTTATAAGGTATATATCAGTTTTACGTTATTTATACATGTGATTGCACTTTGAAATATGCATTGATGTATTGTGTGTGCCAACATACTGATGCAGGGATGGCACAGATACATAGAGACTTGACCATTTGAGGTCGGGTTGCTACATGATTTCTCCGTGATATGGTGGTTAACAGGTTCGGGAATGTCGGCGTTCTGGGAACGGGGGTGGCCAAGCAGCAGGCCGTACGACCCATCTTCATCAACAAGGCATCCAAGACCCTCGCGAGGGGCCAAGCCTCATGAGGCCAGACATAAGACCTCCTCTGGAGTGGCCTAGCCAGGAAGGCTCATGAGGAGCGGAGATATCAAGGCGGGGCAAACCTCATGAGGCCCTCATGACGTGAGCCATGACGAACGGTGCCAGGCGGGCGCCGATGCGCGCAGCTTCCTTGTTTCCTCTTCGGTGCTAAGGAGGCAAGCGCAGACGAAGAGTACTGAGGCCTTAGGCAAAGGTTGCCATATTGGTGCAACAAGACCAAGACAAGGAGGACGACAAGGCGGAGGTCATCGTGGAGCCCAAGATGGCGTCACCCCAGGGCTTTTCGCACGCGAAGACCGCTTTTGTCAGGATAGCTTGTACTAGTTGTCCCCCTTCAAATTTGCCCGCCGTTGTTGGCTCCATTCCCGCTCGATATTTGGGAAGAGGACCAGGTCCTCTATAAATAGGCTTAGCCACCACAGTAGAAGAGGCAACTCGAACAGACCAAGAAGCCAACACTCCCACAAGAACACCTCGACCACAGGAGGTTGTTCTTCCCTTGTATTGTTCATCATCAGCCCAAGAGGCAATCCACCACCGCCACATTGGAGTAGGGTATTACACCACAACGGTGGCCCGAACCAGTATAAACTCTGTGTTTCTTTGTGTTGTGAGTTCGACGAGTTCGTCCGCAAGATCTTAGTGAGCTAGGGCATAGATCGGTAGGAGAGATAGACTTCGCGCGCACCCCAGTGTTCGAACCTTAAGGGTTTGCCGGAACCCCACATCAGACATTTGGCGCGCCAGGTAGGGGTGCGCCGGAGCTCCTCTCCACCAACCTGCGCCCAGTGCCGTCGCGCTTCGCTCCCATGGCAAATGTGCCGCCGCCCGCCTCTGCGACCGACACCAGTAGCAGGGAGTCTGGGTACCGGGCCCTAGCCCCTGCCTTACGACAGGTGCGGTGGCCAGCCAAGTTCAAGCCGGAGATGCCACCGCGTTACAACGGCGCGGCGGATCCGGCGCTGTTCCTGCTGGCGTATGAGCAGGCCGTCCTTGAAGCCGGAGGCGACGACAAGATCATGGCCAACTGGTTCCCCATAGCCCTCGCCGGCGAGCCGCGCGTCTGGCTGCTCAACCTCCCGGGATCCACGGTGGCGTCCTGGGAGGAACTCCGCAACCTCTTCACGCGCGCTATGCGAGGCCGGCGCACCACGCAGTCGCGGCGTTGCTGGGTGGCTCTCAGGTACCGCCTTCAGATCGCCACGTCAAGCGTTTCTTCCGTCAGATTGGGGCAACCTCCAAGCGCCCGGTGGATCCGCCGGGTTGGGCTGCGCCGGAGGCCGACCTCACCTTCGACTCAGAAGACCACCCCGGCTCCACCGCCGGCTCCAGCATACTCCCAATGCTCTGCACACCTACCATCTGCAACATGGCCGTCACCAAGACCCTCATCGATGGCGGTGCTGGCCTCAACTTGCTCTCCGTGGAAGCCTTCAGCCTCCTCCACGTGCCGCCCGAGCGGCTCATCCTCAGCAAGCCTTTTCCGGGAGTGGGTGGTGGAGCTGCCCATTCTCCGGGGCAGATCCGCCTCCCTGTCACCTTCGGCACGCGCGGCAACTACCGCACAGAGCTGGTGGATTTCGACATCGCCCGCATCGCTCTCCCATATAATGCCATACTCGGGTACCCAGCTCTTGCTCAGTTCATGGCAGCGACTCACCCAGCCTACAACCTCATGAAGATGCCAGGGAGCTAGGGCATCCTCACCATCAAGGGGGACACTAAGGAGGCAGTGACGTGCTCAGGCTCGCCTTCAAGGCCGAGGCAGCAGCGCAGCCAGCCGGCGCCAGTACGCCCGAGGCCAAGGAGACCGCGCCAGCCAAGAAGAAGCAGTTCTTCACCCAAGACAAGGCGGAGACCAAGCAGGTGCCGGTCGACAAGGACGGGTCTTCAGGAGCCACCTTTACCATAGGAACCAGCCTTGACCCGGGACAAGAAGAAGCTTTGGTGAGGTTTTTGCGCGCAAACAAGGAGATATTCGCGTGGGAGCCCAATCAGCTGGTAGGGGTCCCGAGAGAGGTGATCCAGCATCATCTAAGGGTGTGCCCCAACATGCGCCCCGTGAAGCAGCGGGCAAGACGGCAGTCCACTGAGAAGCAGGCCTTCATCGTCCAAGAGACGCGCAAGCTGGAGGCAGCAGGTACCATCCGTGAGGTTCAATACCCCGAATGGTTGGCGAACCCTGTCGTGGTACCTAAGAAAGGTGGGAAGGAGTGGATGCGTGTTGACTTCACCAACCTTAACAAAGCTTGCCCCCAAGATCCTTTCCCCCTTCCGCGCATCGATCAAATCATCGAATCCACCGCCGAGTGCGACTTGTCATGTTTCTTGGATGCGTTCTCTGGATACCATCAAATCAAGATGGCGGTGGAGGATGTGGAGAAGACGGCCTTCCTGTCACACCCTGCATTTTGTAACATTTCATTTGCATTAATAAAGCATAAAATTTGGCCCAACAAAAACTTTTGCACTATTTGACTTTTACTTTGGAGTTGGTTTTCTCTCTGAGATTTTCAAATGCTCTTTAAAGTCAACTACTCCACCTTCTGTACTTCATCTCTTTGCCCCAAACTTCTGCCCAATGATCATGCCATGTGTATAGAGCAATATAGTATTTTCTTACAAAAATAATTTGGCCAAAAAGAATTTTCTAAAATTAGTTTTTCAAAAACCCTTGAATTGAGATTTGCACTGCAAGCACTTGATTTGAGATGTGAAAAATCTTTCAAAAGGTATATTTCAATCCTATTAGAAGTAGGACTCCCATAAACCACAAAAATAAAATTTTAAAAGTTATTTTCCTATTTTATTTAAAAGCTTTTTCTTAAGGCCAGAAATGGTCTTTAATAGGAAAAAAATATTATAGTGTTTATAGATATTTGACAAAAATCAGGAAACTCAGTGGGCATATATTTCCCATATATAAGAGTTTCAACACATGGTCATGTTCAAAATATTGGACAAAACCTCCCAAAACCATTTCTGCCCATTTCAAGGATTTGAAATATTTCTACAAGAAATATTTTCATAAAAATCCAAGGAAAATCTAGCAAGTCACAAATGCATATTGTGATCACCTTGAAAAGCCTCATGTCAATTAAAGTCATTTTGGTTCACCAAAATGCCCCAAAACCCTCTCTGACCAGAATGAAATTTGAACAACCTTGTACTACCAACTTTCTCTCCTTGACCCCAACTTTTGTGAGCATGTTCACATGACCAAATGAGGCCACTACACCAAGTGGTGCATCAAGGAGAAGTGATTTGCTCAACTAGATCTACACAAGTCCATTTCTGCTAATTTCTAGGGTTTACAAAAGTTGCATTGGCAACATTGCCCAAATAAGCTCCAACTTGGTGGAAGGCCCTAATTATATGTGTCATTTCACCATGTGGAGTCTCATGGCAGTTGGAAATCATCTACTGGTCCAAACTATTATCAAACACCTTCTGCCACATTTCAAAAATCACCATTTTGACCACTAATACTATTCTCCTTGAACTCAAATCTTTACCACAGCTCCTCCTAATCCTCTCCTACCTCCAGTAACTCTCCCCTGGCCATTGCTCAATGATTAAGGGGAGAAACACCCCCCTTACCTCCCTAGACAGCAACTTCTCTCTCCTTTCTCACCTCCCTCCTCACTCCAGTGGCCACCCAGGGCATCCAATGCCCCTCCCCCATTCTTTACTTCCCCCTAGAGCTACCAGACACCTTTGGCCGTGACCACATGCATAGAAAATGGCCATGCCGGCCATTTGGGAGCCCTGGTGCGTGCTACAGTGCGCTCCCGCACTGTAGCCGCCCCCTTCCAACCGCCTCCAGCCACCTCGGGCCTCCCCAGCGCGCCCGACGATGTGCCTCGACGTCCGCAACACGCCATAGCGTGGTCCCCCTCCTCCTTCTCCCTCCTCTTGTCCTAGCTCGCACGTGCGCCGGCCGCTCGAGCGCACCAGTGAGCACGCTCACACGCGCGGTGCCCCTGGCCCTCCTCCTGCTCTCTTCCTTCACACGCTCACTCTGGACCAACCCCATGAGCACCCCCGACACACTCAAATAGGCCCCCGTGACCCGTGGCGACAGCAACGAGCTCGCCGGCGCACAGGTCTACGGTGGACCATCACGCGGCTATATAAGCCCGCCCCGGGCCGCTCCAGTGGAATCCGTCTCCTCCTCACACCCCCAAGAACACGCCCGCACCACCCAAACACCCTCAAGGGGCTTCTGTGCTCGGGATCGACTGGAGCTCCGCCGCCTCGGGCCACCGTCGATCTCAGGGTACAGGCCCTCTCCGCAACTCCTCTTCCTCGATCTGGAACCGCCGCGGCTCACTGACCATCCCCCCTCTCTTCCCCGCTTCTTTTGCAGCCGGAAACGGCCGGAGCCACCGCCGCCCGAAGCTCCTCCACCGTGCTTCCTCGTCGCCGACGAACACTGCAAGTCCTATGACGTCCACCACCTCCACCCGAACAGCGACACGACGCTGAGTCCAGTCGTGCCTTCGCCCGACCTCGCCGTGCCCCGCGTCGTCGCCGGTGATCTCGCCGCCCTCTCTGACCCAGGGTTGACGACGACGGCCGTGGGGCCCGTCCGTCAGCCTCACGTCTTGCGTGTGGGTCCCACCCGTCAGGTTTAAACACACACGCGCGCGCGTACCTGTTCGCCCGTCTGCTGAAGGCGTATTTTGCATTTACGCCTTCGACGTGGCAGCCTCGCGCGAGCTGAGTTCCTTCTGGGCCTGCTACACTGAGGCCTTTCTGGCCCAGAGGCACAGTGCCCCTTCCCCTTTTTCTTTTCTGTCACTTTTCCAAAAATTCCACAGGATAAAATATTTGTCCAAATAAATTAATTCCAACTCCTAACTTTCTGAAATATTGCAACCTATTTAATGGTGCAACTTTCATTCAAATCCAACAACCTTTTCTTCACTATAAATATTTAGTTGTGATTTTAAGCATTTAAATATACCTTTGTAAATCCATTTCTCCTATTCTGCTACTCCAAATCCAAAACTAGGAATTTTCCCCTTCTTAGTTTTCAACCTAGTATTTAACAAAAATGAGTTGACATTTTTCTGAGCACTTTGGTTTTTTTGTTTTATTATTTCCTTATTCTCTCGTTATTATTTTGCGACGATAGATTGCGTTGCTGACGAAGGAGTTGGACCAGAAGGCTCTGAAGACCCAGAAGACTTTGTTGGCCAGGCAAGCAGCCCATTGACCATGTCTATAAAACCCTTTTTATGCATGTCATATAGCACTCTTATTGCTTGCATCGGAGACATGATACTATGATGGCCACATGGGGTGGTTTGCCACCGTTACTTCCTCATTGATACTTGCATTGTGCATGACCCTACCTTCTTATGAGGGTTATGCCGGTGGGAGTAGATAGGATGCTAAAGTAGATTCTACGCAAAAAGGGACGGGTATATGCATGGTGAAGGAGACAAAGTATTTTCAAAAGACTTTTCGAAAACCCCGTCGGGTGCCACTTATGCCCGAGGGAGATGATGAGTTGGGTAGCCACTTGATGACGAAGTGGTGTACCGAGGCAAGTGTGTGTTGTTTTCAAAACGGATTGGTTTAAGTTGCGACCGTTATTCCAACCTTACATGCGCAACCAATCTACCTTGTATGGGAAAAGGCATTATTGATTACCTAGGCAGGTACTAGCTTGGAGCCCGCATTACTAGTGACGGGGGAGAGTTGGTGCTCTCTTTCGGGACGGGGTCGTGCCAGGTAGGGCGGCCATGACTGTTTTATAGGGCACCGGATACACCGTTGTGTCCCCTCTCGGATGTTACGATCTCGAGTGAGTCTCATATGATGTACATCGTGAGGATACAGAACAACGAGTGGACTCCTTGTTAGTGTCGTCTAGGGAAAGATAGTGATCGGGTGCTTACCCTGGGTACTTGAGGTATCGCGGGTCATGGATGACACGGAAGTTCCCCGGATCTTGTGGGTAAAGTGTGCAACCTGTGCAGAGTGTAAAACTATTCGAATAGCCGTGTCCAAGGTCAAGGACAGTTGGGTAACCGCTCTTGGGCTACGTCCACATGTTTGCAAACCAGTGTGTGTGTATGGGAAAAAACTACTTGGGTCAAGTCAAATGACTTGACATGATTGAGTTGGGTTGGTGCCCACTCTATTTATGTTGATATCTGTAACCTGTCCTCATGGTTACATGAATTCTCCTCATGCAAGTCTTACAAGTTGTTGAACATGTTATTGCACTCAAAACTAGCTTTCTGCAAAAATTTACCTATATCATGCATTGTTGTATCTGGAACCAAAACATGGGTTGGTTGCGAGTACATTCAAAGTACTCATTGGCTTGCCACTGGTTATTTAATTGGCGGGCATGGAAGAACCGGAGTTCGAAGAAGAGTTCTTCGGACACGAACATGCGAACTAGGACGTTTCCCAGTCAGAATGCCTGTAGGGTTAAGGCAGATGGCATGGGTTCTACTTATCGACGAAGATTTCCGCTGCTTGTGTTTCATTTGATGTTCAACCCTTAAGGCTTTATCAATGTAAGACTTGACCATAATGGTCATAATTTGTGTAAGACGATATGTATGGATGTAAGACTCTTGTTATTCGGCTTTTGTGTGTTCGATGAGCATTGATCTACGGGATCATCAGACACGCGTGCATTCGGTGATCATGACTTATGAGTCTGGGTCCCGAGAGAGCTGGTATCAAAGCCATCCTGACTGTAGGAAGCCTTAGTTAGCATGGACGTTAGTTAGCTTGAGACCATCTAAACTTCTCTTCTTTTCTAAAGCTTACCCCCACCCAAGATATATTCCCCTTATTGACCTCTCCCATTCAACCTTCATAGATGGTTGTCGTACCCGAAGAATTCCTGACCACCGGATTTCCCGTGCTTCTCGAGGATAGCCTCAAGAAGTGCCAGTTTCACCGAGCCCCCATTTTCACCTACCATGAGCATTGGGTCAATGACACCGAGACGGAGTATCATGTGGAAGTGATCGTGAAGGCTAATGACTCTCCAACAAGCTGGTTCTTCGAGGAACCCCAGATGGCAACTCTGGTTCTTGCCGTCGAGACGGCAACCCTCAAGGCACTCACCCGCCTCCGAGACCTTCTTCCAGAGATGGCAGACGAGTTGGCAACCCGCTTCTTGCCTTATCGGAAGGAAGGTGAGGATGAGAGCAGTGCACCAGCTCCACCATTAGAAGAAGGACTTCCACTCCGATTCCAGACCTACTTCAGCCTTTGTGCCGATAGTTTGGCACAACACTTGGCCTCGGAATCAATGGAGCTCCGAAAGGAACTTCATGAGACCAAGGCACTTCTTATCCAAGCATAAGGGAAGACGGATAGGATCAAGAAGGAAGGTGCTCCCCCTGGACAGCCCGCAATCGCATACCGAGGCGGAAGACCCCCAAAGGATGGAGGACCCCCATAGCAACACCGCATGAGCGCAAAGGAATACCGCAAGCTCTTCGCACCACCGGCAAAACAACGCCATGTTGAGATCCTCCACTCCCCCACCCCTTCAAGTGAAGAGGAAAGTCAGGGTGCTGATGATGAGGAGGAAGACCCAGAAGAGCCAGACTACGCGACCGAGCATTCCACCACTTAGGCATCATTCGCAACCCGTATATGCCCGTTAGTAACCCCTACGGTAGGATAGGTCGTGTACCCCTATGCGAAGTCAAGTCCTTGTAATGGTTCATATGAAACCATGTAGTGTTGTGTTTGCTTTTGATGTGTTTGATGGACGTCGTACTTTCCTTTGGGAACTTGTGTTTACTACATCACCCATTTGGACTTTAATGAATGTGTTTGGCCTTTTGGCCCTTGCATGAAAACAATTAGTGTCATACCAACCCCCTTACTAGGCGTCCCATCTATATTGCTTTCCCCGTCTTTCCCAATTATGAGACTTTGACCGCTCCAACAGGATGCCTGTTGTAACACGTACTGGTACCTCTACCCAGCAGCAAGAAGTAGGAGCAGGAGCCAGTCAGGACCAAACCTAAGGACAAGCCCCACCACCGCCACCACCTCCAAGCATGGACATGGCTCAGCTTCTCCAAGCCTTCCGAGAGGAACGCCAAGCCAACACTGCAGCCCTCTAGATGATTGCTCAAGCTGTCAATCGCCAGCCGGCGGGAAACGGCAATGGACGTTCCACGTTGGTGGAGTTCAAGAAGCATGCACCACCCACCTTCATCGAGACTGCTGAACCCCTGGATGCAGACGACTGGGTCCGCACCATTGAGGATCTGTTGGAACTAGTCGGATGCACTGAGGACCGTGAGAAGGTGGCGTATGCTGCTCACTATCTCGGGGGCACTGCTAGAGCTTGGTGGGATGGATTTAAGGCCATGCATGCTGAGCAAAACATCACTTGGAATGACTTCAAGGCAGAATTCCGCAAGGCCCACATTCCTTCCGGAATCATGGCCATCAAGAAGCATGAGTTCCGAGCCCTGAAGCAAGGCAGTAGCACTGTCAAGGAGTACATGCAGAAGTTCAGTGTTCTGTCAAGGTATGCCCCTGAAGATGCCAGCACTGATGCTGCCAAAAGGGAGCGCTTCATGGAAGGCCTTAACCAGACTCTGCAGTACTCGCTTGTTGTGTGTGACTGCCCAACCTTTCCTGATCTGGTGAACAAGGCACTCATGCTTGAGGACAAGCGACGTGCTTTGGATGATACCCGTAAGCGCAAGATGATCAGCAAGGGTAGCTCCAGCAACCAGAAGCCTCGCCCGTGGCAGCCAGCCTGTCAAGTCAACCTATCGCCAGCCAAGAGCTCCTGCACCCGCACCAACTATCCACCTCAGCAGTATGCCAACCCCAGACCAGCTTACAACAACCCCAATAACAATGCTGGCAAGAGCAGCAACCCCAACCAAGTCACTTGCTTTGGATGTGGTCAGCCAGGACACTACTCCAAGAATTGTCCCAACAAGAAGCCCGAGGCCCCGCGCCCCAATGCACAGAACCTAGGACAACGCCGTGGAATGCCACCAAGGAACCAAGCTCCCCGCAACTCGCCCAACAACGGCAAGGGTCGTGTGAATCATGTCACTGTAGAAGAAGCCCAGGAAGACCAGGGCGTCGTCTTTGGAGTGCGTTCCTTGTCAACTCAAAGACTGCAACTGTCTTATTTGATTCTCGAGCCACGCATTCATTTGTCACCCAAAAGTTTGCATTAAAAAGTGGCATGACCCCTACACCCCTGAATAACCCTATGGTGTTACAAACCCCCGGAGCAGAGATAAGAGCCAAGATAGGATGTAAAGGAGTCGGAATTGTCATTAATGGGGTAGACTTCCTAGTAGATCTTATCATCTTAAGATCGCAAGGCTTGGATGTGATCTTAGGAATGGATTGGCTCATCAAGCACCAAGGCTTGTTAGATTGTGCCAACCGGACTGTCACTGTGACCAATGACCAAGGAGTCGAAGTTAAATTTGCCTCCAACCCCTCCTCTGCTCAAGCCAACCAAGTCAACTGTCTGACTAAATTTGAATTGGAGCAAGTGCCGGTAGTATGCGAATACCCCGATGTCTTTCCTGATGAGCTACCGGGAATGCCTCCTGACCGAGACATTGAGTTCATCATCGAGCTCATACCCGGAGCAGGACCCATCTATAAGAAGCCGTATAGAATGGGATCGGAAGAGTTAGCAGAATTGAAGAAGCAACTGGAAGAGCAGTTGAGGAAGGGATTTATCCGCCCTAGTGCCTCCCCTTGGGGATCACCTGTTCTGTTTGTGGCAAAGAAGGACGGTACCATCCGCTTATGCATTGACTACCGCTCCATCAATGAAGTTACAATCAAGAACAAGTATCCACTTCCCAAGATTGAAGATCTGTTTGATCAACTTAATGGGGCCAAGATGTTCTCCAAGATTGACCTCAGATCTGGGTATTACCAGCTGAAAATCAGACCCCAAGATATTCCGAAGACGACATTTGTAACCAGATATGGCCTCTATGAGTGCACGGTCATGTCCTTTGGATTGACCAATGCCCCAGCTTACTTCATGTATCTCATGAATAAGGTCTTCATGGAATATTTGGACAAGTTTGTCGTTGTCTTCATTGATGACATTCTTGTCTTCTCGAAGACGGAAGAAGAGCACGAGCAACACTTGAGGATGGTCCTAGACAAGCTCCGAGAGCACCAACTGTATGCCAAGTTCAGCAAGTGCGAGTTTTGGCTGCGTGAAGTTGGATTCTTGGGTCATGTATTGAATGTCGAAGGGTTGTTGGTGGATCCCACCAAGATTCAAGCCGTGACTAAATGGCAAACACCGAGCAATGTGAAGGAGGTCAGAAGCTTCCCCGGACTCGCAGGATATTACCGCAAGTTTGTTGAAGGATTCTCAAGCATTGCCCCACCTATGACCCAGCTCTTGAAAAAGGACAAGAAGTTTGAGTGGGCGCCGAAGTGTGAAGAGAGCTTCCAGGAGCTGAAGAAGAGACTGACCACCACACCAGATATACACAAGGAGTTTGTGATATATTGTGATGCGTCAAGAACCGGACTGGGAGGTGTTCTGATGCAAGAAGGTAGAGTCGTAGCTTACCTTTCAAAGCAACTACGGCCTCATGAAGAGAACTATGCTACTCATGACCTCGAGTTGGCAGTTGTAGTTCATGCCCTGAAAACATGGCAACATTACCTCCTAGGGAAGCGGTGTGAGATATAAATGGATCACAGAAGTCTGAAGTATATTTTCACTCAGAAGGAATTGAACATGAGGCAAACAAGATGGCTAGAGTTGATAAAAGATTATGACCTTAGTGTTCAATACCACCCTGGAAAGGCTAATGTGGTAGCAGATGCATTAAGCAGAAAGGCTTGTTCCTTGAATGCTATGCTTAAGAGCAGGCTACCCGCCTTGTATGAAGAACTTGAATGCTTCGGGTTGGAACTGGTTGCACCAGGATTCTGGGCCAACCTCGAAGTTAGGCCTACCTTGATGGATGATATTAAGGAAGCTCAGAAGGGGCACAAAAGTATTCAAGGCATCAAGAGGAAGATCAAGGCAGGCAAGGCCCCAGGATTCTCAGAGGATGAGCAAGGAATTGTGTGGTTTGGGAATCGCATTTGCGTACCCAACATGATTGAGCTCAAGAATTTGATCTTGCAAGAAGCTCATGACACCCGTATTCCATCCACCGGAGGAACCAAGATGTATCAAGACCTAAAGGAAAGATTACGGTGGCATGGCATGAAGAGAGAGATAGCCACTTTCGTCGCTAAGTGTGACATATGCCAAAGGGTCAAAGCTGAACAACAGCGACCCGCTGGATTGTTACAGCCTCTCAAGGTGCCTGAATGGAAATGGGATAAAGTCGGAATGGACTTCATCACTGGATTACCCAGGTCAAATAAGGGACATGACTCCATCTGGGTCATAGTCGACCATTTGACCAAAGTAGCCCATTTCATTCCTGTCAAAACGACTTACAAGGGAAACCAGCTAGCCAGCCTCTACATCAACAGAATCGTAAGCCTTCATGGTATTCCCAAGGAGATTGTGTCAGATTGAGGAACCCAGTTTACCTCAAGGTTTTGGAAGAAGTTCCAAGAGGCCATGGGAACCAAGTTGTCCTTCAGCACTGCTTTCCACCCACAGACCGGAGGTCGATGTAGAGCAGTGAATCAGATACTCAAGACATGCTCCGAGCCTGTGTCTTAGCATATGGAGCTAGGTGGGAAGATTGCCTCCCTTTCACCGAGTTCTCCTACAACAACAGTTATCAGTCAAGCCTTCAGATGGCACCATTTGAAGTGTTATACGGACAGAAGTGCCACACACCCCTCAATTGGTCAGAGACCAGAGAAGGACTAGTCTTTGGACCAGATATCCTCCGTGAAGCAGAAGAGCAAGTCCAGCTTGTCAGAGAGTGTTTGAAGACTGCCAAGTCAAGGCAGAAGAGCTAAGCTGGCTCATGTCTTAGAGACATGAATTTCCGAGTTGGAGACCATGTCTATCTTCGGGTCACACCTCTCAAGGGAACCCAGCGCTTCCATGTCAAAGGAAAGCTTGCCCCAAGATACATCGGCCCCTTCAAGATCACTGAACGACGAGGGGAAGTGGCTTACCAATTGGAACTGCCACCTGAACTATCCAATGTGCACAACGTATTCCACGTGTCACAACTCCGGAAGTGTCTCCAAGTTCCAGACAAGCCTGGTCTTTACAAGGACGTCAATCACCAAGCCATTGACCTTCATCCTAATTTGACCTACCGTGAGAGGCCCATCTGCATTTTGGATGAGGTTGAGCGACGCACTCGAAGCCGCACCATCAAGTACTTCAAGGTCCAGTGGAGCAACCACACTGAAGCATAAGCAACCTGGGAACGTGAAGACTACCTTAGATCCGAGTTTCCGTACCTCTTTAAAGCCTAGTTTAGGAATCGCGGGAACTCGATTCTTGTAAGGGGGGTAGGTCTGTCACACCCTGCATTTTGTAACATTTCATTTGCATTAATAAAGCATAAAATTTGGCCCAACAAAAACTTTTGCACTATTTGGCTTTTATTTTGGAGTTGGTTTTCTCTCTGAGATTTTCAAATGCTCTTTAAAGTCAACTACTCCACCTTCGTACTTCATCTCTTTGCCCCAAACTTCTGCCCAATGATCATGCCATGTGTATAGAGCAATATAGTATTTTCTTACAAAAATAATTTGGCCAAAAAGAATTTTCTAAAATTAGTTTTTCAAAAACCCTTGAATTGAGATTTGCACTGCAAGTACTTGATTTGAGGTGTGAAAAATCTTTCAAAAGGTATATTTCAATCCTATTAGAAGTAGGACTCCCATAAACCACAAAAATATAATTTTAAAAGTTATTTTCCTATTTTATTTAAAAGCTTTTTCTTAAGGCCAGAAATGGTCTTTAATAGGAAAGAATTATTTTATTGTTTTAAAAATATTTGACAAAAATCAGGGAAACTCAGTGGGAATATATTTACCATATATAAGAGTTTCAACACATGGTCATGTTCAAAATATTGGACAAAACCTCCCAAAACCATTTCTGCCCATTTCAAGGATTTCAAATATTTCTACAAGAAATATTTTCATAAAAATCCAAGGAAAATCCAGAAAGTCACAAACGCATATTGTTATCACCTTGCAAAGCCTCATGTCAATTAAAGTCATTTTGGTTCACCAAAATGCCCCAAAACCCTCTCTGACCAGAATGAAATTTGAACAACCTTGTACTACCAACTTTCTCTCCTTGACCCCAACTTTTGTGAGCATGTTCACATGACCAAATGAGGCCACTACACCAAGTGGTGCATCAAGGAGAAGTGATTTTCTCAACTAGATCTACACAAGTCCATTTCTGCTAATTTCTAGGGTTTACAAAAGTTGCAGTGGTAACTTTGCCCAAATAAGCTCCAACTTGGTGGAAGGCCCTAATTATATGTGTCATTTCACCCTATGGAGTCTCATGGCAGTTGGAAATCATCTGCTACTCCAAACCATTATCAAACACCTTCTGCCACATTTCAAAAATCACCATTTTGACCACTAATACTATTCTCCTTGAACTCAAATCTTGACCACAACTCCTCCTAATCCTCTCCTACCACCAGTAACTCTCCCTTGGAAATTGCTCAATGATTAAGGGGTGAAACACCCCCATTTACCTCCCTGGACAGCAACTTCTCTCTCCTTTCTCACCTCCCTCCTCACTCCAGTGGCCACCCAGGGCATCCAATGCCCCTCCCCCATTCTTTACTTCCCCCTAGATCTACCAGACACCTTTAGCCGTGACCACATGCATAGAAAATGGCCATGCCGGCCATTTGGGCGCTCTGGAGCACGCTACAGTGCGCTCCCGCACTGTAGCCGCCCCCTTCCAACCGCCTCCGGCCACCTCGGGCCTCCCCAGCGCGCCCGACGATGCGCCTCGACGTCCGCAACACGCCACAGCGTGGTCCCCCTCCTCCTTCTCCCTCCTCTTGCCCCAGCTCGCACGCGCGCCGGCCGCCCGAGCGCACCAGTGAGCACGCTCACACGCGCGGTGCCCCTGGCCCTCCTCCTGCTCTCTTCCTTCACCCGCTCACTCTGGACCAACCCCATGAGCACCCCAGACACACTCAAACAGGCCCCCGTGACCCGTGGCGACGACAACGAGCTCGCCGGCGCACAGGTCCACGGTGGACCATCACGCGGCTATATAAGCCCGCCCCGGGCCGCTCCAGTGGCATCCGCCTCCTCCTCACAACCCCAAGAACATGCCCGCACCACCCAAACACCCTCAAGGGGCTTCTGTGCTCGGGATCGACCGGAGCTCCGCCGCCTCGGGCCGTCGTCGATCTCAGGGTACAGGCCCTCTCCGCCGCTCCTCTTCCTCGATCTGGAACCGCCGCGGCTCACTGACCATTCCCCCTCTCTTCCCGGCCTCTTTTGCAGCTGGAAACGGCCGGAGCCACCGCCGCCCGAAGCTCCTCCGCCGTGCTTCCTCATCACCGACGAACCAGGCAACTCCGGTGATGTCTACCACCTCCACCCGAATGGCGACACGACGCTGAGTCCAGCCGTGCCTTCGCCCGACCTCGCCGTGCCCCGCGTCATCGCCGGCGAGCTCGCCGCCCTCTCTGACCCAGGGTTGACGACGACGGCCGTGGGGCCTGTCCGTGAGCCTCACGTCCTGACGTGTGTGTCCCACCCGTCAGGTTTAAACACCTGCAGCAGCAGCGTCGGTTCGCCCGTCGGCTGAAGGCGTATTTTGCATTTACGCCTTCGACGTGGCAGCCTCGCGCGGGCTGAGTTCCTTCTGGGCCTGCTGCACTGTGGCCTTTCTGGCCCAGAGGCACAGTGCCCCTTCCCCTTTTTCTTTTCTGTCACTTTTCCAAAAATTCCACAGGATAAAATATTTGTCCAAATAAATTAATTCCAACTCCTAAATTTCTAAAATATTGCAACCTATTTAATGGTGCAACTTTCATTCAAATCCAACAACCTTTTCTTCACTGTAAATATTTAAATGTGATTTTAAGCATTTAAATATACCTTTGTAAATCCATTTCTCCTATTCTGCTACTCCAAATCCAAAACTAGGAATTTTCCCCTTCTTAGTTTTCAACCTAGTATTTAACAAAAATGAGTTGACATTTTTCTGAGCAATTTGGTTTTTCTGTTTTATTATTGCCTTATTCTCTTGTTATTATTTTGCGACGATAGATTGCGTTGCTGACGAAGGAGTTGGACCAGAAGGCTTTGAAGACCCAGAAGACTTTGTTGAGCTAGGCAAGCAACCCTTTGACCATGTCTATAAAACCCTTTTTATGCATGTCATATAGCACTCTTATTGCTTGCATCGGAGACATGATACTTTGATGGCCACATGGGGTGGTTTGCCACCGTTACTTCCTCGTTGATACTTGCATTGTGCATGACCCTACCTTCTTATGAGGGTTATGCCGGTGGGAGTAGATATGATGCTAAAGTAGATGCTACGCAAAAAGGGACGGGTATATGCATGGTGAAGGAGACAAAGTGTTTTCAAAAGACTTTTCGAAAACCCCGTCGGGTGCCACTTATGCCCGAGGGAGATGATGAGTTGGGTAGCCACTTGATGACGAAGTGGTGTACCGAGGCAAGTGTGTGTTGTTTTCAAAACGGATTGGTTTAAGTTGCGACCGTTATTCCAACCTTACACGCGCAACAACTCTACCCTTGTATGGGAAAGGGCATTATTGATTACCTAGGCAGATACTAGCTTGGAGCCCTCATTACTAGTGACGGGGGAGAGTTGGTGCTCTCTCTCGGGACGGGGTCGTGCCAGGTAGGGCAGCCATGACTGTTTTCACAGGGCACCGGATACACCATTGTGTCCCCTCTCGGATGTTATGATCTCGAGTGAGTCGCATATGATGTACATCGTGAGGATATGGAACAACGAGTGGACTCCTTGTTAGTGTCGTCTAGGGAAAGATAGTGACCGGGTGCTTACCCCGGGTACTTGAGGTATCGCGGGTCGTGGATGACACGGAAGTTCCCCGGATCTTGTGGGTAAAGTGTGCAACCTCTGCAGAATGTAAAACTATTCGAATAGCCGTGTCCACGGTCAAGGACAGTAGGGTAACCGCTCTTGGGCTACGTCCACATGTTTGCAAACCAGTGTGTGTATGGGAAAAAACTACTTGGGTCAAGTCAAAGGACTTGACATGATTGAGTTGGGTTGGTGCCCACTCTATTTATGTTGATATCTGTAACCTGTCCTCATGGTTACTTGAATTCTCCTGATGCAAGTCTTACAAGTTGTTGAACATGTTATTGCACTCAAAACTAGCTTTCTGCAAAAATTTACCTATATCATGCATTGTTGTATCTGGAACCAAAACATGGGTTGGTTGCGAGTACATTCAAAGTACTCATTGGCTTGCCACTGGTTATTTAATTGGCCAGGCATGGAAGAACCGGAGTTCGAAGAAGAGTTCTTTGGAGACGAACATGCGAACTAGGACGTTTCCCAGTCAGAATGCCTGTAGGGTTAAGGCAGATGGCATGGGTTCTACTTATCGACGAAGATTTCCGCTGCTTGTGTTTCATTTGATGTTCAGCCCTTAAGGCTTTATCAATGTAAGACTTGACCATAATGGTCATAATTTGTGTAAGACGGTATGTATGGATGTAAGACTCTTGTTATTCAGCTTCTGTGTGTTAAGTGAGCATTGATCTCTGGGATCACTGTACACGTGCATTCGGTGATCACGACTTATGAGTCGGGGTCCACACACTTCTTGACACCGTGTGGGGTGTACTGCTACACCTGCATCCCCTTCGGCCTACGAAACACGGGTGCAACCTTTCAGCGGATGATGCACATCGCCTTGAGGCGGCAGCTAGGCAGCAACACAGAGGCCTACGTTGATGACATAGTGGTCAAATCTCGCGAGGCGAGGACAGTGATTCAAGATTTGGAGGAGACCTTTGAGAGCTTGCGCCGGGTGAACTTGAGTGAGGGAGTCCTGGACTAGGGGGTGTCCGGATAGCCGGACTATCATCACGGCCGGACTCCAAGACTATGAAGATACAAGATTGAAGACTTCGTCCCGTGTCCGGATGGGACTTTCCTTGGCGTGGAAGGCAAGCTTGGCGTCACGGATATGTAGATCTCCTACCATTGTATGGCGACTGCGTGTAACCCTAACCTATCCGGTGTCTATATAAACCGGAGGGTTATAGTCCATAGGACGAACAAGAATCATACCATAGGCTAGCTTCTAGGGTTTAGCCTCCTTGATCTCGTGGTAGATCTACTCTTGTACTACCCGTATCATCAATATTAATCAAGCAGGAGTAGGGTATTACCTCCATCGAGAGGGCCCAAACCTGGGTAAAAACATTGTGTCCCTTGTCTCCTGTTACCATCCGCCTAGACGCACAGTTCGGGACCCCCTAACCGAGATCCGCCGGTTTTGACACCGACATTGGTGCTTTCATTGAGAGTTCCTCTGTGTCGTCACCGATAGGCCCGATGGCTCCTTCGATCATCAACAACGACGTGGTCCAGGGTGAGACTTTTCTCCCTAGACAGATCTTCGTATTTGGCGGCTTTGCACTGCCGGCCAATTCGCTTGGCCATGTGGAGCAGATCGAAAGCTACGCCCCTGGCCATCAGGTCAAATTTGGACGTTTGAACTATACGGCCGATATCCACGGAGACTTGATCTTCGACGGATTTGAGCCGCAGCCAAGCATGCCGCACTGTCTCGATGGGCATGATCTAGCTCTGCAGCCGAATAGTGCCCTGGAGGCCGCACCAGTATCCGCTCTGACCCTTAATCCGGAGCCGGATTCCCCGATCGAGGATGAGTGGTTGGACACCGCCTCAGGGGCTACGATCTCTACGGCGATTGAGCCGAACTCTATCCCTGTCCTTTGCAAAGACCTTGACTCCAGGGTGCCGGACTCCTCTCTGGACTCCGAACCCTCCACGCCCTTACCAGTCAAATCCGATTGGGCGCCGGTCATGGAGTTCACTGCCGCAGACATCTTTCAGCACTCGCCTTTTGGCGACATCCTGAATTCAATGAAGTCTCTCTCTTTATCCGGAGAGCCCTGGCCGGACTGCGGACAGGAAGGTTGGGATATGGACGACGAAGAAATTCAACGCCCACCCACCACCCACTTTGTAGCCACTTTCGATGATTTAACCGACATGCTCGACTTCGACTCCGAAGACATCGACGGTATGGACGACGATGCCGGAGACGACCAAGACCCAGCGCCTACAGGGCGCTGGAAGGCCACCTCGTCATACGACATATACATGGTGGACATCCCAAAAGATGGGAACGGCGATGGAACAACGGAGGATGACCCCTCCAAGAAGCAACCGAAGCGCCGACGTCAGCGGCGGCGCTCTAAATCCCACCACAGCAAAAACGGTGATTCCGGCACGGGAGATAATAACACCCCGGACAGTGCCGAATAGAACCCCCTCCAGCAGGACTCAGCGCAGGAGGAGGGAAAAGCAAGTCCGCACGACAGTGCGGCAGAAAGAGAGGTCGAGGACGATAATTATGCGCCTCCCTCCGAAGATGAGGCAAGCCTCGACGACGACGAATTTGTCGTGCCTGAGAATCCCGCCGAACAGGAGCGTTTCAAACGCAGGCTTATAGCCACGGCAAGCAGCCTCAAGAAAAAGAAGCAACAACTTAGAGCTGATCAAGACCTGCTAGCTGACAGATGGACTGAAGTCCTTGCAGCCGAAGAGTACGAACTCGAACGCCCCTCCAAAAGCTACCCCAAACGCAGGCCGTTGCCTCGATTAGATGGGAGGCATCACCCAAGTCACCAGCGCACGACATGGCAGACCGGCCACCCTGTGGCCACGACAGAGAAGCCTCTTGGCCCTCCGCTCAAGCCACACCCCGACGCCGCTCAAAAATTACCAAGGCATGGGAAAACGCACCGGACTTGCGAGATATATTGGAGGATAAGGCAAAACATACAAGATCGATCTACGGATCGCGTGGGCGCCCAACGACGCGGGATGATTACCGTCGCGCCGGATACAGCAAACACGGCGGGCGAACACGATGAGACAAAGCTCATATGAGCTACGTCGTGATATGGCCCAATCTGAGGCGCCGCACACCCACTATCCTTCACAGACGAAGTAATGGATCATCAAATCCCCAAGGGCTTCAAACCCGTAAACATCGAATCATACGATGGTACCACAGATCCTGCGGTCTGGATCGAGGACTATCTCCTCCATATCCACATGGCCCGCGGTGATGATCTACATGCCATCAAATACCTCCCACTCATGCTTAAAGGACCAGCTCGGCATTGGCTCAACAGCTGGCCAGCAGAATCAATTGGTTGTTGGGAGGACCTGGAAGCCGCATTCCTTGATAACTTCTAGGGCACATATGTGCGACCACCAGATGCCGATGACCTTAGCCACATAATTCAGCAGCCAGAAGAATCGGCTAGACAATTCTGGACACGGTTCCTCACAAAGAAAAATCTAATCGTTGACTGTCCGGATGAAGAGGCCCTTGCAGCCTTCAAGCATAACATCCGCGAAGAATGGCTTGCCCGGCACCTAGGACAAGAAAAGCCGAAATCCATGGCAGCCCTCACAACACTCATGACCCGCTTTTGTGCGGGAGAGGACAGCTGGCTAGCTCGAAGCAACAACTTGGCCAAACTTCCTGATAGTTCGGATACCAAGGACAGCAATGGCAGGTCGCGTCGCAACAAGAACAAAGCGCCGCATCAGCGGCGATAATCTGAAGATACGGCCCGTTAATGCGGATTCGAGGCTCTAAACTCGGTCAGCGGAAGAAGCCATTCAAAAGAAATACCCAGGCCGTCCAACTTGGACCGAATACTCGATCTCTTGTGCGGATACATGGCACTTCGAAAAACTCAGCCAATCACACCAACAGGGATTGTTGGGTGTTCAAGCAAGCGAGCAAGTTAAGTGCGAACTCAATGACAAGGGGCTGCATAAGCGATGGCGAGGAAGAGCCCGGCCGCCCGAACAATAGAGGACAGAAGGGTTTCCCACACAAGTGCGGACGATGAACATGATATACGCAACCCACATACCCAAAAGGGAGCGGAAGCGTGCATTAAGGGACGTATATGCGATGGAGCCAGTCGCCCCAAAGTTCAACCCATGGTCTTCCTTCCCTATCACCTTCGATCGAAGGGACCACCCCACTAGCATTCGTCACGACGGTTTCGCCGCATTGGTTCTTGACCCAATTATCGACGGATTTCACCTAACCAGTCCCGATGGGCGGCATAAAGAGCTGAACTCGCTTTATCAGGATACAGATCGCAAAATGGGCATAGACCCCTCAAGAATTAAACATACAAAGACGACCTTTAAATCGTCATACCGGGTGTAGAGGCCAGTTATGCGGGCTCAGTTACACTCGAAGTGGTCTTGGATCCCGGATAACTTCGAAGCGAAGGGTTAATCTTCGACATCGTCCCATTCGCAGCGGCTATCATGCACTGCTCGGACGAACCGCATTTGCAAAGTTCAATGCGGTGCCGCACTACGCATACCTCAAGCTCAAGATGCCAGGCCCTCGAGGAGTAATCACGGTCAATGGAAACACCGAACGCTCTCTCCAAATGGAGGAGCACACGGCAGCCCTAGCGGCGGAGGTACAAAGCAGCCTCTCACAGCAATTCTCGAGTCCGGCCACTAAGCGTCCGGACACTTTCAAGCGCGCTCAGAGTAACCTACAACAAGACCGCCTGGCACGATTCAAGCACGCGTAGCAATCCGGCCCCAACCCCAGCCCTCACGAAATTGCGAAGCTCGTGTTACGCGTACATAATTATGCTCTGGAGATACCATGGGCATATGGGGAGGGGCAAGACCACGGCACGCCAAGAATGCGGCTCGACTGCACCAGGGGCTCCCGATTGTGTCATCCTTTTTCTTTTTTCCTTTTTCTTACTTTCAGGACTCTGTCTTTCGGAAGTCCTGTCCGGCACTAGAATCGCCGAACTCACGATGCAACAGCCAGGGAAGCAGAAAGCCACGTCGAGTGTTCAGGTGGTCTCTATTACGAGCATTATACCTGTTTTACATACCATCCCGCAGCTTACCCCTGGAGGGGGACATGTTAGATAGTCCCATCCCTTGCTTATCGCACTATTTGTATCGTTCTGCTTTCATTGTAGTACCTTTTTGAATAAACAATACGTAGCTTTTGCTTATTATTGCTCTACTTCCTTTTACATATGTTCATTTCACGACATGTTGCAACCTTACACTTTGGTACGGCCAATACACCAGGGTCTTAAGTACCCCAAAATTACGGTGTGATAAGTCCGAACACTTTCAGAAGTGCGGCACCCTGAACTTATAGCATTATATGAATCGGCTCCGAATCATGTCTTGGGTCAATAGTTGGGTTTGCCCGGCTCCCGTGTTTTGGTACCTTACGTTCCGTTATATCTGCTAAGGTAGCAACGGGAGAACCACTGCGATTCTGCCCCACTTGAGCTGGGTCGAGCACCTCAGTGGAGAAACCTAAACTGACCATCATGATAGGCGAGAGCGATCGCTGTTCGAGAGGTTTTTCGGGTCCCTAAAGACTTATGCCGCTTAGAGCGAGGAACCGGAATTGTTCGGCCAAGGCGTGGATAGCGCCCGAACTCGGTCTTCGAACACTAGGGGCTTCACGAAATTTAAAATTATAGAATTCTATGGCTAAGTGAGAGTGTTCAAGCATTATAAGTCCGGTTGCCTTGTTCGTTGTGTTGAGCGCCTCCTAGATGGACCCAATAATGGGAACAAGAGTGCTCAAGTTTATCCGAACACCCCAACACTCGTGGCATGGGGGCTGAAGCCAACGACTTGCCATCTCTCAAATTTTATAAGCGGCCACGAAGGTAATATTTTAAATTAACAAAGCGTTGCTTAAGCGCATATGAACAAGTTTTCAGCGTCTGAGGATACCAAATGCGAGTCTATTAAAAAATTACATTTTTGGAGCACTCATCCGCTATTCGGCGGGCACCCTTCAGGAGGCCCTCATAGTACATTTCGGGCGTGCGATGCTCCTTGCCCTTCGGTGGCCCGTCCGTCACAAGCTTCTCCGCATCCAGCTTGGCCCAGTGCACTTTAGCACGGGCAAGGGCCCGACGGACACCTTCGATGCAGACGGAGCACTTGATGACTTCAATCCGTGGACAGGCGTCCACCAGCCGCTGCACTAAGCCGAAGTAGCTCCCAGGCATGGCCTCCAATGGCCACAGCCGCGCTATAAGGCCCTTCATGGCCTGCTCGGCGACCTTGTGGAGCTCGACCAGCTGCTTCAGCTGGTCGCTCGAGGCTGCCGGATGTCGGCCTCAAATATCTTGAGACCAGAACACCTTTCCGTCGAGCTCCCCTCCTTGGCGCGGTAGAATGCGGCAGCATCGGACGCCTACGGGGGCAAATCTGCGAAGCGCTCTGAGAGCTCGAATCCGGGTAAGTAATAGGCAATTCACTTTCACATGCTTGCTTTCCATAAAGAATGCCTTACCGCCGCTATCTTCTTTAATGATTCAATTCCTTGGAGGGCTTTTGGGCCTCGGCCTTAGCAACTTTGGCACTCTCAAGAGCCGAGGCGAGCTCGGACTCTCGAGTCTTCGAGTCATGCTCCAAACTCTCGTGTTTTTCCACGAGAGCTTGGAGCTCTTGCCGTACCTTGGCCAGCTGTGCCTCCCCCTTCTCTCACTCGGTGCGTTCCGCAGCCGCTTTGTTTTCGGCCACGGACACCGCTTCCTTCAGGGTCACCACCTCATTCGTGGCCCCTGCAGTACCCATGTTATTCCTTTTATTTTTTGCAACCAAAACCTTTTCTATTAGGTCTTTCTTTAATAAGGTATTACTTACCTTCCTTGTCCTCGAGCTGCTTCTTGGCTTGTCCAAGCTCGTTCTCGGACCGCTCTAGGTTACGCTTGATGCATTGACCTCCTTGATCGGTCTTGGGCAGAGGTCAGCCAGCAACCTGCATTCCCATATTGACATACTTATGTTAGACTCCTGCGTATATCTTTTTAGATCCTTAGTCCGGCTTTTCTTTCCGAACACCGAACTAAGCATCGAGAACTCTTGTCTATGCGGTAATATTTGTACATATTATAAACTTACCTCAAAGCCTGTTAGAAGGCTGGTACAGGCTTCGGTCAGCCCGCTCTTGGCGGACTAAACTGTCCGGATCACCGCACTCATAACAGTGCGGTGCTCCTCCTTGATGGAAGCGCTGTTAAGCGCCTCCAGTAAGCTATCCGGTGCCTCCGGTTGGACGGAGGACACCGGCGTCTTACCCTTCTTGCGAAGGATCCGTTGGCCGGACTTCAAAACCGCTGATGGTTCCGGTATGGAGTCCGGACGAGGGTCGGGCTTAGAACCCCTAGGGGTCTTACCCCCCACGCGCCTGGAGTCCGGGAGGTTGCCTTGTGGCTCCTCCTGCGCCATCTCCTCTTGACCAAGCCCCCCTTGGGGCACCACCTCGCTGTCGTCCGTAGCGTGGGGCGAGGAGGCGGTCGGAAGCGAAGTACTCTCCATTTCCGACGAGCCCAGGGACCCGCTCGATGAATCGGCGAACTCGCCCTTGGGCGGGCTGCACGATTGTTCGACATTAGAGAATACTCTGCAGTAATAAAAAGCCATGGGTATCCGGACACTTACGATCTCGCCAGGGGCTTGACCCTTGTAGGCCAACCCTCCTCGTCGTCGTCGACGTTGGTGGAGAAGTCCGGAGGAAGGGTTCTTCCCTTCTTGGACCCTCCAGCCTCCCCAGTTGGGGCGGCCTTCCTTTTCCTCGCCTCCCCCGCTGGGGGAGAAGCTTCTTTTTCCTCCTCCTCGTCCTCAGGAGAAGATTCTGCTTCAGAATCGGACAGCACCTGGCGTCGGGAGCTCCTTCGATTTCTTGTGGCCTCCTTCTTGGCCTTCTTCTCCGGCACCACATGGGGCGCCGGAGCCAACCTTCCGTCAATCGGGCGTCCTCCGGGTCTTCCGGCAAAAGAGCCGGACAGTTAATCTGTCCGGACATCTTCAGCCAGTCCTGTCAAAGATTAGGGAGTTTAGATCCCACATAGAGTCAATCTAAGAAAAAAGAGTCCTATAAAGGGTAAAATAACTTACCTCGCCGGCTTGACGCCGCGAGCTGTACCCGCAATCTTTGTTAGCGGATGCGGGGGCTTCGGCACCCTTGAACAGCACCTTCCAGGCATCTTCGTACGTAGTGTCGAAGAGCGGCTCAGAACCGGTGATGTGCCGGATCGAACTCCCACAAATTAAAAGCCCGTTGTTGGCATGGGAGAATCCGGCAGATGAGCATCACCTGGATTACGTCGACAAGCCTGAGATTCTTGTCCACCAGGTTTCGGACGCATGTTTGGAGTCTGGATAGCTCTTCCGAATTCCCCCACGTCAGGCCCGTCTCTTTCCAAGACGAGAGCCGTGTGGGGAAGCCAGCTCTAAATTCGGGGGCCGCCACCCATTCGGGGTCGCGTGGCTCGTCGATGTAGAACCACCCCGATTGCCACCCCTTTATTGTCTCCACAAAGGCACCCTCGAGCCATAGGACTTTGTCCATCTTGCCAACCATGGCGCCTCCGCACTCCGCTTGACGGCCGCCCACTACCTTCGGCCGGACATTGAAGATCTTTAGCCATAAGCCGAAGTGGGGCTCGATGCAGAGGAAGGCCTCGCACACGACGATAAACGCCGAGATGTTGAGGATGAAATTCGGGGCCAGGTCGTGGAAGTCCAGGCCGTAGTAGAACATGAGCCCCCGGACAAATGGGTGAAGTGGAAAACCTAGTCCGCGGAGGAAGTGGGGAAGAAACACCACCCTCTCATGGGGCCCGGGGTTTGGAATAAGCTGCCCCGCATCGGGCAGCCTGTGCGCGACGTCGCCGGACAAGTATTCGGCCTCCCGCAGTCTTGTGATGTGCCCCTCCGTGACGGAGGAGGCCATCCACCTGCCTCCCGCCTCCCGACATGGTTGGAGAAAGGTTGAGGTGGGATGTGCGGACTTAGTATTTGGAGCTCGAGTCTTGCGAAAATGGATAAGCAAAGGAGGAAGAAGGCGTGGGTGAAAAGGTGGATCCTTATTCCCTTATATGGACGGACGAAGCTATCGTCCCCTACCAACTGGTAAAACTCGCTTATTTCCCAAGCGCCATAATCAATGGCGCGGATGGGTTACCCACGTCCGTATTGATGAGAATCCCGGAATAAGGGGGGCATGATCTATGCTTTGATAAGACGTGCCAAGGAAACCTCCTCGCTAAATGCGTTAAGGTGGAACGGTAAAAAACAATTCATATAAAGGCCTGGCCGTGGTGTGATGTCACGCCGCGGAATACGTCAGCAGATCTGTGCAAAAGTTATTCTCTCTACGGTGGTATGTGGAACTTGTTTTGCAGAGCCGAACACTATCCTGGTGTTCAAAACCTTCTACGAAGAATTCGGAGGAGGAACGCGCCTTGCAATGCCGAAGACAATATGCGCGCTGGACTCGTCGTCATTGAAGCCTGGTTCAGGGGCTACTAAGGGAGTCCTGGACTAGGGGGTGTCCGGATAGCCGGACTATCATCACGGCCGAACTCCAAGACTATGAAGATACAAGATTGAAGACTTCATCCCGTGTCCGGATGGGACTTTCCTTGGCGTGGAAGGCAAGCTTGACGATATGGATATGTAGATCTCCTACCATTGTAACCGACTCTGTGTAACCCTAACCTATCTGGTGTCTATATAAACCAGAGGGTTTTAGTCCGTAGGACAAACAAGAATCATACCGTAGGCTAGCTTCTAGGGTTTAGCCTCCTTGCTCGTGGTAGATCTACTCTTGTACTACCCATATCATCAATATTAATCAAGCAGGAGTAGGGTATTACCTCCATCGAGAGGGCCCGAACCTGGGTAAAAACATCGTGTCCCTTGTCTCCTGTTACCATCCGCCTAGACGCACAGTTCGGGACCCCCTACCCGAGATCCGCCGGTTTTGACACCGACATTGAGGCTTAACCCGGAGAAGTGCGTGTTTGGCGTTCCCTCCGGTAAGCTACTAGGGTTCCTCATGTCACACAGAGGGATCGAGGTGAACCCGGAGAAGATCAAGGCCATCGAAGACATGAGCCCACCACAGACCCTCAAGGAGATGCAAAAGCTGGCAGGACGGGTGACCGCGTTAGGGCGTTTCATCTCCATGCTAGGCAAGCGCGCCTTGCCCTTATTTAAGATCATGAAGAAAAAGGGCCCCTTCGAGTGGACCCCGGAGGCCGACCGGGCCTTCCAAGACCTCAAGAAATACCTCACCAGCCCCCCGGTGATGGTGGCACCACGGCCTCTCGAGCCAATGGTTCTTTACGTTGCTGCCACCCCGTACTCCGCCAGCGCGGCGCTGGTGGCGGTTCAGGAGGAGCACCAAGACAAGGGTGCACCGCGCCAAGCCAGAGCTGATACATCGCAGGGTGAGGAAGGCACGACAGAGCCGTAAGCAGCGGAAGATCAACCTCAGCAGGGCAACATCGCGGAAGCTCCCGAGGACGGTCAGATCTCAGGAGACCCTCTACCTCAGGATACGCCACAATCTCCGCAGGACCCGAGCCCTAATAGTGTGCCGGCCCTCGTCGAGCACCCGGTGTACTTTGTCAGCACGGTACTGCGGGATGCACGGGCACGCTACCCAATGCCGCAAAAGCTCCTGCTCGCACTCTTGGTAGCCTCGCGCAAGCTGCCACACTACTTCCAGGGCCACCCCATCAAGGTCGTCTCATCTTTCCCATTGGAGAGGGTACTCAGGAGCCCGAACTCGGCCGGAAGGGTCGCTGAATGGAACATCGAGCTGCAAGTGTTCTAGCTGGAGTTCAGCACTACCAGGGTCATCAAGGGAGCCGCGCTTGAGGAAGGAGAAGACCGGTCCACCTCCCCGAAGTGAGGCACCAGACGGTTGGGTCATGTATTTCGATGGCGGCCCGGCGCACCAGTAGCGAGGCTGGGCAGTGCTCATCTCGCCCACTCAGGACAAGCTTTACTACGCCGTGCAACTCTGCTTCCAGCACGACGAGAAGGTCTCCAACAATATCACAGAATACGAAGGCCTCATAGCCGGCCTGAAGGCCGCGGCGGCTTTGGGGGTGAGGCGCCTTACCGTCAAGGGCAACTCGTAGCTCCTCGTCAACTTCTCCAACAAAGTGTACGAGTCCAAGGACGAGCACATGGAGGCCTACCTCGCGGAGGTGCACAAGATGGAAAAGCAGTTCTTGGGCCTCGAGCTGCAGCACGTACCTGGGGCACCAACAAGGAAGCCGACGACATCGCCAAGAGAGCATCCAAGCGGCAACCGCAAGATCCCGGTGTCTTTGAAGAACAGTTCTTCAAGCCATCGGCTGCTCCTGGCGCTCGAGCCCTAGGAGGAATGCTGGACCAAGGAATTCCAGGAGTACCTAGTGCACGGGACACTGCCGGAGAAGGAAGAAGACGTGGAGCGCGTGGCCCGACAGGCCACGACATATTGCATTCAAGACGGTGAGTTGTACAGAAATCGACCGAACGAGGTCACGCTGCGCTGCATCTCCAGCGATCAAAGAAGGGAGTTGCTGATTGACATACACGGCGGTGATTGCGGGCACCACTCGTCGTCACGGACCCTTGTTTGCAAGGTGTTCATGATGGGTTCTATTGGCCTCTGACACTCAACGACGGCCGAGCTGGTGAAGTCTTGTGAAGCACTGTCAATTCCACGCCAAGTAGATCCATGAGCCTACGCGAACACTCCAAACCATTCCGCTCACGTGGCCGTTCGCGATGCAGGGCCTGGACATCTTAGGCCCGTTCATGGCGCCGAGGCTACCGCTGTCTCTACATCGCCATCAACAAGTTCACCAAGTGGGCGGAAGTGGAAGCCGTCCGTACCATTCCAGCCGGCTCTGCTGTCAAGTTCATCAAGGGACTCGTGAGCCGATTCGGGGTTCCCAACCGCATCATCACAGATAACGGCTCACAGTTTACTAGTAACCTCTTCAAAACCTACTGTGCTAACCTTGGAACGCAGATCTGCTATGCTTCGGTGGCCCACCCCAGAAGCAATGATCAAGCCGAACGCGCCAACGCTGAGGTCCTGAGGGGCCTCAAAACCAGGACCTTCAAGAAGAAGCTGGAGGCCTGCGGCAGGGGCTGGTACGACGAACTCTAGTCCGTAATATGGTCCATTCGTACCACTGCCACCAAGCCGACGGGCGAGACTACATTCTTCCTCCTCTATGGAGCTGAGGCAGTCCTTAATCACGAGGTCAAGCATCGCTCCACGTGGGTCCTGGCGTTCAACGATGCGCAGCAGGACGCCACGCGGGGGATGAATATCGTGCTGGGGGAGGAGCGCCATTGCGAAGCCGCATTGAGGGCGGCAAGGTACCAACAAGCCCTGCGGCGGTACCATTGCTGCAACGTCAGCTCCAGGATGCTCGAGGTAGGCAATCTCGTCTTGAGGCGGGTCCTCTCCAGGGAAGGGCTGCACAAGCTTTCGCCCATGTGGGAGGGCCCATTCAGGGTCGTTCATGTCTCCAGGCCGGCTGCAGCGCGCCTGGAGACGCAGGATGGGACACCCATCCAGAATGCCTGGAACATCTGACACCTCCGGAAGTTTTATCCATGAAGCAAGGCCCAGAGCCTGAGAAGCAAGGCCTAGAGCCTGAGAAGCAAGGCCGAGAGCCTGAGAAGAAAGGCCCAGAGCCTGTGAAGAAGGCCCGGTGCCTGTGAAGAATCACCGCCCGTGACACTCTCACATAATAATGAGTTGGGGCTGTACTCGCCCTGGAGTCTCAGGAGCGCCGGCCTCAGGCCCTGGGGCTCCCTCCCATGCCTAGTGGACAGCACTTAGATTAGGTGCTGGACGCGGCTTTTCATTTGCTTTCCGTAGTTCGCTCGTTTTTCCTTAATCAGAGTTGCTCTTGGCGTTCGTTGCTGATTTGGTTCCCCACCCTTTTACCGCTTCTTTTTGTTTTGGCTCTGGTTTGCTCTTGTCCTCTCTCTCGCATGCCTCGCGAGGGGGCTAGGCAGGTGCCCTCGCGAGCATTTCTCTTCCCTTTGCCTTTTCGCGAGCCACCCTCGTTCGAGCCTGGAAGCAGGCACACCTCTCCTAAATCCGTGCCCCTCGGGTACCGTGATACAAAGCGCCAAGTCAAGGCTTGGGTGGACGACAGTCTTTGGTACACCCCCTAGCGAATTTTTTGCAGTTTCCGAGCAACGCGGACACCGTGCAAAGGAAAGGGTTTCCTAAACACGCCAGTTCGATACACGCCCCTCTGGGCCCATACTGGTTTCTTTTTCTAATGCAGGAAAGAAAGAAAAAGCTAAACAAAGCAGCGTTGCAACAATCCGCGGAGGCAGGCCCTTGGCAACGCCCCAAGCATAGCCAGACTCCTTCTCGCGCTTCACGGGGGCGCGACGACGAGATGACCTGCTGCCTCCTTCGAAGCGGGCGCGACGACGCGGCGGCTGGTCGTAACCACCGCTGCTGGAGCTGTCACCAGAGGAAGAGCCGCCGTAGCTGGAGGAGGCACGGTCGCCACGGAGGGCAGGCTCGCCCTCGTCCTCATCGCAACCATCGCCAAGGCCAAGCACCTCCTCGCCGTCATTCGTCTCAGGGCAGCACCCGGCGCGGCGACCATCTTCCCCGAACACCCTCACATAAAGGGTCGAGTCACCATCGTACCTGAAGTGGAGGGTGCACCGCCTGCCCAGGCCGCGCGCGGGCGAACGTCTGCCAGCCGCGGGCCACGGCTATGTTGCCCACGGCGGAAGTCTCGGCCGCAACCAAAGAGGCCCTGCTGCAGCAGCCGTCCGCCTACAGCCAGAGCCCGCCCGGACCAGAGGCCGACAGTTCGCCAGCGAAGAAGCGCGGAAGTTGGAGCCAGCCACCGGCCGGGCTCTCCGACCAGACAACGAACTCCGACGACACCTCAGCCGAATGGAAGCGCGGGCGGGGAGGCAGGGCCACCATCGCGCGCCTCCCCTCTTCGGCTGGACCACCATGGATGGGACGATCCCCACCGCGTACCACGGCGCCACCTCAACGGTGGGCCACGGCAGGGGTCGCGGCAGGCTTGCACGGACGGCCACGACCGTGCTTGGGCGCTGGGGTGCCAGGGCCCTCGCGAGGGGCCTTCCCTTTCTCGGCGGCAGAGAACTTCTTTCGCGGCGCCATCGATGGCACTGTCAGCAGTGGAGCAAGGAGGACGAAGAAAGCGAGCGAAGAAGAGATGGGCAACGGGGGCTCCGCCCCCTCCCCATTTATAGTGAGAGAAGGCCAACCGGCGTCTCCCACGATCGCAGGTAATGATGGTTTTCCTTGCATGTCGTAGGGACTCGTCAAATCGTGCAGTTGCCGAAGCAGCGTGGGGAAGCGGAGGTGCCCACGTCCAATCAACTGCCACGCGTCGACCAAGGCCGCAGGCTTTTAGGGCCCGCGGCGCTCTGAACTTGACCCTTGGCTTCGCCGCGAAGCCTAGCCAGAGCGCACCTTGGGCCCGGGGGCTACTGTCGGCGTTCTGGGAATGGGGGTCCCCAGACTTGCCTGCCTGCGGCCCACGGCATGGCTAAGCAGTAGGCCGTATGGCCCATCTTCATCAACAAGGCATCCAAGACCCTCGCGAGGGGCCAAGCCTTGCGAGGCGGACTATGCAAGATCTCCCCTGGAGTGGCCTAGCCCGGCAGGCTCACGAGGAGCAGAGATATCAAGGCGGGGCAAACCTCACGGGGCCCTCGTGACGTGAGCCAAGACGAATGATGCCGGGCGGGCGCCGATGCGTGCAGCTTCCTTGTTTCCTCTTCGGTGCTAAAGAGGCAGGCGCAGACGAGGAGTACCGAGGCATCAGGCAAAGGTTGCCATATTGGTGCAACAAGACGAAGACCAGGAGGACGACAAGGCGGAGGTCATTGTGGAGCCCAAGACAGCGTCACCCTGTGGCTTTCGCAGCGAAGACCGCTTTTGTCGAGATAGCTTGTACTAGCTGTCCCCTTCAAATTTGCCCGCCGTTGTTGGCTCCCTTCCCGCTCGATATTTGGGAAGAGGACCAGGGCCTCTATAAATAGGCTTAGCCACCACAGTAGAAGAGGCAACTCGAACAAACCAATAAGCCAACACTCCCACAAGAACACCTCGATCTCAGGAGGTTGTTCTTCCCTTGTATTTTTCATCATCAGCCCAAGAGGCAATCCACCACCGCCACACTAGAATAGGGTATTACACCCCAACGGTGGCCCGAACCAGTATAAACCCTGTGTCTCTTTGTGTTGTGAGTTTGACGAGTTCGTCCGCAAGATCTTAGCGAGCTAGGGCATAGATCGGTCGGAGGCATAGACTTCGCGCGCACCCCAGTGTTCGAACCTTAAGGGTTTACCGGAACCCCACATCCGACATTTGGCACGCCAGGTAGGTGGGCCGTACGGCCTGCTGCTTAGCAACGCCGTGGGCCGCATGCAGGTGAGTCTGGGGACCCCCGTTCCCAGAATGCTGACAGTCCCGTATATATAGATTTTTTTTATCTTGGAGGACAAGCATACGGAAGAAAAACAAAGTCTGGAAGGTGTCCCAGGTGGGCACAATGCGCACCCAGGTGTCTTGTGCCCACCAGGGTACGCTTCTTGGAAGTTTCTTTATTTCCTAAATTTTTAAATATTCCAAAATTGATAATAAATATTTTTGCGGATTTTTCGGAGTCCGTTTACTTACCGTATCACGTACCTCCTTATTTTCACGATTCTGGAGTGTTCCAGAAGGACTCTTTTATGTCTTCTTCCAGTGTCAAAGTTTGGATAATATTACTTTCAACATTAGTGGGCGTACCTGAGATATAATGTTTTATTCATTGCCCATTGACAACCTTCGGGTAAGTACCTTCAAAATTATTTATTTTGATGGCTCCAGACCGATAGACCTCCTCGATGACATATGGGCCTTCCCATTTTGAGAGGAGTTTTCCTGCAAAGAATCTGAAACGAGAGTTGTACAAAAGAACATATTCTCCGACTTTAAACCCACGCTTTTGGATTCTTTTGTCATGCCATCTTTTAACTTTTTCTTTGAGTAATTTTGCATTTTCATAAGCTTGGGTTCTCCATTCATCTAATGAGCTAATATCAAATAACCTCTTTTCACCAGCAAGCTTGAAATCATTGTTTAGTTCTTTAACTGCCCAATATGCTTTATGTTCTAACTCAAGAGGCAAATGACAAGCTTTTCCATGAACCATTTAATAAGGAGACATACCCATAGGATTTTTATATGTTATTCTATGGTCCCAAAGTGCATCATCTAATTTCTTAGACCAATTCTTCCTGGACCTATTGACAGTCTTCTGCAAAATTAATTTTATTTGTCTATTGCTAAGTTCAACTTGACCACTAGACTGAGGATGATAAGGTGATGCAATTCTATGGTTAACAACATACTTGGCAAGCATTTTACGGAAAGCACCATGAACAAAGTGTGAACCACCATCATTCATTAAATATCTAGGGACTCCAAACCTTGGGAAAATAACTTCCTTAAGCATTTTAATAGTGGTGTTGTGATCAACACTACTGGTTGGAATAGCTTCTACCCATTTAGTAACATAACCAACAACAACCAACATATGTGTATACCCATTAGAGGAAGGAGAAGGTCCCATGTAATCAAATCCCCAAACATCAAATGGTTCAACAGCAAGTGAATAATTCATAGGCATTTCTTTATGCTTACCGATATTACCTATCCTTCGACATTCATCACAAGATAAGACAAACTTACAGGCATCCTTGAAGAGAGTAGGCCAATAAAATACAGATTGCAATACCTTGTGAGCTATTCTATCTCCAGCATGATGCCCTTCATAAGCTTCCGAGTGACATTTCCATAGGATTTGTCCCTGTTCATGCTCAGGTACACTATGTCTAATAATACCATCTACTCCTTTATAAAGATGTGAGTCATCCCAAAAGTAGTGTCTTTAATCATAGAAGAATTTTTTATTTTGTTGGTATGTAAAGCTAGGTCGTAAATATTTAGCAACAATGTAATTGGCATAATCAGCATACCAAGGAGTACTGTGAGCAACATTTATTGCAGCTAACTGCTCATCAGGAAAACTATCATCAATAGGTAGTGGGTCATCAAGCACATTTTCATGCCTAGAAAAATTATCAGCTACTGGGTTCTCAACTCCTTTTCTATCAATGATAAGTAAATCAAATTCTTGTAACAAGAGAACCCATCGAATAAGTCTAGGTTTAGCACCTTTCTTTTCCATAAGATATTTAATAGCAGCATGGTTTGTGTGAATAGTTACTGTGGAATCAACAGTATAAGGTATAAATTTATCACAAAGTTACTGTGGAATCAACATTATAAGGTCTAAATTTATCACAAGTTTGCTTGTGATAAATTTAGACCTTATATTGTTGATTCCAAAGTAACTGTTCACACAAACCATGCTGCTATTAAATATCTTATGGAAAGAAAGATAAACTTAGGATTTAAACTTATAGTTCTGTTACATACCAACAAAGAAAAATTTATGATTTACACTATGACACATCTTTATAAAGAAGGTGTATTGATTGAAGATTACTTGAATGTCATGAAAAAATAAGCTATAGAATATTTTGTTAAAATACAATTATAAATTGTCTAATATGTGTTGAATGGCAGGATGAATAATATCTGATTGTTTAGAAGTGAATAACACAAAGCATGTCAGTCTCAGCTAAAGTCCAAAATGGCGTATGAAAATGACTTTGAAACACATGAAAAAAAAGTCTGCGGAACATGGTTTAAATGAAAATGGGAGTTGGTAAGTAAGAATTCAAAATCTGCAAAAGTTATTTTTTAGCAGTCTTGGAATATTTAAAAATGTACGAAATAAAGAAACTTCCAGGAAGCGTACCCTAGTGGGCACAAGACACCTGGGTGCGCATTGTGCCCACCTGGGACACCTTCCAGACTCCGTTTTTCTTCCGTATCCTTGTCCTTCAAGATAAAAAAATCTATATATACTTCCCGAACCTGTTGATAACCGGATCATGGAAAAATCCTTCATTTTCTTTTCCTCGATGTTTTCTGTCAGATCCCATCTACCCTGGCCACTTCAAGCTCCTCCAAAGACAAGTTCTTCAAGAACGTCATCAACCCATACCTTCGGGAGGTGGTGCAGCACCCTCAGGTCATCCAGATGCATGAGGGGGTGCTTCACCTCCGCGATGTGCCATGTCCAAAGGGGACATGAACCGTGGAGTCCAGGCTTGAAGCCATGGAGCAGGACGTATTCCGGTGCAAGGGGATGGTGGAGCGTGGACTCAATGCCAATCACCTTATGATCACGGACCTCTCCCGTGATCTCAAGGTGGATGGCAAGCCCATGAAGGACATCGTCTTCACCCTCAATGAGCGATTCAACTTTCTCCAAAGCCAGATCTATGATCTTCAAAACCAAGTCTTTGAATATGAGGCAAGGTTTAAAGGTATGAGTTTGGTTGCTAGTTGCAGGACCCGTGAGAGTCACTCCTCCTCTTATGATGGTGGACCACTGCCATGGAAATCCGAGGACAAGATCCCTTCTTCATCACAACCATCACCTTCTTCACCACCAAAGGCGAATTGAGTATCGGGTATGGGCACTCCCCTTGGCTTCCGCTAAGCTTGGGGGAGGTGCTTCGGTATCGTATCATCCCACTATACTTTTGCTTTTACTTATTCTACTTCGATCTTTTTGTTTTAGATCAATAAAAGTTTAGTTCGATCCTTTCTTCCTTGAGAGTTAGCTTAGTGATCTATCCTTGTAATCGTGTGCAAGTTATATAATAAAGTTTAGTTGGAGTTTTTGCTTTCTTTACTTTCATGTTGCAATTAAAGAAAATAAATAAGAAAGAAAAAGAGAACTGAAATAAATAATAAGAAATAAATAAATCAATAAGATCATACACTAATCCTATGGTAGGTGATGGCACCACATAAGGAAAAGCACAAGTAGAAATTTTTATTAGAGATTGACAAACATAGCATTAGTCAATGATGCAACTCATGAAAGAATTAATAAGGGAAGAGAAGATTCACATATAAATATACTATCCTAGAAATCTTTTGTGATTGTGAGCCCTCATCAAAATATTATATGACAAAATTGTTGACATTGGACAAGGAAGACAACTTAATGGTTCATGTTTGTTTATATTCACATAGAAGTCATAATGTCATAGATCCTCCAACATGTGGTGCTTGCCCCCTATCTTTGCTTGCCAAAAATTCTGCACTAAGTAGAGATACTACTTGTGCATCCAAAAATCCTTAAACCCAAACCTTATTTTGAAGTGTCCACCATACCTACCTAGGGATTGAGCAAGATCCCTCAAGTAGGCAATATAAATTGCTTTTAAATGTGTGAGATAATTTAGTGTAAGAGAAAATTGAGCGTTGTACGAACTTGTGATGGTGAAGAATAAAAGCGACAAACTGCATAATAAAGGTCGCTATCACAAGGGGCAATGCAACGTGACGTTCTTTTGCACTAAGGGGTTGATCATACAAACAAATAAGCGCATGGCAACCTCTGCTTCCCTCTGCGAAGGGCCTGTCTTTTACTTTTATGTATTTACTTTTATGCAAAGAGTCAAAGTTTTCCTTCTATTCCTTTTTATTTTTCTCCTTTGGCAAGCATCATGTGGTGAGGAAAGATGTAGGCACATATGTCCAGTTGAATATAGATAGCATGAGTTATTATTGTTGCCATCACCCTTGAGGTGAATACGTTGGGAGGCGAAACTATAAGCCCCTATCTTTCTGTGTGTCCGGTTGAAACATTTTGCTCATGTGTACGCGGTGAGTGTTAGCAATCATAGAAGACTATATGATGGGGACTTGCCTAAAGGCTCCGACACATGACCCTTCCTAAAAAGATGATGAATTGTAGTTGCAAAGTTGACTGAGAACATAGTTTTTTGGTTTTTAATAGAGTTTTTGCTTTATACTTCGATAGTGTGATGAATTGTTACGTATGCATGAGAAGTACATGATAAAAGTTCTATTATAAAAGTCTTATATTAAATTTTGTTGCTATTATAATAATGAACATGATGCTTCTATGTCCGTATTTTGTTTTTATCGACACCTCTCTCTCAAAGCATGTGGACATGTTTTTCGATTTTGGTTTTTGCTTGACGATAAGCGAGGTCTAAGCTTGGGGGAGTTGATACGTCCATTTTGCATCATGTTTTCTTACTGTTATTTATAATGTTTTTATCCATAATAATGCTTTTTGAAGTAATTCTAATGCCTTTTCTCTCATAATATGCAAGGTATACACAAAGAGGGAGAATTCCGGCAGCTGGAGATCTGGACCTAAAAAAGCTACGTCAGGCTACCTATTCTGCACAACGCCAAATGAGCTTAAACTTGACGAGGATTTTTTATGGAATATATGAGAATTATTGGAGCAAATAACTACCAGAAGGGGCTCACCAGGTGGGCACAACCCACCTGGGCGCGCCAGGGAGCCCAGGCGCGCCCTGGTGGGTTGTGCTCACCTAGGCCCACCTCCGGTGCCATCTTCTGTTATATATGTCATTTTGACCTATAAAAAATAAGGAGGGGACTTTTAGGATGGAGCACCGCCGCCTCAAGGCGGAACTTGGGCAGGAACACTTTTGCCCTCTGGCGGAGCAATTCAACCGGGGAACTTCCGTCCCGTAGGGGGAAATCATCGTCATCATCATCACCAAGAACTCTCCCATCTTGGGGAGGGAAATCTCCATCAACATCTTCAATAGCACCATCTCATCTCAAACTCTAGTTCATCTCTTGTGTTCAATCTTGTTACCGGAACTATAGATTGGTGCTTGTGGGTGACTAGTAGTGTTGATTACATCTTGTAGTTGATTACTATATGGTTTATTTGGTGGAAGATTATATGTTCAGATCCATTATGCTATTTAATACCCCTCTGATCTTTAGCATGATTATCATTTGTGAGTAGTTACTTCTTTTCTTGAGGTCACGGGAGAAATCATGTTGCAAGTAATCATGTGAACTTGATATGTGTTCGATATTTTGATAGTATGTATGTTGTGATTCCCTTAGTGGTGTCATGTGAACGTAGACTACATGACACATCACCATATTTGGGCCTAATATAATGCATTGTGGAGTAGCAATTAGATGATGGGTTGCGAGAGTGACACAAGCTTAAACCCCAGTTTATGCGCTTTTTATTAAGGGACCGATTGGACCTAAAAGTTTGATGCTATGGTTAGAATTTATTCTTGATACTTTCTCGTAGTTGCGGATGCTTGCGGGAGGGTTAATCATAAGTAGGAGGTTTGTTCAAGTAAGAACGACACCTAAGCACCGGTCACAACATATCAAATTATCAAAGTACCGAACACAAATCGAACCAACATGATGAAAGTGACTAGATGAAATTCCCGTGTACCCTCAAGAACGCTTTGCTTATCATAAGAGACCGTTTTGGCCTGTCCTTTGCCTCAAAAGGATTGGGCTACCTTGCTGCACTTTTGTTACTACTATCGTTACTTGCTCGTTATAAATTATCTTGCTATCAAACTACTCCATTACTTACAACTTCAGCACTTGCAGACATTACCTTACTGAAAACTACTTGTCATTTCCTTCTACTCCTCTTTGGGTTCGACACTCTTACTTATCTAAAAGAGCTACAGTTGATCCCCTATACTTGTTGGTCATCAAGGCTATTTTCTGGCGCCGCTGCCGGGGATTGAAGCGCCTTTGGTAAGTGGAATTTGTTAAGGAAACATTTGTATAGTATGCTGAAATTTATTGTCAATTGTTACTATGGAAAACAATCCTTTGAGGGGTTTGTTCGGGGCATCTTCACCTCATCCAAAAGCACAATTAGCTACCCCTCAACCTACTGCACCTACTGAAAACTTCTTGTCATTTTCTTCTGCTCCTTGTTGGGTTCGACACTCTTACTTATCAAAAAGAGCTACAATTGATCCCCTATACTTGTGGGTCATCAAGGCAATTTTTTGGCACCATTGCCGGGGAGTGAAGCGCCTTTGGTAAGTGGAATTTGGTAAGGAAACATTTATACTATGCTGAAATTTATTGTCACTTGTTACTATGGAAAACAATCCTTTGAGGGGTTTGTTTGGGGTATCCTCACCTCTTCCGAAACCACCATTAGTTACCCGTCAACCTAGTGCACCTACTGAAAATATTGAATATGAAATTCCTTCGAGTATGATAGAACAACTGGTAGCTAATCCTTATGTAGGAGATGGAGCCGAACATCCTGGTATGCACTTGATATATGTAGAACAAATTTGTGGATTGTTTAAGCTTGCAGGTTTACCCAGGGATGAAGTTATGAAAAAGGTTTTCCTTTATCTTTGAAGGGAAAAGCATTGGCATGGTATAGGCTATGCGATGATATTGGATCTTGGAATTGGAATCGTTTGAAATTGGAGTTCCATCAAAATATTATCCCATGCATCTAGTTCATCGTGATCGGAATTATATATTAATTTTTGGCCCCGTGAAGGAGAAAGTGTCGCTCTAGCTTGGGGGAGGCTTAAGTCAATGTTATATTCATGCCTTAATCATGAGCTCTCAAGAGAAATTATTATCCAGAATTTTTATGCTCGGCTTTCTCATAATGATCAAACCATGCTTGATACTTCTTGTTGCTCGTTCTTTTATGAAGAAGACTATTGAATGCCCGTGGAATCTTTTGGAAAGAATTAAACGCAACTCTGAAGATTGGGAACTCGACGAAGGTAAAGAGTCAGGTATTAAACTTAAGTATGATTGTGTTAAACCTTTTATGGATACCGATGCTTTTCAAATGTTTAGCACTAAATATGGACTTGACTCTAAGATAGTAGCCTCCTTTTGTGAATCATTTGCTACTCATGTTGAACTCCCTAAAGAGAAGTGGTTTAAATATCACCCACCTATTAAAGAAGAAATTAAAGAACCGGTACCCGTTAAAGAAGAAACTATACTTTATAACGTTGACCCAGTTGTTCCTTCTGCTTATATTGAGAAACCACCTTTCCCTGTTAGGATAAAGGAACATGCTAAAGTTTCAACTGTGTTTAACAAAATCTATATTAGAACACCTAAACCTGATGAAAAAATCAAAGTAGAACCTACCATTGCTATGGTTAAATATCTCTTAGAAGAAGATATAGATGGGCATGTTATTTACTTCTGTGAAGAAGCTGCTACAATTGCCAAACCTGATAAAAAGGATAAACATAGACCTGTTGTTGCCATGCCTGTCATCTCAGTTAAAATAGGAGATCACTGTTATCATGTTTTAGGTGACATAGGTGCTAGTGCGAGTGCTATTCCTTACACCTTATATCAAGAAATTATGAGTGACATAGCACCCGCAGAAATAGAAGACATAGATGTTACTATTAAACTTGCTAATAGAGACACTATATCACCGATTGGGATAATTAGAGATGTTGAAGTCTTGTGTGGGAAAATTAAATACCCTACTGATTTTCTTGTTCTTGGTTCCCCGCAAGATGACTTTTGTCCCATTATCATTGGTAGACCTTTCTTGAACACCGTTAATGCTAAGATAGATTGTGAGAAACAAACTATCGGTGTTAGTTTTTGTGATGAGTCTCATTAATTTAATTTTTCCAAGTTTAGTAGAAAGCTTCATGAAAAAGAATTGCCTAGTAAGGATGGATTAATCAGTCTTTGTTCTATTGTTGTTCCACCTACTGATCCTTTAGAATAATATTTGCTAGACCATGAAAATGATTTACATATGCATGAAAGAAATGAAATAGATAAAATTTTCTTCGAACAACGTCCTCTGCTTAAACACAATTTGCCTATTGAAACTCTAGGAGGTCCTCCTCCACCTAAAGGTGATCTTGTATTTGAATTAAAACAATTACCAGACACTCTGAAATATGCTTATCTTGATGAAAAGAAGATATATCCTATTATTATCAGTGCTAACCTTTCAGAACATGAAGAAGAAAGATTATTGAAAGTTCTAAGGAAGCACCGAGCTGCTATTGGATATACTCTTCATGATTTAAAGGGCATTAGTCCCACTCTATGTCAGCATGAAATTAATATGAAACCTCATGCTAAACCCATTGTTGATCACCAACGTCGGTTAAATCCGAAGATGAAAGAAGTGGTAAGAACGGAAATATTAAAATTTCTGGAAGCAGGTATAATCTATCCTATAGCTGATAGTAGATGGGTAAGTCCTGTCCATTGTTGTCGCGGAAAATGACACCTATGGGATTCCCAGGGAATCCCTTCTACTGTTTGCGAGGGTGAAGAGTTGCGCAAAGAGTAGGTGTAGTCATCAACGCGAGGGGCTTTTTACCCAGGTTCCGGCCGCAAATGATGCATAAAACCCTAGTCCTACTTGTCTGTGTTTATCTTGTGTTCTTCAGTTCTTGGACTAGCTACTATGCGTGCCCAGTCCGAAAAGTATGAATCCTTCCACAGTATGGCTCGGGCCTCCTTTTATATGTCAAAGGGGTTGCCATAGTGGCACACAGGAGGGGGAAAGTATCTACAGTGTACAAGTTTAATGCCTGACAACGTAGGACAAACACAATTAATGCGCTGGCTATGTGCGCTCTTGCTTTATCTGGGTCGGCAATACAGCTCGTCCCGTCCGTCGCCGCCTCACCTTGCTTCGACGCGCGTCCAAGCTAACGAGGCATGCAGCGCCATGCTGGCTGGCTGGATGGTCCCTGTGCCGGGGTCTACACGAAGATCTGCATGCCACCACGCATGTGCTTGGCTAGTTGGCCTAGAAGCTGCATGCTGCCACGCAGGCACTCGCCTAGTTGGCGGGCTGGTTGCTACGTCAAAACGGCCGCGGCAAGGGTCCGGCAGCGGCCCCGCAGGTGCCCCCGGCAAGGGTCTTGTCGGGGTCTCGCGGGCATCCCCGGCAAGGATCTTGCCCTGGGTCTTCGGTCGTCCCCGGCAAGGATCTTGCCGGGAGTCTTCGTCTTCTGGTTCCTATCTAGACTTGCAGGCCTTTGGTCTCCACAAATATCTGCATGCCACCACGCAGGTGCCCCCGAGTCTTGGTCTCGACACTGTCGATGGTGTCAGAACTCTCTGGCTCAAGGGTGGCGGCTTTGTTGGTGTTGGGCAAGTTGCCCCGGCAAGGCTCTTGGTGGGGCTATGTAGGCCGCCCCGGCAAGGGTGTTGCCGGGGGAAATCCATCTTGCCCCTTTGCTCTTCTTGCCTCTGGCTTGAGTGCTGCCTTGGTAGTCTCTTTCCTTTCCTTTCTCTGCCCGGCCAAGCATGGCCGCAGGTGTGGCTATGACTGCCCGTGCACAAGTAAAGGGGTATAGAAAGGCCCCTACTTTTGTACACCGACAGGAGCCCCCGGGCCTGGGCCACACATGAGCGTGAAGCGTTGTTGGGCCAGGCCCAAAACGGTGCACGGGCACGCATGGCAGAGTTTTAACCGCAATAACTTCTTCGTCAGTTGCGCTTCCCCATGATCCGCATTGAGTGCGTGACGTGGGGGTCATGCGTGGGACGGTCGCAACATGATTGCGTCACCTCGCGGTGAATAGTAAAGAGGTGGCCTGTGTCTTCCCCATAAAAATGAGGAAACTGTAGGGGCGCTGCTCATTTACAAAGTGGACTCGGGTCGTGGCCTTCATGGCGCGCGCGCCCCATGATCACGGGGCGGGGAACGGTCGTTCCACTTGTCTTCTTAATTATGGCTCGCCCACCACATGTCCCCCATGCCTTAGGGAGGGTAGGTGGTGGATACGGAGGGCACATGCATTAACGCCGAGGCGGGAAGCCGGGCGTTGCTGATTAGAGCAGAGGGCTGGTCCTGATTCCCTGTGCCTCTAGCGGCCGAATTGGTCCAGTGGGGCGGCCGCCCTTAGGTTGGGGGCCGAGCCCTGGCTCTGCCCCTCTATAAAAAGGGAAGAGGGGCAGTGTCCTTCGGCATTCGTCTCCTTCCTCCTTGACCCCTTTCTTCCATTCGCCATAGTGAGAGGGCGCGCTGGTGCCCCAATGGCGCCGACGAGGGCTTCTGCTCGACAGCGTGTCCCCCTCCGCCGGAGTTCATGGCAGCGGAGCCCGCTGTGAGAGGAAGAGGGAGGGGCGAGGCCGAGGCCTCCGTGGCGCTCGGCGGAGAGTAGGACGGGGCAGCGCCACCGGCCGCGTTTCCGCAAACGGCTCTTCCCCCAATGGAGGGCCATGTCGGAGACCAGCCCCGCGAGTTCTTCATCAGGCTGTACAAGCGAGTGTGCGGTCACCTCCGACTCCCCACCTTGTTTGCTCGGGAAATGGAGCTTGATCCATCGCAGGCCTTGAGGCTGCATATGAGGGGTTGTGGGAACGGCGGCATGCGGGTCGATGTCGACTTCCCCGCCCCTCAGGTCATGTACCTCCCCCGTGGGTGGAAGACCTTTGCCCGCGCCCATAGCCTGTCGGAGGGGCACATTCTCCAGTTCAAATTAATGGAGAACGGCCTGCTCTCCGTCAAGGTCTTCGGGCGCTCGGGAACCCGCTTAGGGTGCTGCGCCGATAGCTCCACCGACAATGAAACCTCCTCTTCGAGCGACAGTGACGAAGAGGACAGCGACAACGACGACGATGGTAGCGACTCCGGCTGACAACCGGTGGCAGCACCATCATCTGCATCGCCCTCCTCCCTCAGCCATGCGCCTTCCCGAGGGTAATCCCCGCCATGCTCTCCATCGACGCGTTCCCCGTCGCCTCTTCTTTGCTTCACCCGCCGCACCTGGGAGGAAAGGGGCAAGAACGGAGATTGCGAGGCGCTTATCTTTCTTTTAGCTTGCAGGCACTTGCCAAATCTTAATTTCTAAATAATGTAATCTCTCGAGCCCATGTCTGTGTCCTGTAACATTTGTGCTTGTATCAGCATGTTAACGAATAAGATCAACCTCACCGGGAACCCGTGCATGTATACGTGCATGCAGAGGCGAAACGCCTCTTTAATGCAAATAAACAAGTTCTCCCGGCAAGCTATCCTGCCGGTGCCTTCTGTGCCTGCCGAAGAATCACATCTGCTGGGTTACAGAAAAAGGGTCTAACCCCTCGTCAATCTCCTTTTAGCAACGGTTACTACGACCATTTTGTCCGAAGCAACGTTCGGGCCAGGGATGGGAGCACCTGAGTTTAAAAGAGAGTGGCGAGGATTTCTAATGCACAAGTCACAGGTTACGAACACGAATGGGCAAGAGGTGAACTTTATCTGTTTGGTTTGCCAGGGGTCGCCGTGCCGGGCAGTTTTCCCAACTTCTTGCCGGAGCCGGGTCATTGGTGGAGTCGAGCGCCCTTGCCGCGGCTGGAAAGAAGAGAGGACAGGAGCATGGAACCTTGGCGGTTCATTAACATTTGTTGGAATAAAAAAGCAGTAAAATATTTTGGACAGGCATGTATATACGTATACACATAAACATGGAAATCAATGAGAAACTGTACATACTAAGGGTTTTCTTTCCCTGACTGTGCACAGGGTCTGCGCCTGGCTTTGTACATAGGGTTATATGCCTTGCTGGCAAGGCTAGTACAAAAAAGGGGTTGTCGGGGCTCCCGGCAAGCGCGCCTTAGGGGTAAAACTTGCGAAGATGTTCGATATTCTAGGAATTGCTCACCGGAATGCTATCTTCAGTCTCCAGGCGGACTGCGCTGGGACTGGTGACTCGTATTACCCGATAAGGGCCTTCCCACTTCGGCATCAACTTGTTTTAATTCTTGGCGGATTGGATTCGTCGAAGAAGAAGGTCGCCTTCCTCAAGGCTTCGGGTGTGAACCTTGCGGCTATGGTAGCGGCGCAAGGCTTGCTGGTAGCGAGTGGCTCGTACAACAGCCTGAAAATGATCTTCTTCAAGGAGCGTCGCATCATCTTAGCGCAACTACTCTTGCTCCATCTCATCATAAGCGAGCACTCGAGGCGATCTGTATATGAGTTCCGTGCGGAGAACTGCTTCTGCCCCGTATACCAGGGCAAAGGGTGTCTTGCAAGCGGCTCGATTTGGTGTCGCTCTAATCGACCGAATAACCGTTGGCAACTCATCAATCCAGCGCCTTCCGCACTTGTGTAGCCTGTCAAAAGTTCTGGTCTTGACGCCTCGCAACACTTTTGCATTCGCCCTCTGTCACGCCCAAGATGCGACCCTATCCTAAAGGAACTCGAAGGTCCCACCAAGGATAGAAGCGCATCCTGAAGACGCTTTTGCAAGGTGGATATCATCACATCAAACCATTACATAATAGTGGGGATACACCCAAGACATACAGTGTCACATGAATACAACAATACATCATATACAAGATCAACATCCAACTACGGATGAAACATAAACAGGAACTCAAACAATATCCACCCTGCTAGCCCAGGCTGCCGACCAGGAACCTATCCCTCAATCGAAGAAGAAGCAGAAGAAGAACTCCAACACAAATAAACATCGCTCTCACATCAAGATCATCGCATAACCTGTACCTGCAACTGGTGTTGTAGTAATCTGTGAGCCACGAGGACTCAACAATCACATTACTATGGGTATCAAGACTAGCAAAGCTTAAAGGGTAGGGAAGGGGTAAAGTGGTGAGGTTGCAGCAACGACTAAGCATGTATGGTGGCTAACTTACGCAAATAAGAGCGAGAAGAGAAGCAAAGCAAACGGTCGTCAACTAGTAATGATCAAGAAGTGATCTTGAACTCCTGCTTACGTCAAACATAACCCGAAACCCGTGTTCTCCTCTCGAACAACCCCGAAAAGAGACAATCACGATTACGCATATGGTTGGTGTATTTTAGAAGAGTTTACTTCAAGTTTACTACGACTGGACATTAACAAATTCCCATCTGCCACATAACCGCGGGCGCTACTTTCGAAAGTTCAAACCCTGCATGGGTGTCCCAACTTAGCCCATCACAAGCTCTCACGGTCAACGAAGAATATTCTTTCTCCCAGGAAGACCCAATAAGACTCGGAATCCTGGTTACAAGACATTTCGACAATGGTATAACAAGACCAGCAAAGCCGCCGAATGTGCTGACAAATCCCGATAAGAGCTGCACATATCTCTTTCTCAGGGCACACCGGATGAGACATCCTACGAGTAAAACCAGCCCTCAAGTTTCCCCAAGGTGGCCTTGCAGTCTACTCGGTTCGGACTAGCACTTAGAGAAGCACTGGCCTGGGGGGGCTAAATAAAGATGACCCTTGGGTTGGCCGACCCAAGGGAAGGGGTGATAGGTTGTTAGGCAAATGTAAAACCAAGATTGGGCCTTGCTGGAAGTGTTTTATTCAAGGCGAACTGTCAAGGGTGTCCTATAAATCACCCAACCGCGTTAGGGATGCAAAATCCAGGAACATGATACCGATATGACGGAAACTAGGGCGGCAAAAGTGGAACAAAACACCAGGCATAAGGTCAAGCCTACCACCCTTTAGCAAGTATATAGATGCATTAATAATATAAGAGATATTGTGATATCCCAACATAAACATAATCCAACATGGAGCAATATTCGTCTTCACCTGCAACTAGCAACGCAATAAGAGGGGCTGAGCCAAGCAGTAACATAGCCAAACAACGGTTTGCTAGGAAGGATGATAAAGGTTAAAGGTTCATGGCAATTTGGGAGGCTTGATAAGCAAGTGGTAGGTAACGCAGCATAGCGATAGAGCGAAGCAACTAGCATAGCAATGATAGTAATGAGATCCAAGGTGACGGTCATATTGCCTGATATCCCGCAAGGAAGAAGAATGAGTCCATGAAGAAGATGAAGCCATGAAGACGAACCAAGCATAGCCGAACGAATCCTCACGACCACAACGAAACGGGAACTATCGAGAAGAAGCACACAACATAGTAAACACACCACACATGAACATGGCATGATGCTCAACCAAGTATGATGCATGACAAGGCTACATGAAGCTACTCATGGAAAGAGATGATGCCTACAAGAACAACACAACAAAGCAAGTTTAAAAGAGGCCGGAAACAACATATAACAAATCCGGTAAGTCCTCATATGCAAATTTCGAAATTTATCCTGATATGAATAAACCTTATGTTCAAGTTGTTAAACAACAATTTAATATGCACCACGATGATCTACACGAAATTCTAGTCAACTTACATATAAAGTTCATTAGATTCGGAGCTACGGCCTAGTAGATATGAGCAAAACAAGATAAGCATGGCATTGATGCAAAATGCATTCAACCATCAAGAAAACACCTCAAAGCACTGATGCAACAAGGTAATATGAAGCTACATGCAAAACTAAGCAAGTTTCATATAGAGCACACTCAAAACGGAGCAACGGTTCAACACATACACACCATGCAAGTTTAAAGGGCATGCTGTCCAAAACAGCAACTAGGCATATTGCAAGCATCAAAGCAACATGCTACATGACCTCAACAAGAAAACAAAAGGCATGGACATGATGTACAGGTAAAGCATGACAAAACATGAACACTTAGCTATCTCCGAAACTACTAGAACATGCTGAAAAGGACATGATTGCAAATAATAACAGGTTCACAGACTTAAAGAAATCACAGGACATGGCAGAAATAATATCAGGTTGCAATGTTGATCGCTATCAAACAACAAGCTACAGGAACTTATCATGGCAACCAAAGGCATGGAATTAAACTACTAATTGCATAGAACAAAAGTCATTTACACATCACAAAGGATTGCATGACAAGGTAAGCATATCAAGTTTTATTACCAGGTTCAGATAGCAGAAAAACAGAGCATGGCATAAACAGCATTACGAAGGCATCTTTGTGAGCTCGATTCACTCATCACAAAGCATTGCATGACAAGGTAAGCATAGCATCAGCAAGAAGACATGTTCATGAAGCTAAAAATGGCAAGATCAAGTTCATATGATGCTTGGATGACTAACAACAACCATGGAAAAATTGAATAACATGTAAACAATCTGCCAGGAACATTTTATAGCAAAAGTAGAGCAAGATTAAGACATCCTAGAGCACTGTATAAATGCAAACAGAGGAATGGATGGATAGATCATAACCATATGTCCAAAACATCCTTAATGAACATACTCAACAGAGGAATGGACGGATCCGATCGAGAGAGGGGTTATGTAGGCCTAGGTGGGCTGTGAGAGAGATGCTTGGGCTGAGAGGAGAGAAGAGAAAAACAGCCCGGCAACGGGTTTCCGGAGACCGAAAACGTCCGACGAATAAACCGACAACGGTGCCATTACGGATGACGGTTGGGCTATCAAACGAGCTCCGAATGCAACGAAACTTGACAGGCGCTCTGTCTACACTGTAATAAGACCGCACGCCAAGTTTCAACCCATTCCGAAAACATTTTTCGGCCACTCACGAAACGAGGTAAAAGGGGGCGCCGGAGGACATAGGAGTGTCGGATTGCAAAACGGACAACGGGGAAAATGCTCGGATGCATGAGACGAACACGTATTGAAAAAGAGATGCACATGATGACATGGCAAAGTGCAACACGCAAGCAGCTGACATGACAATGAAGGCGGATAACTGGCAAACACCTGACGCACCGATTCCGGGGCGTTACACCCTCTCAGCCTGGCAGTTACTTCTGGGATGAGCAACAGAAGCAAAGCAAACCTTGCCGCCGAGGTCTTGGATGTACTTCATGAAGGTGAGGCTCGTGAACTGCGTGCCGTTGTCGGTGATGACTCTGTTTGGCACACCAAAACGGCAGACCAGTCCCTTGAAGAACTTGACGGCTGATTGTGATGTCACCTTTCTCACCGGTTCCACTTCTGGCCACTTTGTGAACTTGTCGATCGCAACGTACAAGTACTCAAAGCCCCCGATAGCATGGGGAAAGGGGCCCAGTATATTGAGCCCCCAAACCGAAAATGGCCAGGAAAGAGGGATTGTCTGAAGAACTTGGGCTGGTTGATGAACTTTCTTTGAATGTAACTAGCACGCTTCACACTTGGTTACTAGTGCAATTGCATCCCGAAGAGCGGTGGGCCAGAAGAAACCTTGCTGGAATGCTTTCCCGGCAAGGGCTCTTGACCCTATGTGGGAGCCAGACATGCCTCCATGTATCTCTACCAACAGCTCCAATCCCTCCTCCTGAGGAATGCACTTCAATTTCACACCGTTCGATCTCCTTCTGTATAGGGCATCATCCACAAACTGGTACATGCTGGACGATGGGGTACTTTCTCTGCTTCTTCCTATTCCCCAGGGAGTTCCCCTGTTTGGAGGAAACGGACGGTGCGCTACGCTCATGCCGGATCCTGGGGCACGACGGCAAGGACTAAAGGTTCATCTTTGGCCGTAGAGGCATGCAGCTGCCTCCACGGTCAGGGCTTGGGGCCATGCAGGTTGCTGCTCCCCGGCAAGCTTGGGGTACCTGGCAACTTCCTTGCCTGCGGCTCCTGGGAACTCAGCAGGAAAGTACTTGTCGGGGCCTACCTTCCTTGCTTGTTCTGTCATGTTGATGGCTCAACGAATGGCTGGGTTAGCTGAAGCACAAAGGTACCTGGTTCCACAGGCAACTTGAGGGTAGCGCGTTTCGACAAGTCGTCGGCAATGTTGTTCTCTGCTCGGGGAACATGCTCTGCCTGTAGACCGTCAAAACGCTCCTCCAACTTCCTCACTTCATCCACATAGGCCTCCATCAACGGGCTCTAGTAATCCTTGTTAACTTCCTTGACGAGAAGCTGCGAATCACCTCTGATGACGAGCTTCCTGATTCCGAGGTCTGCCACGATCCTGAGAACAACAAGTAATCCCTCGTACTCTGCAGCGTTGTTAGTTGATTTTTCCTGCGGAAAGTGCATCTGGACTACGTACTTGAGGCACTCTTTGGTGGGTGCGATGAGTAGCACGCCGGCACCAGCACCTTGCAGCGAGAAAGCTCCATCAAAGTACATATTCCAATCTTGGCTCGTCTCCTTGCTGGGAAGGGTGGTCTCTTGAATCTCTTCGTCAGGCGTTGAGGTCCATTCTGCTATGAACTTGACCAAGGTTCGGCTCTTCATTGTTGAAGTACTTTCAAACTTGTGGCCAAAGCTTGATAGTTCCAACGCCCACTCCACAATCCTCCCGGTTGCATCCGGGTTGTGCAAGATTCGTTGCCAAGGGAAGTGGGTGACGACGGTGATCTCATGCGCTCGGAAATAGTAACGCAGCTTTCTCGAGGTCACAAGGAGGCCAAAAAGTAGCTTCTGTATGCCCGCATATCTCGATCTAGCCCCTTGCAAGAGGGAACTGACAGAATAAACCGGGTGCTGCATCATCTTCTTCTTCTGTTCGACTTCACCCACTTGCGCAGTCTCTGTCTTGCCAGGTGTCGGTGTCAAAACCGGCGGATCTCGGGTAGGGGGTCCCGAGCTGTGCGTCTAGGATCGACGATAACATGAGACGGTGGACACGATGTTTACCCAGGTTTGGGCCTTCTCTATGGAGGTAATACCCTACTTCCTCCTTGATTGATCTAGATGAATATGAGTGTTACAAGAGCTGATCTACCACGAGATCGTAATGGCTAGACCCTAGAAGTCTAGCCTATGTGAATATGGTAATGAGTATCCCTATCCGGACTACTCTCTCCGGTTTATATAGACACCGGAGAGATCTAGGGTTACATGGAGTCAGTTACATCAAAGGGAATCTTCATAGTCGGTCGCCAAGCTTGCCTTCCACGCCAAGTAGAGTCCAGTCCGGACACTGGTATAGTCTTCGGCCTTCATGTCTTCACAGCCCATCAGTCCGGCCCATGGCTAACAGGTCAGACGCCTGAGGACCCCTTAGTCCAGGACTCCCTCAGTAGCCCCTGAACCTGGCTTCAATGACGAGGAGTCCGGCGCACAGATTTGTCTTCGGCATTGCAAGGCGGGTTCCCTCCTTACGAACTATGGAATAGTCTTTGGATGTAGTAAGTATATCCAGACCCGTGTATGTAATTGCAGAGAATACAATATTCCACAAGTCTGACCTACTGACAACTCTTTATGACATTGCATTATGCCTGCCCGGTTATTATTTCCAACTGTTGGCTAGCCCCTCGCCCCACATCTCGGGACGCGGTTTTACCGGCACGTCTTGTCAAAGCAGGGATCATGTCCCTCATTCATGGGATTTTTAATAATGCAGGCGTGGGTAACCCAACCATCCCCCGGGTACAACTCTTTGAGGATAGGTAAATTTCGAGACCCAGGAGGAGACGCTCAATATTCTGGGTCTTTATATAGGGACCCAGACTTGTCTTTTTGTTTTGTGCTTGCTTATTCCTCAACCCAAGCCACCTCGGGTTCTTGCACTCAGGTTCCAATCATCACCAGCCCCAATCATGTCTGGGTCCAGCCATCAAGGCCGGTGGGTGACTTCTTCTGTCACGGAGGAGGATATTGAGAAGATCCGCATGGTGAGGTATCTGACCCCAGAAATCCTTCATCGGCTTCCCGCAAAGGGGCAGGTTATTCCCACCCCCAAATCTGGTGAGAGGGTAGTATTTGTGTCCCACTTCCTCCACGGTTTAGGGTTCGCACTTAACCCCTTCGTCCGGGGGCTCATGTTCTACTATGGGCTAGATTCTCATGATCTGGCCCCGGACTCTATTCTTCTCATTTCAACATTTATCATCACGTGTGAGGCCTTCCTGCGGACTCCTTCGCACTTTGGTTTGTGGCTCAAGACTTTTGACGTGAGGCCGCGGGTGACAGAGGAGGAGCAGGCAGAGTGCGGCAGCGTCGTAATAGGCAAGCATGCCAGCGCGGTTTGGTTCAAAGAATCTTTCGCCGAGTCCTCTGACTTATGGCATCAGGGGTGGTTTTATATCAACGAGCCGCGTGGCTCCAGGTGGGAAGCTATACCTGCGTTCCGACGCGACCATCTAGTTCAGCTTGCCTCATGGATCAATAAGGGATTGGACTGGGGATCTGTCAATGAAGTGCAGACTCTGCAAAGTCGCATCCGAAGCCTTACCAAGAAGGGTATCGATCTTGTGAACATCTTCCAAGTAATTCTAGTCCGCCGGACCCTGCCATGTCAATGGCGGTCTCTCTGTATGTGGGAGCTTAATCCAGAAGGCCGGCAAACTCTTCAGCACTTCTTCGGCACCACGCACGAAGGAATGTGGAAATTATATTTCGGGGACCGAGAGCAATGGCCGGACACGACCGAAGATGTTGGCCTTGACTGCAATCATCCGGACACTTCGGTAAGTATCCAATCTCTGCACACCCTCTATTCGAGTATCTCTTGAGAAGATATTGAGCAACCTGTCCCTACACAGGACTGGATAAAGAAAGCGGCGTCGATCTGGTGTCTGGTGCCCCTTCCCGAAGACTCTGCGAACGCCATGCTAACGAGGATGCTGACTCCGACACCGTACTAGGTGTCTGCATAGGAGGGCGAGAACAGGGAGGCCGGAGGTGGCCTCCGCCCCAAGGATAAATTAGACATTGTGCTCGAGGAAACCGAAACCCTCTTGTCCGAGGGAAAAGGTGCAGAGGAAGCCCTCCATGACAAGAAGAGGGCCGCTTCTGAAGATCAGGAGGGGAAACCATCCAAGAAAGGGAAAACGCCATCGTCGGGCGGCTTGAGCCGGGCAAGCGATATTGATGTAGAGATTTATGATGAGGACAAACCTCTGGCCAAACCGCAAGTGCAGCAGGGTACTTTAATCATACCTCATTCCTTTCTTATTACTGAAGTAATCCTCCGACATATGTATGTCCTCGCAGGTTAACGCCTGGTGTTTCTCAATCGTCTTTCTCCTCGGGATACCTTCTTCCAGAGATGATGGAGAGTGACACGCCTTCTCCAGCCTCCTCTCCCAACAGGGAAGATGATTTTGAGGTATCGTCCCGGGGGCCTCCTCCTGATCGACAAGTAGTGCAGGAAACGAAGAAGGCGTTATCCGAAGGTGGCGCCTCTGTAACTTAGGGTTCGGGAATCAAGCATGACGGCCCAAAACTATCCGATTTATAGCCGGAGACGATTTTGGAGGCGAGTGGGCGGATTCCTTCAAAGGAATGCCGTACTCTGGCGGCGGTTTCCGGAGATCCAGGAGCGCCGGAAACGCTGACGGACATGCTGCGACAAGCATCCGTTTCGGAGGAGCATCGTGCCTTGATGGCTACGGTGGTCGAAAAGGTTTTATCCGCGAAGAGCGATTTGAACGAGGCCTTTACGAGCCTTCTAAGGGGTTTTGAGGTTTGTGATGTAATTTTGCCAATGGATTTTTATTGGCAGAATGCACCTGTTGTATACGCAGTAGCCCCTGAGACTCGGATTGCCTTCAAAGGAAGCGATCGGAGGATCGAAAAGATATGTGTCGGCGTTCTGGGAACGGGGGCCCCCAGACTTGCCTGCCTGCGTCCTGCGGCCTGCGGCGTGGCTCAAGTGGGGCCCCAATGCAGCCCAGCTTCATCAGCTCAAGCTCAAGATCCTCGCGAGGGGCCAAGCCTCGCGGGGCGGACAACAGGGAGCTTCCTCAGGAGCAGCCTCCTCAGGCGGGCTCGCGAGGAGGCGGAGAGATCAAGGCAGGGCACCTCCCGAGGGGCCCGTGACGCAAGCCATGACGATCGGAGGCCAGGCGGGTGCCAGGCGGGCGCCGGCCTGCGCAGTGTCCTTGTTTCCCTTTCGGTGCTAAGGGGGCAAGCACAGGCCAAGGCATGGGGCAAAGGTTACCATTTTGGTGCAACAAGACCAAGACCAGCAGAACGACAGGATGGAGGTCATCGTGGAGCCCAGGGCGGCGTCACCGTTAGAGCCTTTGGCAGCCGAAGACCAACTTTAGTCAGGATAAGTGTACCAGATGTTCCCCTTCAAAATGGCCAATTGTTGGCGCCCTTCCCGCTCATTATTTGGGGAGAGGCCCAGGGCCTCGCTCTATAAATAGGACTAGCCACCACAAGGGAGAGGGGGACGAGATCTGGAGATCGACCAGAGAGAGAGAGAGAGAGAGAGAAGCGACTAAACTCACCCCAGCAGTTCATCGTCCAGCTCAAGAACAGCCCCTCGCGAGGCTATTCTCCCGTTTGTACTGTTCATCATCAGCCCCTGAGGCAATCCACCACGCCACACACTGGAGTAGGGTATTACACCACAATGGTGGCCTGAACCAGTATAAATCTCGTGTCCTCTGTGTGCTCATCTTTCTTGCCTATATCTTTGCGAGACTTCGAGACGTGAGCTTGTGGGAGAGTTCTTCGTGCGCACCCCAGTGTTCGAACCTCAAGGGTCTGCCGGAACCTGAAATCCGACATTTGGCGCGCCAGGTAGGGGTGCGCCGGAATCTTTTCTTCCAGCGCCGCACTTTGTGATCTTCCGCCGTGACCATGGTGACGCTTCGTCGAGCTTCGCGCCGGCGTCGGCTTGTCGCCACTCGCGTCGCTTCAGACGGCGCGTAGCGTCGTGAGCGCCTCGTTCCCCGTCAGCCGCTGCCAACGCCGCCACCGGCCCGGCGGGAACGACAGCAGAGCCTCATCCTCGCTTCCTTCGGTGCGGCGCGATGGCGCACCGCCACCCCGCCATCGACTCCAGCCGGTTCGTCATCCCACGCCTGTCGCGCCCCCAGGACGCCAAGACGCCAGGTTGCTCTGGCGTGAGCTCCTGCACTACCGCCCGTTGGCGACCTCTACGAGGTGGCTCCCCGCATCACCGAGCTCGTCGGCCGCAGGGGCTCTCCCATGCTGTCCCTCTCGCTGCCTCGCCCTCCATCCAGCGCAGGAGGCGAGGAGCAGGAGGTGCCTCCACCACCTCCACCCCAAGAAGGCGCCCTGGCTCCCAGGTGCGCGGTTCCAGGGCAAGACACGCCGCGTCCCGCGCCTGCGCGACAAGAAAGGAGCTGCTAAGAGATGCCCGCCCCCAAGAAGGTGCTCGTGTGCTCCCAGCACCGGTGCGCCATGACCGCATCCCTGCGCCGCCACGTCAGGACCCCGCGCTGCTCCAGGCGGCGGTGCGCTGAGAATCCCGAGAGCAAGCCCGCGACCAGCGTAAAGCTCCGGTGGCCACTACAGGTTTCCGCGCCTTCACCTTCGAGCTGCGTGGCATCGCATGGCCCGGCAAGTTCAAGCCAGACCTGCCTCCGTGCTACGACGGCACTGCAGACCCCGCGGAGTTCCTCCAGCTCTACAAGTTGGGCATCGAAGCAGCCAACGGAGACGAGAAGGTCATGGTGAATTGGTTTCCCATGGCGCTCAAGGACGGTGCTCGCACCTGGCTCCTGAACCTGGCTCTAGGCACGATCTCCTCTTGGGACGAGATGTGCACCCGCTTCATCGCCAACTTGAGCTGGGTCTAGGCTCATGAGGAGCGGCTTCTTTAGGGGCCGCCTCAGGGAGCCTCCCACTCCTGTGATCTGGGTCTTCGATTGCTGCGGCCTGGAAGGCACGCTCAAGAGAGCACACTGCATCCCTCGCCTCGCAAGGCACTGTGATGATTCCACCGCTTCCTGGCATCTTGAGGACATTGTAGCCATGGTGAGTCACTGCCGTGAACTTGGCCAAGGCAGGATACCCGAGGATGGCATTGTACGGCAGGCGAATGTGGGCGACGTCAAAGTCAATGAGCTCGATTCGGTAATTGTTGCGCTGCCCAAAAGTGACGGGAAGACGAACTTGCCCTATTGGAATAGTGGAACCATCTGTGACTCCTGAGAAAGGCTTGGTTGGCTGAAGATGATCGTATGGCACTTGGAGATTGTTGAACGTTTCAACGGACAGGACGTTGGGCCCAGCTCCGCCATCGATGAGGGTCCTGGTGACTTGCACATTGCTGATGACTAGGGAACAAAGCATCGGGAGGACCCCGGCCGTTGCCGCACACTTGAGCTGATCCGCTGAGCTGAACGTGATAGCGCATGCAGACCACCTGAGAGGGCGCGTGGCCTCAAGCTTGGGGAGGACTGCATTCACCTCGCGAGCAAACTGCTTGAAGATGCGCTGAGAGGCTGGGGCCTGAGCGCCGCCCAGGATGCAAGCGATTGTGCGCGGCTCCTGGAAGCCCCCAGCCCCCTCGTCCTGGTGATGGTCTTCATTCCTCCTTGCCGGAGGTGGAAGAGGAGGGAGGCCTGTGTTGCCTTGAGGGCGGTCCTCGCGAGGCTGATCCTTCCAACCTCCCTCATGAGGCTGGTCACCTGCCAGTCCTCGCGAGGCCGGTCACGCCACCCTTGGCGAGGGCCTCGGTCTTCCCATCGTCCTCCACCTCTTCCTCCTCCTCGTCAATAGCCCCGGTCACTGCGGTCGGGGCGTCGGCCGATACGCCCATCTCGCACGGCCTTGAGCTCCTGACGTTCATTGGTGTTGTGGGTGTGGAGGTCGTGGTACACGCAGTATCGGCTGTCTCTAGATTACTCAGGCTGATCCCTGCCTCGCTTGGTGTCCGGCTCCGCTGCGAGCACAGCAGCCCCCTTGCGCTTCACGTCCTTGACCTTGGGCTTCTTCTCTTCTGGTTCGGCAGCCGGGAGCTCAAGGAGGGAGAGGCGCCCTTCCTCAGCCCTGGCGCACTTGGTAGCCAGGTTGAACAGCTCCAACGATGTGCACAGGTCTTCATGGATCGCTAGCTCCTCTTTCATCTTAATGTCGCGCACGCCATCGGAGAAGGCTGAGACGATGGCCTCCTCAGTCACCCTGGGGATCTTGAGGCGGGCGTTGTTGAAGCGCTGGATGTACTTCTGCAGGGTCTCTCCCGGCTGTTGCTTGATGCGGCGCAGGTCACTCATGGCCGGGGGCCGGTCGCGAGTGCCTTGGAAGTTGGCGATGAAGCGGGTGCGCATCTCGTCCCAGGAGGAGATCGTGCCTGGAGCCAGGTTCAGGAGCCAGGTGCGAGCACCGTCCTTGAGCGCCATGGGAAACCAATTCGCCATGACCTTCTCGTCTCCGTTGGCGGCCTCGATGCCCAACTCGTAGAGCTGGAGGAACTCCGCGGGGTCTGCAGTGCCGTCGTAGCACGGAGGCAGGTCTGGCTTGAACTTGCCAGGCCATGCGATGCCACGCAGCTCGGAGGTGAGGGCGCGACAACCTGCAGTGGCCACCGGAGCTTTCTGCTGGTGCGGGGCTTGCTCCTGGGGATTCCCGCGCGCCGCCGACTGGACCAGCGTGGGGTCCTGACGTGGCGGCGCAGGGATGCGGTCATGACGCACCGGTGCTGGGAGCACGCGAGCACCTTCTTGGGGGCGAGGGATATCTTGGCAGCTCCTTTCTTGTCACGCGGGCATGGGACGCGGCGGGTCTCACCCTGGGACCACGCGCGTGGGAGCCAGGCCGCCTTCTTGGGGTGTAGGTGGTGGAGGCACCTCCTGCTCCTCGCCTCCCGCGCAGGATGGATGGCTGATACGTCTCCAACATATCTGTAATTTTTGATTGCTCCATGCTATATTATCTACTGTTTTAGGCAATATTGGGCTTTATTATCCACTTTTATATTATTTTTGGGACTAACCTATTAACCGGAGGCCCAGCCCAGATTTGTTGTCTTATGCCTATTTCAGTGTTTGAGGAAAAGGAATATCGACGGATTCAAACAGGAACGAAATCAACTGGAGAAGTTATTTTTGGAAGGAAACCCATCGGATAGACTTGGACTCTACGTCAGAAGATACGGGAGCTTGCCACAAGGGTGGGGGGCGCGCCCACCCCCCTAGGCGCGCCACCTAGCTCGTGGGGCCCCCGAAGCTCCACCGGCGTACCCCTTGCACCCATATATACCCACGTATCCTAAAACTTCCAGAACAGAATATAGATTGGGAGTTCCGCCGCCGCAAGCCTCTGTAGCCAACAAAAACCTCTCGGGAGCCCGTTCCGGCACCCTGCCGGAGGGGGAACCCATCATTGGTGGCCATCTTTATCATCCCGGCGCTCTCCATGACGAGGAGGGAGTAGTTCACCCTCGGGGCTGAGGGTATGTACCAGTAGCTATGTGTTTGATCTCTCTCTCTCTCGTGTTCTTGACTTCACACGATCTTGATGTATCGCGAGCTTTGCTATTATAGTTGGATCTTATGTTTCTTCTCCCCCTCTACTCTCTTGTAATGAATTGAGTTTTCCCCTTGAAGTAATCTTATCGGGTTGAGTCTTTAAAGATTTGAGAACACTTGATGTATGTCTTATGGGATAACCGTGGTGACAATGGGTTATTCTATTGATCCACTTGATGTATGTTTTGGTGATCAACTTGAGGGTTTCGTGACATTGGGAACCTATGTATAGGGGTTGGCACACGTTTTCGTCGTGATTCTCCGGTAGAAACTTTGGGGCACTCTTTGAATTACTTTGTGTTGGTTGGATGAATCTGAGATTGTGTGATGCATATCGTATAATCATGCCCACGGATACTTGAGGTGACAATGGAGTATCTAGGTGACATTAGGGTTTTGGTTGATTTGTGTCTTAAGGTGTTATTCTAGTACGAACTCTAGGGTTGTTTGTGACACTTATAGGAATAGCCCAACGGATTGATTGGAAAGAATAACTTTGAGGTGGTTTCGTACCCTACCATAATCTCTACGTTTGTTCTCCGCTATTAGTGGCTTTGGAGTTACTCTTTGTTGCATGTTGAGGGATTGTTATATGATCCATCTATGTTTTTATTGTTGAGAGAACTTGCACAAGTGAAAGTATGAACCCTAGGCCTTGTTTCCTATCATTGCAATACCGTTACGCTCACTTTTATCATTAGTTACATTGCTGTTTTTATATTTTCAGATTACAAAAACCTTTATCTACTATCCATATTGCACTTGTATCACCATCTCTTCGCCGAACTAGTGCACCTATACAATTTACGATTGTATTGGGTGTGTTGGGGACACAAGAGACTCTTTGTTATTTGGTTGCAGGGTTGCTTGAGAGAGACCATCTTCATCCTATGCCTCCCACGGATTGATAAACCTTGGGTCATCCACTTGAGGGAAATTTGCTACTGTCCTACAAACCTGTGCACTTGCAGGCCCAACAACGTCTACAAGAAGAAGGTTGTGTAGTAGACATCAAGCTCTTTTCCGGCGCCGTTGCCGGGGAGGTGAGTGCTTGAAGGTATATCTTTAGATCTTGCAATCGAATCTTTTTCTTTCTTGTTTTATCACTAGTTTAGTTTATAAAAGAAAACTACCAAAAAAATGGAGTTAAGTTTGTCTCATACGCTTCATCTTTTTAATATCTTTCGTGAGTATGATGGAAATGAAAATTGTGCCAAAGTGTTAGAGGAAGAATGCATTAAAATGTTTGGCACTAAATATGTGAATGATGAGCATGATTGCAATGTTGTTAGTACGAATTCCTTGAATATCCATGATGCTAATGATATGCAAAGCCACAAGCTTGGGGAAGCTATGTTTGATGATGATGATTATTGTGATGACACGTATGCTTTAAAGAATAATGATAACCATGAAACTTGTCATCTTGATCTTAATTTTCAATCATATGATAGTTATTTTGTTGAGTTTGCTGCCACTACTATTCATGAGAAGAAATTTGCTTATGTGGAGATAGTAAAATTTCTATGCTTGTAGATCATGAAAAGAATGCTTTAGGTGCTGGTTATATTGTTGAATTCATTCATGATGCTACTGAAAATTATTATGAGGGAGGAATATATGGTTGTAGGAATTGCAATAATATCAAGTTTCCTCTCTATGTGCTTAAAGTTTTGAAGTTATGTTTGTTTTACCTTCCTATGCAAGTTGATTCTTGTTCCCATAAGTTGTTTGCTCACAAAATCCCTATGCATAGTAAGTGGGTTAGACTTAAATGTGCTTGTCATATTCTTCATGATGCTGTCTTTATGTTTCAATACCTATCTTTTATGTGAGCATCATTGAAATCATCATGCCTAGCTAGGGGCGTTAAACGATAGTGCTTGTTGGGAGGAAACCAAATTTTATTTTAGTTTCTTGCTTTTTGGTTCTGTTTATTAATAAATAATCTATCTAGCTTCTGTTTAGATGTGGTTTTATGTTTTAGTTAGTGTTTGTGCCAAGTAGAACCTTTGGGAAGACTTGGGTGAAGTCTTTATGATCATGCTGTAAAAAACAGAAAATTTAGCGCTCACGACATTAGCTAGAACTTTTTACTGGAGAGTGCTATTTAGTTGATTCTTTTTGCATATGATTACTAGTCAAATGCCTCAGGTCCAGCATTTTATTTTAGAATTTTTGGAGTTCGAGAAGTTTGCGTTAGTTACAGATTACTACAGACTGTTCTGTTTTTGACAGATTCTGTTTTTCGTGTTTTGTTTGCTTATTTTGATGAATCTATGGCTAGTAAAATAGTTTATAAACCATAGAGAAGTTGTAATACAGTAGGTTTAACGCCAATTCAAATAATGAATGAGTTCATTACAATATCTTGAAGTGGTTTTTTGTTTTCTTTCGCTAACGGAGCTTACGAGTTTTCTGTTGAGTTTTGTGTTGTGAAGTTTTCAAGTTTTGGGTAAAGATTCGATGGACTATGGAATAAGGAGTGGCAATAGCCTAAGCTTGGGGACTCCCAAGGCACCCCAAGGTAATATTCTAGGACAACCAAGAGCCTAAGCTTGGGGATGCCCCGGATGGCATCCCCTCTTTCGTCTTCGTTCATTGGTAACTTTACGTGGAGCTATATTTTTATTCACCACATGATATGTGTTTTGCTTGGAGCGTCATTTTATTTTGTTAGTATTTGCTTTCTGTTAATTAGATTAATGTTTTGCATCATTAGTTTCAATAAAAAAGTCAATCATAGCCTTTGCCATGCTTATTTTGCTACTATACATGTTGCTGTTTGAAAACAGAAAGTTTACCGCTGTTGCAAAAATTCCCTAGAAAAGTCAGAGAGTGGTATAATGCTGAATCTTTTTGCATATTGAGATCTGATAAATTTATTACAGTGGGAATTTTAGTTCATAATTTGTGGAGTTAGGGAAGTATTGATACTCTTGCATTCTTCACAGACTGTATTGTTTTGGCAGATTGCTGTTATGTTTGCATTGTTTGCATATGTTTGCTTGTTTAATGATTCTATTTGAGGATAGGAGTATTAAATATGCAGAGGCATTTAGTATGCAATGTTGAATAATAATGTTAGTGATTTGTTACAGTAGAAAATGATAAGGTTTTGCATTGGTTTATACTAATCTATCTCACGAGTTCTTTTTGAGTTTGTTGTGAATGAAGCTTTTGATAAAAGAAGAGAAACCATGATATGAGAGGAATTAAGGAGACATAAAAGTTCAAGCTTGGGTATGCCCAAGGCACCCCAAGATAATATTTCAAGAAGTCTCAAGCATCCCACCTTTCTTCTTCACCAACTATCGGTTAGTATCGGTTGAGCCTAAGTTTTTGCTTCTTCACGTGAGTTGTGCTATCCTTGCATTGTCATTTTATTTTGTTTTGTTTGCTGTTTGAATACAATACCAAGATCTGAAATTATTAAATGGGAGAGTCTTCACATGGTTGCATAATTATTCGAATACTCATTGATCTTCACTTATATCTTTTGGAGTAGTTTGTTGTTTGCTCTAGTGCTTCACTTATATCTTTTAGAGCACGGTGGTGGTTTTATTTTGAAGAAATAGATGAAATCTCATGCTTCACTTATATTATTTTGAGAGTCTTAAATAGCATGGTAATTTGCTTAAATAATCTTAATATGCTAGGTATTCAATAATAGTAAAAGCTTTCTTATGAGTGTGTTGAATACTAAGAAAAGTTTGATGCTTGATAATCGTTTTGAGATATGGAGGTGATAATATCAAAGTCGTGCTAGTTGAGTTGTTGTGAATTTGAGAAATACTTGAGTTAAAGTTTGTGATTCCCGTAGCATGCACGTTTGGTGAACCGTTATGTGATGAAGTCGGAGCATGATTTATTTATTGATTGTCTTCCTTATGAGTGGCGGTCGGGGACGAGCGATGGTCTTTTCCTACCAATCTATCCCCCTAGGAGAATGCGCGTAATACTTTGCTTTGATAACTTGTATATTTTTGCAATAAGTATATGAGTTCTTTATGACTAATGTCGAGTCCATGGATTATACGCAATCTCACCTTTCCACTATTTGCTGGCCTCTCTAATACCGCGCACTTTTTGCCGGTATCATACACCCACCATATATCTTCCTCAAAACAGCCACCATACCTACCTATCATGGCATTTCCATAGCCATTCCGAGATATATTGCCATGCAACTTTCCACCGTTCCGTTTATTATGACACGCTGCATCATTGTCATATTGCTTTGCATGATCATGTAGTTGGCATCGTATTTGTGGCAAAGCTATCGTTCATAATTCTTTCATACATGTCACTCATGAGTCATTGCACATCCCGGTACACCGCCGGAGGCATTCATATAGAGTCAAATTTTGTTCTAAGAATCGAGATGTAATCCTTGAGTTGTAAGTAAATAAAAGTGTGATGATCTTCATTATTAGAGCATTGTCCTAGTGAGGAAAGGATGATCACTACAGGAACCAGCTACTTTGCCATCTGCCACGGCGGACGGCAAAGGCATGGATGTCGGACGGCAAAGGTCTTTGCCGTCCGCCGCGGACGGCAAAGGCATGGATGGCGGACGGCAAAGGTCTTTGCCGTCCGCCGCGGACGGCAAAAGGGGATGGCAAAGTACGGGACGGCTAAGAGCTATGTTGCCGTCTGCTTCGGGCGGCTGACAGCAAAGGGCTCTTTGCCATCAGCAGCGGATGGCAAAGAATGCAGACGACAATAAATGCGATGTTACTCCGTTAGGTGGTTAACAGCAGGCCTTTGCCGTCCGCCGAATGATGTCAGCCGACGTCACTACACGGCAGGCCTTTGCCGTCCGCCGGTGTAGGCAAAGTTTTTTTCTCTTTGCCGTCAGCCGCTGTAGGCAAGCTGACCAAATTGGTTGACCTCAGGAAGCTCTGATTGCACGCCACATGGCCTCTTTGTCGTCTGCGATGGCAAAGAGCCCTTTGCGATCGGTGGTGACGGCAAAGAGCCTGCATATTGGCTCTTTTTATGTTTTTTAAATCCAACAATTTTCACAGCAAATATATATGACATATATAGATATATTTCATGTATTATTTAACAGACATAAGTTTCATCGTACATACATATATAGTTCCATCCATTCGTACATAGCAAGTTGCACATACACATAAGTTGCAACCATTAGGAAGTTGCACATACATATTGCAATGCAAAGTTTCATCAAGATAGCAAGTTCCATCGTAGCAAGCTAGAAGAATACTAGAAGAGAATGAAATAAAAACAAGCACTCCATCATAGCAAGCTAGCTTCCGAGAAGTGAATGAAATCTGCAAAATGGCAAATAAGAAAGTTAGGAAAAGGTGACTAGAAGAAGAAGACTAGAAGAAGAAGCACGCCATCGTTTGTGAGGTAACTTAGGTGAAATGGATCGTTTATGAGCTAACTTAGGTAAAATGCATCATTTTAGAGCTAACGTAGGTAAAATGGATCGTTTATGAGCTAACTGATCTAATTATGCCATTTTTTTACATAAGTAAGCTAAGTACATGTCATTATTGAGGAAACCTAGTTAACTAAGCATATTATAACTAACTTAGGTCATTTTGGAGGAAACAAAGCTAAGTATAGATCGTTTTAGAGCTAACTTAGGTAAAATGGCTGGTTTTGGAGGTCCGTAAGCTTATTAAGTCATTTTGGAGGAAAAGAAGCTAACTCTAGGTCATTAAGGTAAGCATATTGGAGTAAATAAAGCTAAGTCTAGGTATTTATGCATTTGTTAAGCAAAAAACTAGAGAAACTTACCTTCATCATGGAGGTGTGGGAGCGGGCTGGCTCGTGCAAGAGTCGGAGAAGGATCGTGTGATGCTTGTGTGGAGTTACGCTGCACCAAAGATCATTTCCAATGTTTCATTAGCATGATGACACTCAAATGTTAAGACTAGCAAGTAACGTCCATTCAAATTAAACTCACCGTGTTCTCAGGAGCAATCTCTGGATCAATGGCTATGGAGCCACGGGACCTCCCGCCACTAGATATCATCACCTGCTCTGGATTGTAGGGAATCTGGCTCGGGTTAAACTCCTCCCCTTTCCTCGCCTTCCCCTTGACTTTCTTGTAAGAGGCGGTGGGCCATGGCATACAGGTCGTACCCCTCTGGCACCTTATCCGTCTTATTGTAGCATGCCTGAAAGAGAGAAACAAAGTAAATTAGTAATTAAAGGGCTCAAGCTAGTATGATGAATGAATTGCTTTAATCATGAAGCAAACCACATACCCAATTCCGCCCGAACTAATATAAGCTGGAGCTACCTTGATGGTGTGGCACACCTTCAATTTGGGCACGTTTGTCCTTGGCCTCAGTCAGCCCCCCTTCCATCTTTCAACACCTGCCATGACAAAGAGTAAACGAAATTAGTACAACATAAAAAAATACCGACATGAGTAATAATATGTATATCACTTAAGTGTATCATCATCAAGTACAACATAAAAAAATTGAATACCTGACACTACTAATAATCTCGATTAGTATCATCAATAATGCATAATCATCATCATCACTATAATCAATGACGGGCTCATAGGGTTCAGTGGCATCAACATGTGGAAGGCCACCTTTACGTAATCGGTCAAGCATTGAGAGGTCATCCGTAGCAGTAACCTCTTCTTGTTCCGGCTCTTCTTGTTCCTCCTCTGGGGTGATGTGGGATTCACTGTCGCTGTCTACTTCAATGTTTTGGGGTCAAGTATACCGGTTCTTGAAATGCTTTTTGGAAAGACGTATCTCTTGGAAGAATTCTCCTTCATATGTGTCTGGGTTAATGTGAGGTTCATAATCCTCTTCCTTTGGGGAAGATAGTCTAGCACGTGGCGGCACTTCATAAACGACATCCCAACCTTTCAGATTTGGATTAGTTTGGTAGGCCCACGGTAGATAGAATACTTGGTTCGCCTGTTGAGCCGTAATATAGACATCAGGAACATCTAAATGGGTGCTTTGGTTGATTTCAACTAGCCAGATATGTTCATGAGTCCTTCTAGTCTCCTTGGCTGAAACCAATAACATTTGAAGACTACGACATTCGGTGGGTTTTCACCATAGAATAGAAGTTCATAAATTGCTTCAACTCTCCCATAATACTCGGTACCTCCTTCGCCGATAGCAGATACACAACAATTTGTAGACTTTCGGCGATCCATTTGTTCTGACCAGTGTGACCGGTATACATCCACGCACGATCACTCATCTTGACTTTCAGAGCTACTGGACACACAACAATTATATATATAATTCACCATGTATATATTCATCAGTTGATCTACTTTGTCAATTTTATTACGTGCATGCAGCCTACACTCTAATAGGTAATGATAGGTCCTAATCCCACCCGAGTATGTGTAGATCGGGTTCATTTTCCCATGCTATGCTCCGGATTCGACGCAAAATTTCGGCAGCACCTCCCCGCTGTTCTCCTGATACATGTCTCTGCAATAAACAGCGAGGATGTGTACCCGGAGAACAACAAGGGAGGCACTGACGAAATTTATGCGTCGGATCTGGAGCAAAGCATATGGGAATATGAACCCAATCTACACATACTCGGGCTGTCCATGGATAGCGTTGGACAATTCAGAAGAATCAAGGTTATAAATATGCAAATGCATGCATATTTATAACTATGACGCTTTCGAACGGGAGACACATATTGGTTACGCATACTGATGATTCAAGACACATATATAGCTAGCTATCAAATTTCATCGACACGAACACCGGAACAGAGAAAATAATTAATGGGGGAGGAGAACATGTCATTTGTGCTCACCCACGAACGAAGGGGCAGAGCTCGTCAAACGCACGGCGAGGTCGTCGAACACCAAACCTCGCAGCAGTGAAACAACTACACATTTAAATCAACCCGATCAACACAATTATATATATATATGATGTTTTTCATAACAAAATCGAAAAATATATGACCTAACTAATAATTCAAAAATATAAGAACCCGTCGGCCTCGGGGGGTCGGGTGTCGGGGTGTCTGGGTGTCGTGTCGGGGTCCGGGTGTGGTGTCGGGGTCGAGGTGTCGGGGTCAGGGGTCAGGGGGTCGGGGTGTCGGGATCAGGGGGGTCAGGGGGTCGTGGTGTGGTGTCGGGGTCAGGGGGTCGGGGTGTTTCTTTCTATCCTTCTTCTTCTTTCTTTCTCTTCTTCTTCTTCTTTCCTTTCTTCTTCTTCTTCTTTCATCTTTTTTCTACTTTTTTACTTCTTTTCGTTTCTTCTTTTCTTCTTATTCTACTTCTTCTACTTCTTTTCTTCTTCTTCTTTTTTCATCTTTCTACTACTTCTACTTCTTCTACTACTTCTAATTCTTTTCTAAAACTAACACTAACACAATCTAGCACTAACAATTAAACAGCAAAAAAAAATGAAAAAACAGAAGAAAAAAAGAAGTAGTCCCTCACCGGAGCAATGGGACGGTCGGGAGGGGGGGCACCGGCGGCGTGAGGCAGGGCCGGTGTGGCGGGCGACGGGCATCGGCGTGTGGGGGGGCGGAGAGGTGGTGTGGCGGCAGGCCAAGGAGTGCGAGGCGGGGCGGCGCCAGCGGAAGCGAGGGCGGCGGGCAGGGCGTGGCGGGCGGCACCGGGTGGCGGGAGGCGGAGGGGTGATGGGGCGACGGGGCAAGGGTGTCGGGGCGGGGGCGGCGCCGGGCGACAGGGGCGGGGGCGGCGGTGGATCTAGCTAGGGCGGGGCATCGGGGAGGAGAGAGGAAGAGAGGAAGAGAAGAGATATAATGGGTGGGGGGGTGGCGTCCATTAGTTACTCGGCTCTTTGCCGTCCGCCGCTCTTTGCCGTCCGCCGTTTTCTCTCTTTGCCGTCCGCTAGCGGACGGCAAAGAGGTGGGGCGTTAAGTTTTTTTTAAACGGGCGGGTGGGTGGGGGCCACCTCCCTCTTTGCCGTCAGCTGGCGGACGGCAAAGAATCTTTGCCGTCAGCTGGCGGACGACAAAGAAATGGTGCATGGCAAAGAGCTTCTTCGTCGTCTGCCACTTCTTTGCCGTCGGCTTATCGGTGGCTGATGGCAAAGAGCTTCTTTGCCGTCCGCTAGCGGACGGCAAATATCTGGCAGATGGCAAAGTAGCTGATTCCAGTAGTGGATGGAGACTATGATTGCCCCACAAGTCGGGATTAGACTGCGGACAAAAAATAAAATTAAAAAAAAGAAAAAAAAGAAAAAAGAGGCCATAAAAAAAGAGAAAAGGCCCAAACAAAAAAATGAGAGAAAAAGAGAGAAGGGACAATGCTAGTATCCTTTTACCACGCTTGTGCTTCAAAGTAGCACAATGATCCTCATGATAGAGAGTCTCTAATTTTGTCACTTTCATATACTAGTGGGAATTTTCATTATAGAACTTGGCTTGTATATTCCAATAATGGGCTTCCTCAAATTGCCCTAGGTCTTCGCGAGCAAGCGAGTTGGATGCACACCCACTTTGTTTCTTTTGTTGAGCTTTCATGTACTTATAGCTCTAGTGCATCCGTTGCATGGCAATCCCTAATCACTCACATTGATATATATTGATGGGCATCTCCATAGCCCGTTGATACACCTAGTTGATGTGAGACTATTTTCTCCCTTTTTGTCTTCTCTGCAACCACCATTCCATTCCACATATAGTGCTATATCCATGGTTCACGCTCATGTATTGCGTGAAGATTGAAAGAGTTTGAGAATGTCAAAAGTATGAAACAATTGCTTGGCTTGTCATCGGGGTTGTGCGTGATTTAAATACTTTATTTGGTGAAGATAGAGGATAGCCAGACTATATGATTTTGTAGGGATAACTTTCTTTGGCCATGTTATTTCGAGAAGACATGATTACTTTGTTAATATGCTTGAAGTATTATTATTTTTATTATCAATATGAACTTTTGTCTTGAATCTTTCGGATCTGAATATTCATACCATAATTAAGAATATTTGCATTGAAATTATGCCAAAGTAGCACTCCGCATAAAAAATTCTTTTTTATCATTTACCTACTCGAGGACGAGCAGGAATTAAGCTTGGGGATGCTTGATACGTCTCCAACGTATCTATAATTTTTGATTGCTCCATGCTATATTATCTGCTGTTTTAGGCAATATTGGGCTTTATTATCAACTTTTATATTATTTTTGGGACTAACCTATTAACCGAAGGCCCAACCCAGATTTGCTGTTTTATGCCTATTTCAGTGTTTCGACGAAAAGGAATATCAGACGGAGTCGAAACGGAACGAAATCAACTGGAGAAGTTATTTTTGGAAGGAAACCCGCCGGATAGACTTTGACTCTATGTCAAAAGATATGGGAGCTGGCCACGAGGGTGGGGGCGCGCTCACCCCCCTGGGCGTGCCCCCTGCCTCGTGGGCCCCCCGAAGCTCCACCGATGTACCCCTTGCACCCATATATACCCACGTATCGTGGAACTTCCAGAACAGAAGATAGATCGGGAGTTCCGCCGCCGCAAGCCTCTGTAGCCACAAAAAACCTCTCGGGAGCCCGTTCCGGCACCTAGCCGGAGGGGGAACCCATCACCGGTAGCCATCTTCATCATCCCGGCGCTCTCCATGACGAGGAGGGAGTAGTTCACCCTCGGGGCTGAGGGTATGTACCAGTAGCTATGTGTTTGATCTCTCTCTCTCGTGTTCTCGACTTCACATGATCTTGATGTATCACGAGCTTTGATATTATAGTTGGATCTTATGTTTCTTCTCCCCCTCTACACTCTCGGGGCTGAGGGTATGTACCAGTAGCTATAAGTTTTCCCCTTGAAGTAATCTTATCGGATTGAGTCTTTAAAGATTTGAGAACACTTGATGTATGTCTTGTGTGGGATAACCATGGTGACAATGGGTTATTCTATTGATCCACTTGATGTATGTTTTGGTGATCAACTTGCGGGATTCGTGACATTGGAAACCTATGCATAGGGGTTGGCACACGTTTTCGTCGTGTCCGGTAGAAACTTTGGGGCACTCTTTGAAGTACTTTGTGTTCGTTGGATGAATCTGAGATTGTGTGATGCATATTGTATAATCATGCCCACAGATACTTGAGGGGACAATGGAGTATCTAGGTGACATTAGGGTTTTGGTTGATTTGTGTCTTAAGGTGTTCTTCTGTCCTACAAACCTGTGCACTTGCAGGCCCAACAACGTCTACAAGAAGAAGGTTGTGTAGTAGACATCAAGGGCGAGGCAGCGAGAGGGACAGCATGGGAGAGCCCCCTGCGGCGCTGACGAGCTCGGTGATGCGGGCGAGCCAGTCCTCGTAGAGGTCGTCGACGGGGCGGTAGTGCAGGAGCTCACGCGCCAGGAGCAGCGCGGCGTGCGCGTCCGTGGGGGCGCGATGGGCGTGGGACGACGAACCGGCTGGAGTCAGCGACGGGGTGGCGGTGTGGCCATCGCGCCGCATCAAAGGATGAAGGGATGAGGCCTGCTTCTCGTTCCCCACCGGGCCGATGGCGGCGTTGGCAGCAGGCGACGGGGAACGACGGGGGCGTCCGCCGACGGGTGCCGTCTGGGCGACACGGGTGGCGAGAGCAGCCCGACGCTCGCGAAGCTTCGGCGAAGGCGTCGACCATGGTCACGCAGCGGAAGATCTGGCGGCTAGTGGAAGAAAAGATTCCAGCGCACCCCTACCTGGCGTGCCAAATGTCGGATTTCGGGTTGCGGTAGACCCTTGAGGTTCGAACACTGGGGTGCGCACGAAGATCACTCCCCTACCAGCTCAGGTCTCGAAGTCTCGCAAAGATCTAGGCAAGAAAGATGAGCACACAGAGGACACGAGATTTATACTGGTTTAGGCCACCATTTTGGTGTAATACCCTACTCCAGTGTGTGGTGTGGTGGATTGCCTCAGTGGCTGATGATGAACAGTACAAAGGGAGAACTGCCTTGCGAGGGGCTGTACTTGAGCTGGTACGACGAACTGCTGGGTTGAGTTCAGTCGCTTCTCTCTCTCTAGTTGATCTCCAGATCCCTCTACCTTGTGGTGGCTAGTCCTATTTATAGAGCGAGGCCCTGGGCCTCTCCCCAAATAATGAGCGGGAAGGGCGCCAACAATTGGCCATTTTGAAGGGGAACATCTGGTACACTTATCCTGACTAAAGTTGGTCTTCGGCTGCCAAAGGCTCTGACGGTGACGCCGCCCTGGGCTCCACGATGACCTCCATCCTGCCGTTCTGCTGGTCTTGGTCTTGTTGCACCGAAACGGTAACCTTTGCCCGATGCCTTGGCCTGTGCTTGCCCCCTTAGCACCGAAAGGGAAACAAAGGCCGGCGCCCGCCTGGCACCCGCCTGGCCTCCGATCGTCATGGCTTGCGTCACAGGCCCCTCGGGAGGTGCCTTGCCTTGATCTCTCCGCCTCCTCGCGAGCCCGCCTGAGGAGGCTGCTCCTGTGGAAGCTCCTTGTTGTCCGCCCCGCGAGGCTTGGCCCCTCGCGAGGGTCTTGAGCTTGAGCTGATGAAGCTGGGCTGCATTGGGCCCCCACTTGAGCCACACTGTAGGCCGCAGGCAGGCAAGTCTGGGGACCCCCGTTCCCAGAACGCCGACAATGTTGGAGGGAAAGATAACCCGGTCCCGGAGGCTACTACCATATTTATAAAAATTTAAAGGCCGTTAGAAAATTTCTGGTTCAAAATGAAGAATGCCGGTTTAAAATCCGGTTCGAGGGAAATCTGTTCTCCCACAAAGCTCTGAAGCTCTCAAATCTGGTTTAAGAATTTCCGGTTCAAAAAGAATTAATATCTCGCAAGTTCGAGTTTAAAGGTCGTCAGAAAATTTCCGCCTGAAAATGAAGATTCCGGTTTAAGATCCGGTTAAAGGGAAAGATGTCTCACATAAAGCTTTGAAGCTCTCAGTATCCGGTTTAACATCCGATTCAAGAAGATATATCTCTCACAAAGTTTGAGTTCTCCGAAAAGTTGAAGGGACCAATGAGAATCTGTTGCAAAAGCACAACTCAAACATAGGTACCCCTTGAGCACAGCTCAAAATATTGCGTGGGGGCTCTTTTATTCTAAAGAACAAAGAGTTCATAACCTTGTGATAGGCTATAAAAGCCAGGCTTGGAAGCCAGGTGTATTCACCTAAAACCCCGGGTTATCCTACCTTTTTAAGTAAGTCACTCTGCCCAGGTAATCCTAGAATGACCCGCCGAACGTTTGACAAGTCAATTGTTATGCAGACCCTAAACTTTTCAAAGTTAAAACGACGATTGGTTAATGTGATGAGGTCCATCTTATAAGGTTTGTAAAATGGTTTAACTCAGTGGCCTGACAGCCCATGAAAAGCCTTGCTTCTTGTATGTTTTTCGCATATTCTTTTTTTAGGTTCATTTGATAAGAGTTATAAAGTTTTATTATAAATCACCGGTGTTTATTAACCCGGCCTGGCTTTTGACTATAAGTCGCAAGTATGAGAGGAGATACTATCCGGTGTTTATTAACTCGGCCTGGCTTTTGGCTATAAGTCGTCAGTATGAGATACGATAATATCCGGTGTTTATTAACACGGTCTAGCTTTATTTATAAGCCAGCGATGTATGGTAATTACCAGTGCTCAAATTTTGGGTTATCACCCTTACTGCATTGGTTTGATAAGTCGATAATATGATCAAATATCACAATGAACCGGTTTTCAAACCGGGTTATATTATTCAAATCTTTAATAGCCAATATGGTTGGATTTTTATTATGGTTATCAATAACCACTATTATGATTGAGGTTTTCAAAGTCGCTTTAGCGCAATGGCTATTATTTTATCAATGGATATGATTTATTCAACAATGGAGGGAATAGTCCCGAGTCGCTGCAGGCTTACGACCCGGCACTTGGGGGCTACATTATTCAAGTTGAGATTATATCAAATATGCAAGTCTCATGTCGCTGCAAGCATGCACCATGACACTTGGGGGCTAATGCAAAGTCATTTTTATTGGCCTTACTGAATACTCGACTCATCACATCATAATGAGCCGGCCCTTGGGGGCTACCATTTGCTCTTATGAATGACTCAAGGTACACAAGTCTTAATCCATTATATTCAAGGGTCCACTGCTCAGTTGGTAAAGCACAAAGCTCTTAACCTTGTGGACGTGGGTTCAAGCCCCATGGTGGAGTTAAATCATATGATGTTATTTTCAATGAAGCATGATCATATTTATAAAGTGCCTGCTCATTATTGCATAATGACCCGGCCATTGGGGGCTACACTAGTTGAAGTTTTTTGAGCATCAGGCAATTACAAGTCCCAGGTTGCTGCAAGCATGACAACTCGGCACTTGGGGGCTACATAATATGGAGTATTCAGTTTTTACTAGTGACTGGGATGAACAACATGGATTTCTTCAACAGTGGCAGTATTTATATTGAAGCGAGTCTTAAACCATCACTTTGTTCTGCTCAAGACTTGGGGGCTACAGGTAATATGGATATAAGGGAGAAAAATCTTCAAATTCTAAGTTTTGAGTAAACCAGATTGACCCGGTGTCTGCAACAATTATGACCCGGCGTCAGGAACAAATTATAACTCGGCATCAGCTGTTTATAACTGACGATTTTGGTAATCATAAATTGGCAAGATCTACATGTTCAAGCCTGCTGAAAATCAGAGGAGTATTTCAAGACCAAAATTTTTAAGCCGGTGCTTTAGAAAGCCGATTCAAGTGGATTATTTCTTACAATATTTTTGTGCGAGACCAACGTAAGAAAATTGAGTATGAAGCTGGCTTATTGACCCAGATTTTCTAGAAGAAGGAAATGACAAGGAATTAAGGATGATCAGGTGCCGGTTTACAAGAACTTTTAAACAGGGGCACAACCTATCAAATTTGTTCTTTTGTTTATTTTGCAGCATAAGGTTACCATGGATAAATCCAAGATAAACTGGGGCTAATGTCGGGGATATGGTGGTCGACTAGAAAAATTGATTGATCGAAGACTCCATAATATCTGCTCTAGCTTCATCAACATAGTCATCATCGCTACCGTCAGGGTCCGAGTCAGTGTCGTCGATGATGATTTAGTTCTCCAGGCAAGTGGAACCGTCATCTTCTCCTCCTGGCGTGGAGTCTCCCATGAAAACTCCTAGCTTCCTTGTCAGGTCATCATTCTTCTCCACTAGTACGACGATTTCCTCCATATAATGTTCGCGAGTAGCCTTGATTTCTTCCTCCAGTTCCATGATCCTTGTGATCGCCTTCTTCAAATCTGTCATGCCTGCGCACATCTGGTTCTCCTGGCATCTAATGTGTTGGTTTAACTCCTGGATGAAAGCTGCAATTGATATATCCTTCCTGGTGCTGATCATCTCCCATTGCTCATCTCGGCGCCCACAAATCTGGTAGTTAGTATACTTGAGATCCTGGTGGTAAACTTCTCCAATGCGTCCCATGGTGATGTGGGCTGCCATACTCTTTCCTAGACTCCAGGTTGGTGCATCAAAGGAAAACTCTATGGGTTCAGTGACTGGCGTGAATGTCCTTCCTGGAACTTGAACTTGAATCATCCAGTGCTCCTCTTCTGGTAAAGTGGCATTGTAAGTCCCGGTGAAGCTTGGTATTCCGATGTTTAGGTACCTAGTGATTTCCTTCAAGTGGCGTCCAAAAGTTGTGTCTTCATCCGGTTGCATGAACTTGATCCTTGCATCCGCCATCCTAAAGAGTAGAAAATGGAGAGGAGTTAGAAATGAGAATAGAGTAGTGATCTAGGGATTTAGCTTAGTGGTTGTGTCCTACAGTCAGTGTGTGCTTTGATACCATCTAGTAGTGACCAGACCTCAAACAGTCTGATCTCTGTGCATCAGTGTTATCCCTAGATCGGTAATGTTGACACACACTATACTTGAAGGATTTATAACAGAGTAGCAATCACACACTTATTACATCGAATGTCTCAAAAGAGAACTTATTACAATAAGTATGGCTTAAGGCCATCTAATACGATAACAGTGGAAGGCTTGGAAGATAAAGTGAGTCCATCAACTCCAACGGCATCACTGAGTGAAAGATCACGACCTAAGGCTCCTTACTCGTCGTCTGAAAAGTCTGCAACATGATACGTTGCAGCCCGAAAACGGGTCAGCACATGGAATATGCTGGCAATGTAACACAAGAGAGTAATGAACATAATAAAGCTATCACTACATGCATATATGGCTGGTGGAGGCTGTATGGTTAATATGTTTTGCGAAAAGGCAATTTTTCCCTACAACAAAGGAATATATTTTATTTAACTATCATGGTGGTTGTTAAACATTGAGAAGGTTTACCCAACTCAATCCCAATTAAGTCATCATCATTAAAACCCAATCAAATTGTATTAAGAGTGATGAGATCCAATATGATAATCCAGAAACTAGATACTCAAGACGTCCATAACTGGGGACACGGCTAACCATGATTAGTTTGTACACTCTCCAGAGGTTTGTGCACTTTTCCCCACAAGACTCGATCCCCTCTGTTTGATTTCTCGCACTACATGATGTTTGAGAAACGGATGACCGAGACACATTCTTTCCGAAGAGGTCCCCTTAACCGATAGATAGGCTTGTACACCTACAATCCCCTACATCTGCTAGCCAATCATGGAAAGGTTTCCCACAACTACTCAACTATGCCAGATCCCATAATGGCATGTGGCCGCACACGGAAGTTTCTAGCATGAATAATCTTATGATCCCTTTGAGCCTGGGTGGCAGTCCATAGGAGAATCACACGGTACCCCGGGATTTCCAAAAATACAGGCAATCACTGGAATTCCCCACGTGCCTCAATCCACCCAGATGTGTATTAAAGTTGCCACCTTATGTTAACCATTAATTAACAATACTCACATCTGTCATGAATACACTCAAACCCAATCCACGTCTACGAGCATAGCATAGCAATATAAGCAACGTAGAAGTAACTCCCAAGGTTTGATAATAAACAGGTGAATAGGTACTACCTCATCTACTTCCCAAACCCACAATTTAATCAGATCCTAACCATGCAATTGTTTGAGGATTGATCTAATGCAATAAACTGGGTAGTAAAGAGGTATGATCAAAGTGTTACTTGCCTTGCTGATGATCCACGAAACCTAGAGACTCGTAGTAGCACGCTTCACACTCCGGGTACTCTATCGCAAACAAACAAGCATACAATAAGCAATCAACCAAGGGCACGGGTAAAACTCAAATAAGAGATCTAACCAGAAAGTTCAACTTAAGAACTCCGTTTTGCAAAAAGAATCAAATCAAACGAAGCAACAGAACTCAAACGGTGAAAGAAACAAGCTTCATTTACTAATCTGGACTAAAGTCAAATTTTACAGTAGCAAAATCTTGTTCAAGTTGGTTACACAGAAAGAGGGTTTCGAGACGAAACTCTAGGCGCTTGAATCGCCTGATTCCGATAAACGTGCGAACAGTTAAACTAAAACGAAAATCGGATCAGAAATCACGATCGAAAATAATCGCGGAAAATCCGAGAAAAAGAAAAACTGACAAACAGGCTAACGAACGAACGTTCGCTCTCTGCGGCTAAACGGTGAAAACCGTTCGTTAAAACGAACGTACGAACGGGCATTCGCCAAATAACTAAACCGAAAAAAAGAACCGGATCTAAAAAACGGATCTCGGGTGAAAAAAAATCGTTCGGTTTCCTCGCGAAAACCGAGTGTAACACCCCAAAATTTTAACCTTGTTTATTTAATTAAAATTTTGCCAGGAAATTAAATTTTTTTATTTTTCTGGACTCCTTTTGATTTGTTTTGAAATTTTTTCTCTCTCTTTTTATGATGGAGTTTTCCCCTAGTAAAAACTTTCCAATTATATTTGGACTTGTTTATCTTCTCAAGAAAAATCCTTTCTTTTCATCAGAGGAATTAATTATATAATAATCTCCATGATCTTTATTTTCTTGAAAATTGGTTTCCCATGGTTTTATGGTCCTTTTTGAACTACAACCCTTTTATAAACTCTTTCAAAAATTCCACCAAAATTTGGGGATGTCCTGTGATGTCACCAAACCACTTTTATGCAAAAAGATATTTCATTCCCTAAATATTTTGAGCTCTACACCCAATTTTCTTCTCTGGTCCAGTGGGCAATTTTGCACTACAACCTATTTAAATACTTCTTTCTAGCCTCCACCAAAATTATGGGATGTTGGTAGCAGCCTATGATTCAAATTTATGCAAAAACCTAGTAATGTTCTTTGAAAGAGTTGAGTGAATCATCCTCATCATCATTCTGGTCCAACATGATGGTTTGTACATCATCCATATTATTGCTTGCTCCTTGGCCCTTGATTCTTTCCGCTGCTTGTAGACCACCCTACTAACCCCCAAGTCCAGGAGCATGCACCCATTGGATCATTTTTGGTTCAAGAAGTGATGCCATTTGTCTCCTGTCCAGAATTAAGTTTTTGCAAAACTTGCACTAACTAGTTTCTGTATTTGGCCACCTAACCTCACCGCCCTTTTATTCACCTAATGAGACCACCATCTGGAGTTTTTGACCACTCCGAGACCTGCCTAGATGCCTCTGGCATTTTGTCAAACACCTGAGGCATGAACAGATTTGGCATGATTGTAAGTTTGTGTTGTGAACTTTCCCATCTGTCCAAACCAAGTTGTCAAGTAGCCTGCTAACGGTCTCTAGCCCAGGCTTGTGGATTTGCATTAGCTCCTTAGCAGTTTTTGCCATCCTGGCATTTCGTCGAATCAGTGCAGCACGCCTTGAGCGCGAAAGCAGAGCACGCGTTTTGCACGTGCTCGCTACCGAGCAGCGCATACCTGGATAAGCTTCCCGAGCTCATCTCGATCCTTTCCCTCTCGCCACACACGCCAAAGGCCCCGACCGCCACCTCGCCCCTGCGGCGTTGCCCGGCAAGCTCTTGGCGGCACGCGCGGCGCATCCACCACCGCCTGGGCAGCACCGCCCAAACCACCACAGCGCGCCAGCTCGCCTCCTTCGACAGTGGAATGGTCGTCGTTAGCCCCTGGAGCTAGTCAGCCACCGCCACGTCGCCCTGCAGCACAGGGAGGCGGTTCACCGCCGTGCTTATCTCCGACCACCTCGGACCGACCTAACCGCGCTATAATGGAAGCCCCGAGCTCCTCCGAGCCCTCGGGCAACCCCACACCGTCCTTCTCGTGCCCCCTTAGTCGTCAATCGAAGCGAGGAGGTCGTCTTCAACCTCTCCGGTCAACTAGGCCGCCGCCTCGTCCCGGTCAGTTCTGACGCAACAAGACCTCCCCTGCCCTCCCAAATGCCACCATCCAACTCCACTTGAACCCGCGGAGCTGCCTAGCCTCCCAGACACAGCTAGGAACCACCATGGCCGGAATCCCCAAATCCACCGAAGCCTCCCCTCCGCCGTGGAGCTCGCCGCCGGCGACTCCCTCCACCCCGGCGACCCTACGACCATCGGGAGGACCGCCTAGGAGTGGCGGATCCATCGCCGCACTCGGATGCCCGCGAAGAACCGCCGTTCGCCGGCGACGATCGCCGGACGTCCCGCCTCTGCTCGGGCAGAGAAGAGGAGGGAGTGGGGACTGGTCAAACCTGACTAGAGGGACCCCTGGACCCACTGTTAGAGACCCAGCCCCGCCTCCACGTGTTTAAGTGGAAGCGCAAAACCCCGAGTACATCTCCCCTTTTCGAAGACGTATTCCGCCCGAAACGTTTTCTTTTCTGTTTTATTTTAAAAACAGATTTTTGACCAAATCTTTGACTGGGTATAACATTTTAAATATAACTCCAACTGAATTGATTCTTTTTCCTACATCTCTCAAATTCTGTCTAGTTTATTTTAAGATTTATTTGAAAAAATTTCAACCAACTTTTTTGTGCTGTTTTGAATATGTGTGTTAATTCCAATATTTTCAAAATAGGATTTTGGAGAGAGGAGAAAACTTTCAAAAGGTTTGGGGAGCACCCCACCTCTCCACACCTTGAAGGCAAGCATTCTGAACCCCGGCATAATACTTTTGGTGTGTTAGCCGACACATTTATAACACCACCTCTTTTCGAAGAGCTCGTTATTTCATTTGATATGATCATTTGCATGAATGCATATTAGTGATCTCCTTGTTGTTGGAAATGTACATACTAGTGATGGTAACCATTCTCATGTGCCTTGCATGCATGCCGGAAAGGAATCCGGGAAAGCCTCTGCCTTGGGTAGGCGTGAGCTTGTCGCCGGTCCCGTCGGACAGGTTATGTCGGTATGGCATGGTAAGGTATAGTGAGTGGTGACTTTGTTGATTGAAATATTTTTGTTATATATGTCATGCAGGAATTTATAAACCTCTGAGTCGACCATAGATCGAGTCTTGTTCCAAAGAACCCCCATACTTGTTTCAGTACTACCACTTGTCCCTGCCATACGTGGGTACGGCAGTTCAAGAAGTTGTCAACCCCTTTCCTAGTACACACCGTGCAGAGAGACCATGATGGAAGATACCGGAGGCATCCAAGAGGCATGTCATCGACCGGGGGCATGGGTGTTTCGGTTGTAGCGAAGGGTAGCTCCCCTAGTTTGCGCTTGTATAAATTTTGTGATCCCATGCTACGTCGAGGTTGTAGCCTCCCCACTTAGAGTTTTGCTTGACAGGTGTCGTGGGTGATTCAGGACACGGTGAGTTAAGTCGGTGTGTGCAAGTCAGCGTGTTTTTGACTAAAAGACCAGAGACGGAATTAGTCCCGATGGACTAAAGAAATCCGTTACTCGTGGGTAAAGAGTACACCCTCTCTGAGAGATATTAAACCTATTGAATAGCCGTGTCCATGGTTAAGGACTACGCCGGGTCAGGTCAAGTGTCGGTCTTAGTGTCGGTCTTCGGAGGAGAAACTGCTAAACCAGAACATGGATCATGATTTGTGACTTGTGTTGATTATGATGATTATGATTATTTTCATCATGGACTAACTATTGTCGTTACTTGATTTATTGAGTATCCATGGGACGATTCTACCTCCTGGATATTCACTATGAATGTTTTTGCTTCATAAGCCCTTTATGTGGTGTCGCTCAGACACCCGATTGTGGCATTACTTGTTATTTATTTCCCATATAAGCCCTTTATGTGTTGTCGCCGACGCTGCATCGTGGCATTACTTGTTATTTATTTCCTTATAAGCCCTTTATATGGTGTCGCCGACGCTCGATCGCGTGGCATTACTTGTTATTTATTTCCCATATAAGCCCTTTATGTGGTGTCGCTCAGACGCCCGACTGTGGCATTACTTGTTATTTATTTCTCATATAAGCCCTTTATGTGGTGTCGCTCAGACGCCCGAGTGTGACATTACTTGTTATTTATTTCCCTTATAAGCCCTTTATGTGGTGTCGCTCAGACGCCCGACTGTGGCATTACTTGTTATTTATTTCCCTTATAAGCCCTTTATGTGGCGTCGCTCAGACGCCCGATTGAGGCATGCTTGTTATTTACCATCATTTCGAGACGTCGCTTCAGACATCCGAATGGTGCATTTTGTTTCCTCCTCTGTCATTTCATATTCTTGTTACATATAAATAACCTGTTTGCATGCATCAGAGATTTTATTTTATGACTGACAATGTGATCACAGAATATTTCTGTACATGATTATCATTTATATTATACCCGTGTTCATAATGTTTGCGAGTACATTCAAAGTACTCACTGGCTTGTCCCTGGCTATTGTCTTGGCCAGATTTCTTGCATGGAGAGGGGCGTTGTGATGACCGCCCCGGAACCTAAGCAACGGAGACCGCAACCTCGCGAATATAGGAGTTATCCTGGTCGGCTGTTCCTGTGGAAAATGGAGTCCCATAGACACTGATGATCCACAAACTGCTTCCGCCATCAACCACTAGAAACCATTTGTTGTACTCCCAAGCCAGAATGGTTTTGTACTACATATATTTTGTATTTTGCTTGGAGTTTCTGTATCAAGTTGGTGCCTCATCAGCTAACAAGAATCTCGGGCTGGTGAGCACAACGGCCATTTTCTGGAAATTAATACCCGGAAAACTGGTCGCCACAGACTTGGTATCAGAGCCAGGCTGACCATTGGCTAATCCTATCTTAGTCAGGTCAAAAAGCCTAGGTAAGCCAAACCACCAGACCTTAACCAAAAACCCAGCCAAGCTTCTCATGCAAGATAACCACACAGTGACCCCGACACTTTTGGCAGTCGGTGCCCAACCTATCAACCTAGCACATCGATCACGCCGCCATGACCGACGCCTATAATGTCTTATTCGCATGGCGTGCAGTAAGACTTAAATCCCCTTTTCTATAAAAAGGGCACACTCGCCTCAACCCAGCCCAAAGATAGCCTCTACCCTGCACCGAACCATAATGCAGCCCCGTCGTGCACAATGAGACCACAAAGAACCAACCTTGGAGGTTTTGTGACCATACTCGCAAACCTCACCCGTCGTGCCTATGCGTTAGAAGAGCCTCCCGAATATGTAGTGTACCAAGGGTCCATGAGCGGCGAGAGCCGTCAATTCTGGGCCACTGTGCACGTCTATGGTAGGGGTCTATCGCCAGAACGCCCCTACAGGTTCACCGGAAGGACAACTTCCTTTGAGCCACAAGCCATCCAACTAGCTGCTCGAGAAGCTATAGTTCACCTTCGGCATTTGTCGCCCAGAGTTAACTGTCGCTCGTTCTACTACTACCCCAACCGTGAAGGGTATGGTAGACCACCCCAGGTTGCCAACGGAGATCACGAGACGGATCCAGCATTGTTGCATTGTCACGCCCAATATGCGACCCTATCCAAAAGGATCTCGCAGGTCCCACCAAGGATAGACCCGCATATTGAAACGCTTTTGCAAGGTGGATATCATTACATCAACATTACATAATAGATGGGGATACATACATAAGGCACAAATGCCACAAGAATACATCAACATCATATACAGGATCAACATCCGACTACGGATGAAACATAAACAGTAAACTCAAACAATATCCACCTCGCTAGCCCAGGCCGACACGGAACCTATCCCACGATCGAAGAACCGGAAGAAGAACTCAGCGCAAGAAGCAAGCATCGCTCTCGGCGTCATGATCATCGCATAACCTGTACACTGCAATCGGTGGTGTAGTAATCTGTGAGCCACGAGGACTCGGCAATCCCATTACCATGGGTATCAAGACTAGCAAAGCTTAAGTAGGAAAGGAAGGGATAAAGTGGTGAGGTTGCAGCAGCGACTAAGCATATATGGTGGCTAACATACGCAAATGAGAGCGAGAAGAGAAACAAAGGATCGGTCGTCAACTAGTCATGATCAAGACGTGATCCTGAACTCCTACTTACGCCAGATGTAACTTAGAAACCGTGTTCTCCTCTTGATCCACCCCGAAAAGAGACACTCACGGTTACGCACACGTTTGGTGTATTTTAGAAGAGTTTACTTCAAGTTTACTACAACCGGATATTAACAAATTCCCATCTGCCACATAACCGCGGGCACGGCTCTCGAAAGTTTATACCCTGCAGGGATGTCCCAACTTAGCCCATGATAAGCTCTCGCGATCAACGAAGGATATTCCTTCTCCCGGAAGACCCGATCAGTCTCGGAATCCGGCTACAAGACATTTCGACAAAGAATAAAACAAGACCAGCAAGACCTCCGGCGTGCCGACACCACGAGAGTAGCCGCACAGATCTCGTCTCGAGCCACAACCGGATGAGCAGTCCGTACAACTAAAACCAAACCTCAAGTTTCCTTGAGGGGCGCTATAAAGCACTCTAGTTCGGACCAACACTTAGACAAGCATTGGCCCGGGGGCTGAATAAAGATGACCCTTGGGTTAATTACTCCCAAGGGAAATGTAGGTGGTGGTGAGGCAAATGGTAAAACCAATGTTGGGCCTTCTTTGGAGGAGTCTTATTCAAAGCGAACTGTCAAGGGGGTCCCATAAATCACCCGACCGCGTTAGGGACGCAAAATCCGGGAACATAATACCGATATGACGGAAACTAGGGCGGCAAGAGTGGAACAAAACACCAGGCATAAGGCCGAGCCTTCCACCCTTTACCAAGTATATAGATGCATTAAAAATATAAGATATATTGTGATATCCCAACAAGTAAACATATTCCAACAAGGAACAACATCTCCATGTTCCAACAAGGAACAAACTTCATCTTCACCTGCAACTAACAACGCTATAAGAGGGGCTGAGCAAAGCGGAAACATAGCCAAACAACGGTTTTCTAGGAAGGGTGCAAAAGGTTAGAGGCTGACATGGCAATTTGGGAGGCTTGAGGAACAAGTGATAGGTAGCGCAGCATAGCGAAAGAACAAAGCAACTAGCTTAGCAATGATAGTAGTGAGATCTAGGGTAGCGGTCATCTTGCCTGAAATCCCGCTAGGAAGAAGAACGAGTCCATGAAGAAGACGAATGGATGAAGCCGAACCAAGCGTAGACGAACGAATCCTCACGATCGCAACGCAACAGGAACAACAAGAAGAAGCACACAACATAGTAAACACACCACACAAGAACAAGACATGATGCACAACAAGTATGATGCATGACAAATCTAGATGATTCTACTCACGGCAAGAGATGATGCATAACAAGAACAACACATCAAGGCAAGTTTAAATAAGGCCGGAAACAACATAGAACAATTCCGGTAAGTCCTCATATGCAAATTTCGAAATTGGTCCAGATCTGAATAAACCTTATGTTCAAGTTGTTAAACAGCAAGTTAAGATGCACTACGATGATCTACACGAAATTCTAGTCAAGTTACGTATAAAGTTCATTTAATTCGGAGCTACGGCCTAGAAGATATGAGCAAAACAAGTTAAACATGGCATTGATGCAAAATGCATTCAAACATCAAACAAACACCTCAAAACAAGGATGCAACATGATAATATTAAGCTACATGCAAAATCAAGCAAGTTTCATATAGAGCACACTCAAAACGGAGCAACGGTTCAACACATACACCCTATACAAGTTATAGCAACAATCTGCCCAAAACAGCAACTAGGCATATTGCAAGCATCAAAATAACATGCTACAGGATACCAACGTGAAAACAAAAGACATGGGCATGAAGTACAGGTAAAGAATGACAAAACATGAACAATGAGCTATCTCCAGAAATCACTAGAACATTCTCAAAATGACATGGCAAGATTGCAAATAATAACAGTTTCAGACTTTAGCAGAAATAACATCAGGTTGCAATGTTTAGAGCTATCAAACGACATGATACAGGAACTTATCATGGAAAACAAAGGCATGGCATGATACTACTAAATGCATAAAACAAATGCCTTTAGTGACCATGAGTCAAAAAGGATCAAAAGATATGATGGCACCCACGTAAACATGGAAAGTTATATTACAGATTCATACATGGCAGGAACAACGATAAGTAGGCATGTTGGTGAGTTTCAACCACTCAGCACAGAGCAATACATGGCATGGAAAGGCAACTCACAGTAATAAGACATGGCATAGAAGCTATACATGGCAAGAACAACATCATAGCATACACGGATCAACTACAACAACCTTGGCAAAATTGAATAACATGTAAACAACCTGTCAGAAACATTTTATAGCAAAAGTAGAGCTCGATTGACTCAAGCTATGGCACTCCATAATTTCAAACAAGGGCATGGATGGATATAGAATAACCATATGTTCAAAACATCCTTACTGAAGTATCTCAAAATAAGCATGGATCTCTCTGTAGCATCAAATTAACATGACAAAAATATCGCTATAATTTGAAATCAAGAACATCATGAAGCCTAGTTTGCATGCTTGTGCTAGTCACCACAGAGATCAAAAAAATACATGGCATACACCCCTATAAAGATGGCATGGCATATTACAAAACACATGTAGCACTCAAGTTCATAGGGTGCACACATCAATCATGGAAAAAATGACAAAAGTGCATGTACTGATAAGAATCTCAAACTAACATCACATAGCCCTCTTCTAACAGCATTTCGGGCATCAAGATGCGCTCAAATGAAAATGATGCAATGAGATGAAATGATGTACTCGTCGAGGCGAACAATTTGACATATTACACGCATGAAACGAAGCAATATGCAGAGTTATGAGATGATGAAAATGCAACAAAATACTGACAGAAAATGACTTAGAGGAAAATCGGGGAGAAGAAGTCAACCGAGATCGGGATCTGGGCGGCGCTGGTCTCGAGGTCGCTGGAGCCGCGGGCTCGCGGAATTAGAGAGGAGGCGGAGGAGGCCGGGACGGCGCCAGGGTGGCGGCGCGGGCGGACGGTGGGGCGGCGAGGTCGAGGGAGCCGAGGCGGCGGGGCGCGGCCGAGGCGAGGAGAAGGCGGCGGGTCGGCACGGCGCCCGGGCGGGCGGCCGGCGAGGTCCGTCATCGGAGGACGGGCGCGCTGGCCAGGCGGGCGCGGTGGCGCTGGTGGTTTTGCATGCCGGGACGGCTGCTGGCCGGGCGGGCGCGGGCGGCGCGGCCGCCACGTGAAAGGCCCCGATTGGCGCGGACGGCGGCGGCTGGACGGAACGGGTCATGTCCGGCCGTGGCGGACATGTCCGCGCGGAGGGGAATTTTTAGGGTTTCGGGGGAAATGATCCGCGAATTTCGGGGGAGGGGCTATATATATAGGTAGAGGGAGCTAGGAGAGTCCAAATGAGGAGCGGTTTTCGGCCACGCGATCGTGATCGAACGACCGAGAGCATGGATGGGAGTTTGCTGGGTTTTGGGCCACTTTGGAAGGGGTGTTGGGCTGCAAAGGGAAGGAGGCTTTACAGTTACCCGGTTAACCGTTGGAGTATCAAATGACCTCCAAATGGCACGAAACTTGACATGCGGTCTACTGGTGCTATACCAAGGCCGCTTGGCAAACCTCAGGCCATTCCGAGAGCGTTTAACACCCGCACACGAAAAGAGGTAAAAGGGGCGCCGGGAGACATAGGAGTGCCGGATTGCAAAACGGACAACGGGGAAAATGCTCGGATGCATGAGACGAACACGTATGCAAATGCGATGCACATGACGACATGATATGAAATGCAGATGATGACATGGCAAAGTGCAACACGCAAGAAAATGACATGGCAAGGACGGCGAATAACTGGCGGACACCTGGCGCATCGAATCCGGGGCGTTACAACACTCCTCCACTAACAAGAGATCTCGTCCCGATATCTTAGGACCGAGACGGAAGGGAAAAAGGCATGAGGTAAAACTAGAACTGAAGAGAAGAAGCAAAGATTCGAGAGAACTCGAGAAGAAGTGAGGAACGAAGAGGATGACGAGAATCGAAAGCTCGCAGAATCAGATAGACTATGAAACCACTCGTTCCAACCGGAGTGGTTAGAATGAGAAAAGAAACGGATAAGACTGAAAGGATTTAGGAAGCACTCCGACTGAACATGGAAGAATAGAACTTGAACTTGAGAGGATGGAATGATACTTGATGAAGACATGACACAAAACCTCCGGAAAGAAATGAAAGAGTGGAATGAAATGAGCTTAGAAGGAAGGGTTGAACGAAGTTGTTGAGAGAATCAACAACGAAAAGAATAAGATTGTTGTGGACTTATGGATAACATCTCAAGATCATAAGGTGATAACCGGACACAAACGGAAATGATTGGGTAGCTGAGAAGAACGAAGAAATGCAAAACTCCACTTCAAAAGAATATGGAGAATTAATTGCACTTCGAGATGCAAGAAGAAAAGATACTTGAATTCCAGCAACAAAATCTTGATGAACTCTTGAAGAAAAGATTAAATCATGAAGAACCACCATGAAGAACTCTTGTAACAAAAGAATGACGAGATAAAATGAAGGATGAAAGGAAATAAGATTAAAGCCTTGCGATGATTCGGATGGAGGTTCCGACGAGATGGCCGAGGAAATAATTGAACTCCGGAAAGAAAAGATGAAAATACTTGGATCCAGAATTTATTCATCAAGAACAAACTCCGAAGGAAGGGATTAATCACTTCGAGGAAATAAGAATAAGATTTATTGTATGCTTATCCTTCATCAAATTAAATTGATGACAAGCAATGGATTTTGCATATTACTTATTCTTCTTGAAAAGGATTTAGAAGTGACATATCGCAAACTTGAGAAGGTCTTCATGAACCACCGGTAGGATTGAAAAGAACGAATGGATTAATATGATAAACAAGGAAAATACTCTTGAACGAACCACCGTAAGAATTTGGAAATGACTGATGAAAGATAATGAATCACCGGGAAGAATTAGAAAAGCACGAAGATACTTGAGGGAATTTAGAAAAAAGAGATCGAAGAGATCGCGAACTAATTAACGAATGATTGAACGCAGCATCGGAAGAATATTGAGATGAACGAAGGGGCACGGATATAGAATAATTGGAGAACGACTTAGAAAACTTGGAACGAAGAAATCTTCCGAAAAGATGGCCTCGTGATGATTGAGACGGAAAGTAACTCCTGAAATACTCCGGATGGATGAAAAGAATATCTGACAAACGGAATAATTCGAGAGGATGATATGAAGCTAGAACCACGAATCTTCGGGAGGACGGACAAGATTTAGAGGGAAAACTCTTCTTCGATCTTCAAAGCTGAGAAATACGACGAGAAACTCCACCGAAATTGTTGAGAAACTCCGGAATAATGAAAAAGAGGAAAAGTAGAACCCGAGATGAAAAGAATTTGAAAGCGATGTTGGAGATGGCATCTGACTGATGAAATTCATACTTACGTCACACTTGAAAAGAATTTGGGAATAACTCCGGGGAAATTAGAAGAGTCAGGTAAGATCCTGGGAAAAGACCTGTGGGTTAGGGCCCACTAATAGAAAACACCGTTGGAAAGGGATGTTGAACAGATAGATGATGCACCAGAACAATTAAATATTTGAATGAAGTGACAGCCTCGAATTAATTCGAACACAGGCGAATCTCCTGAGATGTCTTGAGCACTCCGGAAGGATAAACTGGCGAGAGGCGAATGAGTAGGGAAAACACTTGAGCTGAGGGAAAGAATACGATCGACAATGAAAAACTGGAATTGAATCCACCGGAAAAAGAAAGAGATGAAGAATGACGAACGAGACGAGAATTCACCGGTTGAAATGATTGAGGGAAGACTGAAGAGACTCCGTACGAATGAAATTGATGGTCGAAACAGACTCAAACTCCGGGAAGAAGAGGGTAGGAGGGCGGGAAAACAAAGGCAACTTGGGAGGGGAAACGACGAATATCTTGAAGAGACAACACCGGTTGAAATCATTGAGGAAAGAAAGCAAAGATTTCGCACGAGTAGGATGGATACTCGATTACGCACTCCGGTTCCGGGAAGAAGAAGGGTGGGTAGGCGGGAAAATAAAACAACTGAGGATTGGACTTGAAAACGATGAAGAGGCTCGAGTCAACTTGACGAGAAATGCACCGGATGCAAAGAGCCGAGGAACAACGATCGGAAAACCAACTACGTGATCCTAAAGAAAAATTTGAAGGGGAAGAGGAGTAATTCAAAACACCTACGTCAAGACTCCTCACCAGAGCAACGAAGGGGTTGAGGAGTAAAAATAATTCCTACTCTCCGATATAACTAGACGCAGAAAACAGTTTTCTTCTAGACTCAACAACGGCCAAACTACACGATCAATCAAGGGGGATCCTAGGGTCGGTCGAGGCTCTGATACCAACCCAATATGCGACCCTATCCAAAAGGAACTCGCAGGTCGCACCAAGGATAGACCCGCATATTGAAACGCTTTTGCAAGGTGGATATCATTACATCAACATTACATAATAGATGGGGATACATACATAAGGCACAAATGCCACAAGAATACATCAACATCATATACAGGATCAACATCCGACTACGGATGAAACATAAACAGAAACTCAAACAATATCCACCCTGCTAGCCCAGGCTGCTGACCTGGAACCTATCCCCTGATCGAAGAACCGGAAGAAGAACTCAGCGCAAGCAAGCATCGCTCTCGCGTCATGATCATCGCATAACCTGTACCTGCAACTGGTGGTGTAGTAATCTGTGAGCCACGAGGACTCAGCAATCCCATTACCATGGGTATCAAGACTAGCAAAGCTTAAGTAGGAAAGGAAGGGATAAAGTGGTGAGGTTGCATTAGCGACTAAGCATATATGGTGGCTAACATACGCAAATGAGAGCGAGAAGAGAAACAAAGGAACGGTCGTCAACTAGTCATGATCAAGAAGTGATCCTGAACTCCTACTTACGCCAGACGTAACTTAGAAACCGTGTTCTCCTCTCGATCCACCCCGAAAAGAGACACTCACGGTTACGCACACGTTTGGCGTATTTTAGAAGAGTTTACTTCAAGTTTACTACAACCGGATATTAACAAATTCCCATCTGCCACATAACCGCGGGCACGGATCTCAAAAGTTTATACCCTGCAGGGGTGTCCCAACTTAGCCCATGATAAGCTCTCGCGATCAACGAAGGATATTCCTTCTCCCGGAAGACCCGATCAGTCTCGGAATCCCGGCTACAAGACATTTCGACAAAGAATAAAACAAGACCAAGAAGACCTCCGGCGTGCCGACACCACGATAGTAGCCAGCGTATCTCGTCCTCGTGCCACGACCGGATGAGCAGTCCGTACAACTAAAACCAAACCTCAAGTTTCCTTGAGGGGGCGCAAAAGCACTCTAGTTTGGACCAACACTTAGACAAGCATTGGCCCGGGGAGGGCTGAATAAAGATGACCCTTGGGTTAATTACTCCCAAGGGAAATGTAGGTGGTGGTGAGGCAAATGGTAAAACCAATGTTGGGCCTTCTTTGGAGGAGTCTTATTCAAAGAGAACTGTCAAGGGGGTCCCATAAATCACCCGACCGCGTTAGGGACGCAAAATCCGGGAACATAATACCGATATGACGGAAACTAGGGCGGGAAGAGTGGAACAAAACATCAGGCATAAGGCTGAGCCTTCCACCCTTTACCAAGTATATAGATGCATTAAAAATATAAGATATATTGTGATATCCCAACAAGTAAACATGTTCCAACAAGGAACAACATCTCCATGTTCCAACAAGGAACAAACTTCGTCTTCACCTGCAACTAACAACGCTATAAGAGGGGCTGAGCAAAGCGGTAACATAGCCAAACAACGGTTTGCTAGGAAGGGTGCAAAAGGTTAGAGGCTGACATGGCAATTTGGGAGGCTTGAGGAACAAGTGATAGGTAGCGCAGCATAGCGAAAGAACGAAGCAACTAGCTTAGCAATGATAGTAGTGAGATCTAGGGTAGCGGTCATCTTGCCTGAAATCCCGCTAGGAAGAAGAACGAGTCCATGAAGAAGACGAATGGATGAAGCCGAACCAAGCGTAGACGAACGAATCCTCACGATCGCAACGCAACAGGAACTAACAAGAAGAGGCACACAACATATTAAACACACCACACAAGAACAAGACATGATGCACAACAAGTATGATGCATGACAAATCTAGATGAGTCTACTCATGGCAAGAGATGATGCATAACAAGAACAACACATCAAGGCAAGTTTAAATAAGGCCGGAAACAACATAGAACAATTCCGGTAAGTCCTCATATGCAAATTTCGAAATTGGTCCAGATCTGAATAAACCTTATGTTGAAGTTGTTAACAGCAAGTTAAGATGCACCACGATGATCTACACGAAATTCTAGTCAAGTTACGTATAAAGTTCATTTAATTCGGAGTTACGGCCTAGAAGATATGAGCAAAACAAGTTAAACATGGCATTGATGCAAAATGCATTCAAATATCAAACAAACACCTCAAAACAAGGATGTAACATGATAATATGAAGCTACATGCAAAATCAAGCAAGTTTCATATAAAGCACACTCAAAACGGAGCAACGGTTCAACACACACCCTATACAAGTTATAGCAACAATCTGCCCAAAACAGCAACTAGGCATATTGCAAGCATCAAAATAACATGCTACAGGATACCAACGTGAAAAAAAAAGACATGGGCATTAAGTACAGGTAAAAGATGACAAAACATGAACACTGAGCTATCTCCAGAAATCAATAGAACATGCTCAAAATAACATGGCAAGATTGCAAATAATAACAGTTTCAGACTTTAGCAGAAATAACATCAGGTTGCAATGTTTAGAGCTATCAAACAATATGCTACATGACCTTATCATGGAAAACAAAGGCATGGAATGATACTACTAAATGCATAGAGAAAATGTCATTTAGTGACCATGAGTCAAAAAGGACCAGAAGATATGATGGCACCCACGTAAACATGGAAAGCTATATTACAGATTCATACATGGCAGGAACAACGATAAGTAGGCATGTTGGTGAGCTTGAACCACTCACCACAGAGCAATACATGGCATGGAAAGGCAACTCACAGTAATAAGACATGGCATAGAAGCTATACATGGCAAAAACAACATCATAGCATACACGGATCAACTACAATAACCTTGGCAAAATTGAATAACATGTAAACAACCTGCCAGGAAACATTTTATAGCAAAAGTAGAGCTCGATTGACTCAAGCTATAACACTCCATAATTTCAAACAATGGCATGGATGGATAGAGAATAACCATATGTTCAAAACATCCTTACTGAAGTATCTGAAAATAAGCATGGATCTCTCTGTAGCATCAAGTTAACATGACATACAAATATCAGCAGAATAGGGGCTGAAATCAGCAACATCATGAAGTCTAGTTTGCATGCTTGTGCTAGTCACCACAGAGATCAAAAAAATACATGGCATATACCCCTATAAAGATAACATGGCATATTACAAAACACATGTAGCACTCAAGTTCATAGGGTGCACACATCAATCATGGAAAAAATGACAAAAGTGCATGTACTGATAAGAATCTCAAACTAACATCACATAGCCCTCTTCTAACAGAATTTCGGGCATAAAGATGCGCTCAAATGAAAATGATGCAATGAGATGAAATCATGTACTCGTCGAGCCGAACGATTTGACATATTACACGCATGAAACGGAGCTATATGCAGAGAGTTATGACATGATGAAAATGCAACAAAATACTGACAGAAAATGACAAGTCAACCGAGATCGGGATCTGGGCGGCGCGGGTCTCGAGGTCGCCGGAGCCGCGGGCTCGCCGGAGTTCGAGAGGAGGGGCGGAGGGGCCGGGACGGCGCTGGTAGGGCGGCGCTGGCGCGGACGGGCGGGCGGCGAGGTCGAGGGAGCTAGAGGCGGCGCATGGCCGGGCGGACCGGGCGGGCAAGGGCGGCGGGACGCGGCCGGACGCGCGTGAGGCGGGCGGGTGCGGCCGAGGCGAGGAGAAGGCGGCGGGTCGGCACGGCGCTCGGGCGGGCGGCCGGCGAGGTCCGGCCGGAGGACGGGCGCTACGGCGAGGTACGGCGGGCGGCGCGGCCGGTGGTTTTGCCGCGGGGTCGGGACGGCCGCTGCTGGCCGGGCGGCGCGGGGCAGCGGCGGTCGCCACGTGGCTCGTCCCGATTGGCGCGGACGGCGGCGGCTGGACGGAACGGACATGTCCGGCCGTCGGCGGACATGTCCGGCGCCGCAGAGGGGAATTTTTAGGGTTTCGGGGGGAATGATCCGCGAATTTCGGGGGAGGGGCTATATATATAGGTAGAGGGAGCTAGGAGAGTCCAAATGAGGAGCGGTTTTCGGCCACGCGATCGTGATCGAACGACCGAGAGCATGGAGGGGAGTTTGCTGGGTTTTGGGCCACTTTGGAAGGGTGTTGGGCTGCAAAGAGAAGGAGGCTTTACGGTTACCGGTTAACCGTTGAGTATCAAACGACCTCCAAATGGCACGAAACTTGACAGGCGGTTCATCGGTGCTATACCAAGGCCGCTTGGCAAACCTCAGGCCATTCCGAGATCGTTTAATACCCGCATACCTAAAAGAGGTAAAAGGGCGCCGGAGACATAGGAGTGCCGGATTACAAAATGCATAACGGGAAAATGCTCGGATGCATGAGACGAACACGTATGCAAATGCGATGCACATGATGACATGATATGAAATGCACATGATGACATGGCAAAGTGCAACACGCAAGCAAATGACATGGCAAGGACGGCGAATAACTGGCGGACACCTGGCGCATCGAATCCGGGGCGTTACATGCATCTGGTGCGCTATGTAAATGCACTAGAAGGACTATTTGATCAAGTCACCATTGATCTGATCGCAGCTCGTGGAGAGCTGATTCGCCAAGCCCCGGCAAGAAGAGAAGATGAGCCCGACGCCGACAACCCCATCATACTGTTCGGACAACCAACCGAGACCTTGAGGTCAGCCCCGGCCATCAACCAAGATACCTTGATGACCCCAGAAGTGCTTCGTCGCCTTTTGGGAACACGCTCTAACGGGATTGTGGCCAACAATCCCCGAGATGGTCATCATCGATACCCCGACCCTGCAGTTCCTCAACCCCTTCCAGCTAATCCTGATGGTGAGAACCGTGGAGAAACCCCGACGTCCGCAAGGCAAGCCCGCTTAGATATTAGCGAGGTAGACTGAGTCACCCGAGCAGTACCGAGTCTTAGTACGCCCTCGCCTTTGTAATCGTGTGATCCTCAGACGCCGTAATTAAATACTGTTTGCCTATGCACCCCTATTTTTGTTATAGCCATGCATGAGTTTGTATATGTGTGATTGCATTTTTAATCCCAACCGTAGCTGCCAAAGACCAACCTCGACGACGCAAGTTTGTGCTATGGATAAACCTTTTGGTTTCAGCTAACAGGAATGATATTTTCAAAACAACCATTGACAAATCTCGAGGACGAGATTTTTCTTAAGGGGGGTAGTGTTGTAACACCCCAAAATTTTAACCTTGTTTATTTAATTAAAATATTGCCAGGAAATTAAATTTTTTATTTTTCTGGACTCCTTGTGATTTTTTTGAGTTTTTTTCTCTCTCTTGTTATTATGGAGTTTTCCCCTAGTAAAAAATTTCCAATTATATTTGGACTTGTTTATCCTCTCAAGAAAAATCCTTTATTTTCATCAGAGGAATTAATTATATAATAATCTCCATGATCTTTATTTTCTTGAAAATTGGTTTCCCATGGTTTTATGGTCCTTTTTGAACTACAACCGTTTTATCAATTCTTTCAAAAATTCCACCAAAATTTGGGGATGTCCTGTGATGTCACCAAACCACTTTTATGCAAAAAGATATTTCATTCCCTAAATATTTTGAGCTCTACACCCAATTTTCTTCTCTGGTCCAGTGGGCAATTTTGCACTACAACCTATTTAAATACTTCTTTCTAGCCTCCACCAAAATTATTGGATGTTGGTCGCAGCCTATGATTCAACTTTATGCAAAAACCCAGTAATGTTCTTTGAAAGAGTTGAGTGAATCATCCTCATCTTCATTCTGGTCCAACATGATGGTTTGTACAGCATCCATATTATTGCTTGCTCCTTGGCCCTTGATTCTTTCCCCTGCTTGTAGATCACCCTACTAAACCCCTAAGTCCAGGAGCATGCACCCATTGGATCACTTTTGGTTCAAGAAGTGATGCCATTTGTCTCCTGTCCAGAATTGAGTTTTTGCAAAACTTGCACTAACTAGTTTCTGTATTTGGCCACCTAACCTCACCACCCTTTTATTCACCTAATGAGACCACCATCTGGAGTTTTTGACCGCTCCGAGACCTGCCTAGATGCCTCTGGCATTTTGTCAAACACCCTGTGGACATGAACAGATTTGGCATGATTGTAACTTTGTGTTGTGAACTTCCCCATCTGTCCAAACCAAGTTTTCAAGTAGCCTGCTAACGGTCTCTAGCCCAGGCCTGTGGATTTGCATTAGCTCCGTAGCAGTTTTTGCCATCCTGGCATTTCGTCGAACAGTCGCCGTGCACGCCTCGGCCTTGAGCGAAAGAGCAGCGTTTTGCGTGCTTTCGCGCCCGAGGCAGCGCGCCCCTGGATAAGCTTCCCCGAGCTCATCCTGATCCTTTCCCTCTCGCCGCGTCACGCCCAAGGCCCCGACCACCACCTCGCCCCCCTGCAGCGTTGCCAGCAAGCTCTTGGCGGCACGCCCGCGGCCGCATCCTCCACCGCCCTAGGCAGCACCGCCCAAACCACCACAGCCCGCCAGCTCGCCTCCTTCGACAGTGGAATGGTCGTCGTTAGCCCCTGGAGCTAGCCAGCCACCGCCACGTCGCCCTGCAGCACAGGGAGGCGGTTCACCGCCGTGCTTATCTCCGGCCACCTCGGACCGACCTAATCGCGCTATACAGGATGCCCCGAGCTCCTCCGAGCCCTCGGGCAACCCCACATCGTCCTTCTCGTGCCCCCTTAGTCGTCAATCGAAGCGAGGAGGTCGTCTTCAACCTCTCCGGTCAACTAGGCCGCCGCCTCGTCCCGGTCAGTTCTGATGCACCAAGACCTCCCCTGCCCTCCCAAACATGACCATCCGACTCCACTTGAACCCGCGGAGCTGCCTAGCCTCCCAGACACAGCTAGGAACCACCATGGCCGGAATCCCCAAATCCACCGAAGCCTCCCTCCGTCATGGAGCCGGGCCGGCGACTCCCTCCACCCCCGGCAACCCTACGACCACCGGGAGGACCGCCTAGGAGTGGCGGATCCATCCCTGCACTCGGATGCCCACGAAGAACCGCCGTTCGCAGGCGACGATCACCGGACGTCCCGCCTCTGCTCGGGCAGAGAAGAGGAGGGAGTGGGGACTGGTCAAACCTGACCAATGGACCCCCTGGACCCACAGTCAGAGACCCAGCCCCGCCTCCATGTGTTTAAGTGGAAGCGCAAAACCTCGAGTACGTCTCCCCTTTTCGAAGACGTATTCTGCCCGAAACATTTTCTTTTCTGTTTTATTTTAAAACCAGATATTTGACCAAATCTTTTACTGGCTATAACTTTTTAAATATAACTCCAAATGAATTGATTATTTTTCCTACATCTCTCAAATTCTGTCTAGTTTATTTTAAGATTTATTTGAAAAAATTTCAAACAACTTTGTTATGCTGTTTTGAATTTGTGTGTTAATTCCAATATTTTCGAAATAGGATTTTGGAGAGAGGAGAAAACTTTCAAAAGTTTTGGGGAGCACCCCACCTCTCCACACCTTGAAGGCAAGCATTCTGAACCCCGGCATAATACTTTTGGTGTGTTAGCCGACACGTTTATAACACCACCTCTTTTCGAAGAGCTCGTTATTTCATGTGATATGATCATTTGCATGAATGCATATTAGTGATCTCCTTGTTGTTGGCAATGTATATACTTGTGATGGTAACCATTCTCATGTGCCTTGCATGCATGCCGGAAAGGAATCCGGGAAAGCCTCTGCCTTGGGTAGGCGTGAGCTTGTCGCCGGTCCCGTCGGACGGTTATGTCAGTATGGCATGGTAAGGTATAGTGAGTGGTGACTTTGTTGATTGAAATATTTTTGTTATATATGTCATGCAGGGAATTTATAAACCTCCTGAGTCGACCATAGATCGAGTCTTGTTCCAGCAACCGCCATACTTGTTTCGTACTACCACTTGTCCCTGCCACACGTGGGGTACGGTTCAGTAAGTTGTCAACCCCTTTCCTAGCACACACTGCATGTAGAGGCCATGATGGAAGATACCGGAGGCATCCGGTAGGCATGCCATCGACCCGGGGCATGGGTGTTTAGGTTGTAGCCGAAGGGGTAGCTCCCCTAGTTTGCGCGCGGTATAAATTTTGTGATCCCATGCTACGTCGAGGTTGTAGCCTCCCCACTTAGAGTTTTGCTTGACACGTGTCGTGGGTGATTCCAGACACCGGTGAGTTGAGCTGGTGTGTGCAAGTCAGGCGTGTTTTTTACTAAAAGACCGTAGACGGAATTAGTCCCGATGGACTAAAGAAATCCGTTACTCGTGGGTAAAGAGTACACCCTCTGCAGAGATATTAAACCTATTCGAATAGCTGTGTCCATGGTTAAGGACTACGGTCTGGGCCAGGTCAAGTGTCGGTCTTAGTGTCGGTCTTCGGAGGAGAAACTGCTAAACCAGAACATGGATCATGATTTGTGACTTGTGTTGATTATGATGATTATGATTATTTTTATCATGGACTAACTATTGCCGTTAGTTGATTTATTGAGTATCCCTGGGACGGTTCTACCTCCTGGATATTCACTATGAATGTTTTTGCTTCATAAGCCCTTTATGTGGTGTCGCTCAGACGCCAGACTGTGGCATTAGTTGTTATTTATTTCCCATATAAGCCCTTTATGTGGTGTCGCCAGACGCCTCGATCGTGGCATTACTTGTTATTTATTTCCCATATAAGCCCTTTATGTGGTGTCGCTCAGACGCCCGACTGTGGCATTACTTGTTATTTATTTCCCTTATAAGCCCTTTATGTGGTTTCACTCAGATGCCCGACTTTGACATTACTTGTTATTTATTTCCCTTATAAGCCCTTTATGTGGCGTCGCTCAGACGCCCGATTGAGGCATGCTTGTTATTTACCATCATTTCGAGACGCCGCCTGCACATCCGAATGGTGCATTTTATTTCCTCCTCTGTCATTTCATATTCTTGTCACATATAAATAACTTGTTTGCATGCATCAGAGATTTTATTTTATGACTGACAATGTGATCACAGAATATTTCCGAACATGATTATCATTTATATTATACCCGTGTTCGTAATGTTTGCGAGTACATTCAAAGTACTCACTGGCTTGTCCCTGGCTATTGTCTTGGCCAGATTTCTTGCATGGAGAGGGGCGTTGCGATGACCGCCCCGGAACCTAAGCAACGGAGACCGCAGCCTCGCGAAGATAGGAGTTATCCTGGTCAGCTGTTCCTGTGGGAAATGGAGTCCCATAGAAACTGATGATCCACAAACCGCTTCCGCCATCAACGACTAGAAACCATTTGTTGTACTCCCAGGCCAGAATGGTTTTGTACTACATATATTTTTTATTTTGCTTGGAGTTTCTGTATCAAGTTGGTGCCTCATCAGCTAACAGTAATCCTGTGGCTGGTGACCACAACGGCCATTTTCTGGAAATTAATACCCGGAAAACCCGGTCGCCACACCGAGGCGGCTACCTCCAGCGGATCCAGCGAGACGGTGCGGCGGTGGCTCTAGTGCGGCGGCGCGGGGCAGCGCGGGCGGCGGCTAGGGTTCGGCGGCGGCGGGCTGGTGGGCTGTGGGGCTCGGGTGGCGCGCGGCTTTAAAGCCCCGGCGGAGTCCCGCTGCACGCCCAGTAAGTTTCTCTTTTTTTAAAATAATTCCGATGTGCAGAAAAAGAAAGAAAAGAAGTACTAAACGTACTCCAAAAATCCCGAAATATTTTTTTCCCGTCCTCTAAAAATAGGCCGGACAAGGTGACATTTATTTGGGCCTAAAATGCAAATTTGAAAAACGTATATTTTTCCTAATTCAAATAAAATAGCTATAAAACTCCGAATAAAAATCTTATTTGATTTTAATATTAAATCTCCAATATTTCTTTATTTTGAGGAAGTAATTTCATCCTCTCTCTTTTATTTTTATAAAAGAAATATTGAAAGAGAAAATAATTAAAATCAAACGATCCTCTTTTCAAAAATTGAGAAAACTCAATTATGAAAATAACGAAATCCCCAACTCTCTCCGCGGGTCCTTGAGTTGCGTAGAATTTCTAGGATCAAACAAAAATGCAAATAACATATGATATGCAATGATGATCTAATGTATAACATTCCAAATTGAAAACATGTTACACATGGATAAATCCAAGCTAAACTTGGGGCTAATGTCGGGATATACCCCGCGGTGTAACCCGCCGAATGTATGACCCGGCTGGAGCTTGGCGATTCACTGGCGACCCGTCCTGACCAGACGGTTTACAAGAAACCCGCTGAACATTATGACTCACTGGTAACCCAGCGGGCGGGACAGACGAATGACAAGGCCCAAGGCCCAGAAGGCCGGTTTATGTTAATGGTGGGCCGGTTTAAGAGGAAAGGTGTGAGGAATATTTCCTTTACAAGGAGTTAAGACCCGGACTTGTATCTGGTTTGTATTAGAAGGTAGACTAGTCCTAATCCTAATAGGACTCCACATGTAACCCGCCCCTCCAACTTATATAAGGAGGGGCAGGGCTCCCCAAGAGGAGGAGGCAAGAATAATCTTTAGGGCTAGACATAACTAGAGAGCCAGTTTACGGCCACTCCCTCATGATGATAATGAGACCTAGCCACAAATAGCATGTAGGGTTGTTACCGGATGATGTTTCCCGGGGCCCGAAGCTGTCTAAATCCTTGTCTTGTGTTGCGTCTCTCGATTCCGCTGAACCCCTCTCAAGCTACCACATAGATGCGTTGGCCTCACGACTAAGTCCTCACACTAGGACATCTGCCATGACAAATCCACGACAAGTAGTGTTCTAGTTGTAATATTCATGCTCGTCAGTATGCCATGCTCATCTGGATAAATGGTTAAATGATGTTATGCTCGTTTATTGTGATGCACCCACATGCTTATGTTGATATCATGTTCATGCATTATAGTTACATCATGTTATTTTTATCATGGCTCAGCATATTGCATTCAAGTTTAACCGGATAATAATGAACTTGAACAACTGTTGGCTGAGTCATGGTGCCACCAAATCGAGCTAAACAGTGCAACCACACTTGCCTTATGGGGGGTCCTAGTTGGGTCTATTGTCATGCCTTGCGCCGGTGCCTCCAACGAGGGAAAGTTATGCGCGGGCGCTACCTTGGCCGGGTAGGACGGCATAAGCCTTGAGTGCCCGAGTTGTTTTGCGCGCTTTTGTCCCTGTTTGGGACCGTTCATGTTTTGCCACGACGGTGGCCGCTGATGCCTTTGGTAGGCACGGGGCCACCCATGACTTAGCCCAAAGGGGAGTTGGTCGAAGTGGCCGGGAGAGAGTCATGGTAGTAGATCGGTTTTGTCGGAATGCCGTTGGTCCACCCAAATGGGAGTGCGAGGCCATGGGCTCCGTAGTGTGGGTACAGTGTGCTAACCTCTGCAGAGTGTATATTAAATCTACCAATAGCCGCATCCGCGGATAAGGGCCCAGTTCGTAGTCGGTCACACTATGGGTCAGCAGTGATAATAATAATGTGATTAATAACAACCCCGATTCGATGATGAAAGAAGTTGATTGATATTTATGTGATCGTGAGAGGATCACTGTGGTATCGTGGATACCATGTTGATGGATATTTGTGGTGTTATGCTCCTTGTGGTCATAAATGATTACTACGATATTGTTAATACCAAGCTTGATTGGATCCTGAGATGATCGTGTGATGTCCGTGATGGTAAGTGATGCATGTGATGGTTACGATGCAACCCGAGCAGAGTCAGTTGGTGCATGATAGTTTCATCATGTTGCATGCTAGTCTCATCATGTTCATATGTTTATGCCATGCTCGTATTGTTCTAGCTGTATCAAGTTCTACATGGCATGTTGTTCTGATAGTATCATGTTAACCCTTGTTAACCTGTAACTGCCATGCTGTTGTCTGTCTTGATTGCTTTGGTTACTGTGAGTTTGCAAGTACATTCAATGCACTGACCTGGCGTGTCTTGCCAGTTTGTAGGTCATGCCGGATTTGATTGCTTGTTTGCCGTGGATTCCTTGTTTGTGAGCTAGAATAAGCATTCCAGCCAGAGTACCTACGGAGTGGAGTTCACCACGTCGTCGCTGTTCTACTGCCAGTAGTCATTCCGCTGCTTCGTGTTGTTCTGCTGCTTGCATGGAGCAACCGTGGCACACGTAGTTTCGCCGTGCCGATGTAACCCCATTGTACCCATATAGATTGTAATAAAGAGCGGATTTGTTCAATGCTAAGCAGTGCCATATTCCAGAAGACTTCTCCTCGATCTCTGGGCTGGAATACGGGGCGTTTCGGTTTCTCTGAGCCGGGGTGCCACATATGACTGCTATATTCTCTGACTTTTGTGAAAAGATTGTTGAGGTTTTGATGGATGACTTTTCTGTTTATGGGAATTCTTTTGATGATTGTTTAAGCAATCTTGATCGAGTTTTGCAAAGATGTGAACAAACAAATCTTGTCTTGAATTCGGAGAAGTGCCACTTTATGGTTAATGAAGGCATTGTCTTGGGTCATAAAATTTCAGAAAGAGGTATTGAAGTGGACAAAGCTAAGGTTGATGAAATTGAGAAAATGCCATGTCCTAAGGATATAAAAGGTATTCATAGTTTCCTAGGTCATGCTGGTTTCTATAGGAGATTTATCGAAGACTTCTCTAAAATTTCTAGGCCTCACACTAGTCTCTTGCAAAAGGATATTCCCTTTGTTTTTGATGATGATTGTCTAGAAGCCTTTGAAACACTTAAGAAAGCCTTAATTTCTGCACCTATTGTTCAACCACCTGATTGGAACTTGCCTTTTGCAATTATGTGTGATGCTAGTGATTATGTTGTTGGTGCTGTTCTTGGATAAAGAGTTGATAAGAAACTTAATGTAATTCATTATGCTAGTAAAACTCTAGACAGTGCTCAAAGAAATTATGCTACTACTGAAAAAGAATTCTTAGTAGTGGTGTTTGCTTGTGATAAATTTAGACCTTATATTGTTGATTCCAAAGTTAATGTTCACACAGACCATGCTCCTATTAAATAACTTATGGAAAAGAAAGATGCTAAACCTAGACTCATTCGATGGGTTCTCTTGTTACAAGAATTTGATTTACATATCATTGATAGAAAAGGAGCTGAGAACCCAGTAGCTAATAATTTATCTAGGCTTGAAAATGTGTTTGATGACCAACTACCTATTGATGATAGTTTTCCTGATGAGTAGTTAGCCGCAATAAATGTTGCTCACAGTACTCCTTGGTATGCTGATTATGTTAATTACATTGTTGCTAAATATTTACCACCTAGATTTACATACCAACAAAAGAAAAAAATTCTTCTATGATTTAAGACACTACTTTTGGGATGACCCACATCTTTATAAAGAAGGAGTAGATGGTATTATTAGACGTTGTGTACGTGAGGATGAACAGGGACAAATCCTACGGAAATGTCACTCCGAAGCTTATGGAGGGCATCATGCTGGAGATAGAACTGCTCACAAGGTAGTGCAATCTGGATTTTATTGGCCTACACTCTTCAAGGATGCCCGTAAGTTTGTCTTATCTTGTGATGAATGTCAAAGGATATGTAATATCGGTAAGCGTCAAGAAATGCCTATGAATTATTCACTTTCTGTTGAACCATTTGATGTTTGGGCTTTTGATTACATGGGACCTTTTCCTTCCTCTAATGGGTATACACATATTTTGGTTGCTATTGATTATGTTACTAAATGGGTAGAAGCTATTCCAACCAGTAATGCTGATCACAACACCTCTATTAATATGATTAAGGAAGTTATTTTCCCAAGGTTTGGAGTCCCTAAATATTTAATGACTGATGGTGGTTCACACGTCATTCATGGTGCTTTCCTTAAAATGCTTGCCAAGTATGAAGTTAACCATAGAATTGCATCACCTTATCACCCTCAGTCTCGTGGTCAAGTTGAACTTAGCAATAGAGAAATAAAATTATTTTGCAGAAGACTGTCAATAGGTCCAGGAAGAATTGGTCTAAGAAATTAGATGATGCACTTTGGGCTTATAGAACAGCATATAACAATCCCATGGGTATGTCTACTTATAAAATGGTTTATGGGAAAGCTTGTCATTTGCCTCTTGAGTTAGAACATAAAGCATATTGGGCCGTCAAAGAGCTCAACTATAATTTCAAGCTTGCTGGTGAAAAGAGGTTACTTGATACTAGCTCATTAGATGAATGGAGTACCCAAGCTTATGAAAATGCAAAATTATTCGGAGAAAAGGCTAAAAGATGGCATGACAAAATAATCCAAAAGCGTAAGTTTAAAGTCGGAGAATATGTTCTTTTGTACAACTCTCGTTTCAGATTCTTTGCAGGAAAACTCCTCTCAAAATGGGAAGGCCCATATGTCATCGAGGAGGTTTATCGGTCTGGAGCCATTAAAATAAATAATTCTGAAGGTACTAACCCAAATGTTGTCAACGAGCAACAAATAAAACATTATATGTCAGGTACGCCCATTAATGTTGAAAGTAATATTATCCAAACTTTGACACCGGAAGATAACATAAAAGAGTCCTTCCGGAACACTCCAGAATTGTGAAAATAAGGAGGTACGTGATACAGTAAGTATACGGACTCCGCAAAATCCGCAACAATATTTTTTATCATTTTGGAATATTTAAAAATTTAGGAAAGAAAGAAACTTCCAGGAAGCGTACCCTGGTGGGCACAAGACACCAGGGCACGCCAGGCAATCCTGGCGCGCCCAGGTGGGTTGTGCCCACCTGGGACACCTTCCGGACTCCTTTTTTCTTCCGTATGCTTGTCTTCCAAGATAAAAATCTATATATACTTCCCGAACCTGTTGATCACCATATCACGGAGTAATCCTCTGTTCTCTTTTCTTGCTGTTTCCGGTCAGATTTTTGAAGCCAGGCATCATGTCTTCCTGCTCCTCCAACAACATGGAAGAAGATGCTTGGTAGATGAAGATTGAGATGAAGAGGGAGGAGCCTACGAACACCGTCAAGGGAGACAAGGGCAAGGAAGCTACCGTAGATCCATCCCCGGTGGCAGCACAAGCATTGCTGGCCGAGAAGGAGCAAGAAGATATCCTTAAGCCCTACTGTTGGTGTACTAGAGTAGGGGTACCCTAGTATCCCGTACTCGTGCACGGACAGTTGCAGCACCCCGCGGCAGGGTTTGCCTCGTCACCGCCAAGATCCTCCGTGGCTCCTTTGGAGCCATTCAAGAACAAAGTATTTGACTAAGAAGACAAGGCCCTGGCAAGAGGAGCTTGCCGGGAAGGCCATTCAAGGCATGCAGAAGACAAGGCCCCCAAGAAGAGGAGCTTGCCGGGAAGGCTCGGAGTGCGACAAGCCTCCAGACGCGACAAGGATTCGGCCGCGGCAAGGCGCTTGCCGCGGCAAGCAACCTCTCTCCATCTCCGCTCCAGCTCATCCAGCAACGTGTCGCCATGGGACCATTCCATGCGCGCGTGTCAAGAGGTTGTGCAGCCAGCCGGAGAGCAGCGATAAGCGGCGCCGACAAGCTTGCCATCGTGGCGAAGCGGTGGCGCACTGACGGTCTCTTAATTGCTTTGGGCGACATACGACGGGCATTTATTGCTTTTGTCCCTTGTCGCCGAGTTAGGTATTTTGCAATCGCATAATCGCTCGATTAGGTGTACCAACTCCTGTTTTTACATTTGTACCCTCGCCTATGTTGCCACCTGTCGGAGACCCCTTGAGCATATAAAAGGAGGCCCATGCGCAACGTAGAGGGGGTTCGGTTCATTCGACTCACTCGAGACCAGAGACGCTCACGCTAGGTTTTCTAACTTGCATCGCTCCCTAGCAAGAACACAATACATCAAACAAGCAGCAGTAGGAGTTTTATCTCTCCGGAGAGCTCCGAAGCTGGATAAACTGCTCGTGTGCCTCGCCTCGATCCGCTCTTCGTGCGATCTCCACCCCCCCTTCGAACCACAAAGGGGCCTGGTCCGCCGGCCCCGTAGGTGTTCGTGGGTACGATCAACCTCCCCGACATCTTTGACGCGCCAGGTAGGGGGCGTCGAGGCCGTGTGAATCTGATCCGACGTTCACACGAGCAGCGTCCTCAACATCTTCCTCAACATGCCACCGAAGAAGAAGGCTTCGGCGGCAGCAAACCGTCGCGTCGTATCCACCATCACCGCAGCAAACGGGTGGTGGGGCAGACGCCGGCGGAGGAACGGGCGCCGACGAAGGTGTTCGCGATGTTGCCAAATCCAAGGACAAGGCCCCACAAACCTCGGCGTCCGCGCATCCCCCGCGCCCATCTTAGGAGGCGTGGGACCAACAACGTCATGGCGTTCACAATGCCATACGTTCGTTGGATCGAAACCCTCAAGACCAGCATGCGCGCCAACATGCTGGAACGAGTGAGATACGGTCACCTGGACGGGGTGCTGCTCCTTCTAACGTGGTTAGAAGTCCGAGCATATCCCGCTCCTCGCATCGCTCGCCAATGCCGCCCACTACTCCAGCGAAGCTTCTGGCGAGCTCGGCTGCTCCTTGACTACCCTCCAACGGCTGACAAGGTCGACGAGTGGAGGGCCACTATCCAGAGCCTCATCGGCTTTGCCAACGGCGACGCTCCGCGGCAACCAACGCCATCATTGCCGCGGCAAGACGACAAGGCACGAGCCTGTGGCGACGAGACTTTCGGAGGTGCAACTACCATGCACTCTCCGCCACAAAGGCCAAGATCGCCGACTCACCGGATCCACCTCGACAGTGACTCCACCGCGTCGTCGGATCCGCGAGCTCGCCGCGACCAGCGCCAAGTTCTTCATGAACGACAACAAGAGGACGCTCGAACTGCGATCGAGCGCCGGAGAGAAGCGGCGTCAATCCGACAAGTGCGCTGGGCCTTACTGTTGACATGTGCGCGCCCGGAGGAGCCAGGCGACTTACCGTCAGACGCTGTAGGTTGCCCTGCGTTCACTCGTGAGCTGCGGCAAGTCCGAGTGGCCCAGCCGAAAAAACTTCAAACCAGACGTGCGGAGAAGTATGATGGCAGGACGCATCCATCGAGTTCCTCAGCATCTACACCATCGCGGTGCAGGCTGCGGGGACGGGACGACAAGATCCTCGCCAATTACTTCCGCTCGTGCTCAAGCCCAACGTCAGATCTTGGCTCATGCACTTGCCGGACAGCTCCATATCCTCTTGGGCAGATCTATGCCATCAGTTTGTTGGTGCCTTCACAGGTGGCCACAAGCCTCATGGCCAAGAGAGTGACCTTCATCTGCTCGCCCAGAAGGAAGGAGAGTCCCTGCGCAAGTTCATTCAGAGATTCAGTCGTGTGCACTACAACATCCCAGATGTCCACCCTGCCGCGGTGATCAGCGCGTTTCATCAGAACGTGCGGAACCGCAGGATGAGGGAGGAGATGGCGATGTGCAAAGTCAAGGACGTCAATGAGCTGTACGCCTTGGCCGACAAGTGTGCACGCGCTGAGGAAGGGAGGAGACTCCCAGGAGAGAATGCAGAAGCAGGATCTGACAGTGAGGAGACCGCCCCGGCAAAGAAGAGCCGGCGGCGAGGCAACAGGAAGAAGAAAGGCAGAGAAGTGTTAGCTGTTGAGCAGTCCGGCAACGGAGGTGGCGACAAGAACGCCAAGGCTGGTGGCTCCGGCAAGGAGGTTGTCGCGACGCCAACCACCGGTCTGTGGGCGGCCGCCGACAAGCGGTGACGGTTCCGCAAGCGATCTTGCAAGATCCACCGCACCAAGGGCCACGACCTCCAGAGCTGCAAGAAGGTCGAGCAGCTTGTTGAGCAGCAGAAGGCTGAGTACGAGAGGCGCGACAAGGAGAAGGCCCAGGAAGGTGCCGGGGGAGTAAGCAAGAAACGTCCCGGCCGGGGAGGACGCCGCGGCAAGGCCAAGCAGCGGCAAGGAGACAGACCTCCCCGCGGCTGCGACATGGATGAAGATGATGACGACGACGAAGATATGGAAGACGACGACGCCGATGAGCAGGAGTTTCAGAAAGCCACAGAGGTCCTCTGCGTTGACGGAGGTGCTTCCCTGCATACCTCCCACCGCCAACTCAAGCAATGGATGCGGGAGGTCAACGCAGCGGAACCATCCGTAGAGTCACGCAAGCCTCTTAAGTGGTCCAAAGACGCCTATCGTCTTTGATATTGAGGACCACCACGATCGCATAACTGCGGTCGGGTGCTTGCCGATGTTGGTCTCACCAACCATTCGCAACCTCAAGGTCACCAAGATGCTAGTTGACGGCGGGGCCGGCTTGAATCTGATCTCCTCCGCGGTGCTCCAGAAGCTTCAAATCCCTGACAGCGAGCTCGAAGAGGCGGCACCTTCCAAGGAATCAATCCGGGAAGGAGCAAGCGAAGGGAAGATTACGTTGCCGGTAACATTTGGCAGCGAGCTGAACTTTAGGACTGAGAGGGTCACATTCGACGTTGCCGATTTCCCATTACATTACAATGGGATACTTGGCCGTCCAGTACTCGCAAAGTTCATGGCAGCCTCTCACTACGCCTACAACTTACTCAAGATGCCAGGCCCGGTAAGCGTCATCTCTGTCCATGGCGACAAGAAGGATGCCCTTATCTGTGCCGACAAGATCTACCGGGATGCAGCAGCCGCGACAGATTGCCAGACACTTGCCGCTGAAGCTCCCGGGGGGAATAAGTCCAAGTCCGGTAAGAGCTCTGATGCCCACTCCGGCAAGCGCACCTCTTTGGAGTGCTGCGCTACCGTCGAGGACGCACCATTGAGCTCCACCGGCAAGTGCAAGAAGAAGATGGTAGCTCCGCCAAAGACAAAGAAGGTGCCCGCCAAGGAGGACGGCACTGGTGGTACCTTCACCATCAGTGCCTCTCTCGACCCTAAATAGGAAGGCGCGCTCGTTGCTTTCCTGCAGGCGAATGTCGACGTGCTTGCATGGCAACCGTCTGACATCCCCGGTGTTCCCAGGGAAGTAATTGAGCACCGCCTGGCCGTTTGTCCTCATGCGCGGCCCGTCAAGCAAAAAGTCAGGAAGCAAGCAAAGAGTGGCTAATGTACTTTGATGGTGCCTTCTCGCTGCAAGGCGCCGGTGCCGGCGTGCTGCTTATCGCACCCACCGGAGAGCACCTCAAGTACGTAGTCCAGATGCACTTTCCCAAGGAGCAAGCAACAAACAATCTTGTAGAGTATGAAGGTTTGCTTGCCGGTCTCGGGATCATGATGGACCTTGGGATCAAAAAGCTTATTGTCAGGGGTGACTCGCAGCTTGTCGTTCGCCAAGTGAACAAATATTATAAGAGTCCGTTGATGGAAGCCTACGTTGATGAAGTGAGGAAGCTAGAAGAGCACTTTGACGGCCTGCAAAAGGAACATGTTCCAAGAGCTCAGAATGACATTGCTGACGGCCTGTCAAAGTGTGCTGCACTTAAGTTGCCTGTGGAACCGAGGATTCTCGTGCTCAAGCTGACTCAACCAACCGTAACACCGCCAACCGGATGAGCAAGAAGAGGAAGTTGATCTCTGGTGACTACTTTTCGGCAGAGCTTCCGAAGCCGTCGTTGCGAAGGTCCCCAAGATCAACTCCAACAGTCGAGGGAAGTCTGCTCCGACAAGCCCTGTGGTTTGTTTCGTTGAAGCGCACGCTTCCGACAAGTCTTGCTCGGCAAGCTTGCCGGGAGCATCAAGCTCCGGCGAGCCGCGAGTTCTTGCCGTAGAAGCCGACGTTCGCAGCAGCAGATGTGCCTTTAGTCCTCGTTGTCGAGCCACAAGCTCCAGCATGGGCGCAGCCAATTGTCCTTTTCCTTCAGACAGGAGAACTTCCCGAAGAACAAGAAGAAGCGGAAAGATTAGCCCGGCAGTCAAGTATGTACCAGTTTGTCGACAGCATACTATACAGAAGAAGACTCAACGGTGTGAAATTGAAGTGTATTGCCAGGGAAGATGGACAGAAGCTGTTGGCAGAGATACACGGAGGCATATGTGGTCACCACATTGGCGCGAGAGCACTTGCCGGCAAAGCTTTCCGGCAAGGTTTCTTCTGGCCGACAGCCCTCCAGGATGCAACTGCACAAGTAACCAAGTGTGAAGCGTGCGGTTCCATTCCAAATAGATACACCAGCCAGCTCAAGCTCTCCAGACGATCCCTTTATCCTGGCCCTTTTCGATCTGGGGCTCGACATCTCGGCCCCTTCCCGAAGCTGTCGGGGCTTTGAGTACTTATGCGTCGCCATCGACAAGTTCACAAAGTGGCGGAAGTGGAAGCGATGAGGAAGGTGACGGCACGGTCAGCAGTCAAGTTCTTGGTCGATTGTTTGCCGTTTGGAATCCCTAACAGGATCATCACCGACAACGGCACACAATTTACGAAGTCGCACCTTCATGCAAGACGTCCCAAGATCTTGGCGCCAAGGTGCGCTTTGCTTCCGTTGCTCACCCGAGAAGCAACGGTCAAGCGAGAGGGCAATGCTGAAGTGCTGCGCGGGCTCAAGACCAGAACTTTCGACAGGCTGCACAAGTGCGGAAGAAAGCTGGATCGAGGAGCTGCGGTGGTTCTTTGGTCGATCAGACGACGCCAAATCGAGCCACCGCCGGACACCTTTTGCTCTAGTCTATGGAGCAGAGGCAGTTCTCCCCACGGAACTCGTATATGGATCGCCTCGAGTGCTCGCTTATGATGAGCTCGAGCAAGAGCAGCTGCGACAAGATGACGTGCTGCTCCTTGAGGAAGATCGTCTTCGGGCCATTGTCTTGAGCTGATCGCTACCAGCAAGCTTTGCGTCGCTACCATAGCCGCAAAGTTAGTGCCAGAAGTCTCGAGGAAGGCGACCTTGTTCTTCGGCGTGTTCAATCCGCCAAGAATTCAAACAAGTTGACGCCAAAGTGGGAAGGCCCTTATCGGGTAAAACGAGTCACTAGGCTCGGCATCATCGCCTTGAGACCGAAGATGGCATCCCGGTGAGCAACTCCTGGAACATTGAGCATCTTCGTAAGTTTTACCCATAGAGGCGCGGTTGCGGAACCTGTTCCGCAACCACCTTTTGTACAAGTCTTGCCGCTGTTGCATGTAATCCTTTGTACAAAGCCGGGCGCAGACCCCGTGCATCAGTAAAGCTCATGTGTTGCGCACAACTTGTCAAATTCATGCTTTCATCATTTTATTGCATGTTTTGGCTAACACCTTGTGCAGCAACCACACCCGGTAAGCAATATCGAGCCGCTGGGCTCCATAACTTTATTTCCTCTTCTTTCTCTTTTCTCAAAGAAAGAAAGGCTCCCTCGCACACAAGTTAACCAGGGGGGGAGGAGAAGATAATACTATGGACCAGGCACCGCTCGAGGAAGTTTCGCCTTATCAGGAAGCAAGAGACAGAAAAGCTAAGTTGCCAAAGTTTGAGCAATCAATTTTTAAATTTTTAAGTTATCTTCCTCGAAGGAGAAGTACTTTGTATGGAAAACCTGTGCGCAGAGGAAACAACTCGCAGGCTAGTCGCGCCCTTACTTTGTTTCGAGTCCGCTCAACAACTTAAGTGGGCTGCGGCTAGTCGGGACAAGGTTGCTTGTCGGATGACCTTACAACTGCGGACGTTACGCACTCAAATACCGGCGGCAAAGGTGCCCGCACCGACAGTCCCCCAAATGCGTAGGGCGTAAACGCATAAAGGAAGGAATCAAGTAGAGGAAATAACGTTGCATTGATCGCCTAAGATAGAGTATATTACAAAATAACTTGTCGCCGATCTAACAAAGTGTTCTAAACATGACCGGCAGCGACAAGGGAAAGATAACAGTGGCGGCCTAGTCTACGCGGTCGCCATCAATCCGCTTGATCTTGTTCACCTTGTCCACAATGGGTGCGACAAGGGCTTTGAGCTCCTCCACGTTGGCATCTGGCGGCAAGGATCTGAGGGGCTGTTAAGGTTGAGGCCCGGACTGCGGAAGGCCACCTTTATCAACACCTTCTCGAGGGCTCCTGCACAGATCTGGCGTGATTCCTCGGCCAGCTGCTTTGGGACCTCTTCCCGGAGTCGCTGGAGGCCCGTCACCACGCCTTTGAAGAATAAACTGAGTTTGGCGCTGGGTTGGAGATGCTCGTCGGAGGAGTATGCAAGGTCCGCCATCCCGGCTCCATCGACTTGTTGTGGATGTCGGCGGTGTCCACAAGACCTTGATCCAGTGCTCCACACTCTCCCTCAAGGCGCTCACAGGTGGAGACAACATTCGCTAGCAGCTCCTCCTTGGCCTTGATCGTCTCCAACAAGCCCACCTCCCGCTCTCTGGCGCCGTCCAACGTCTGCGTCAGAGTGGTCAGCTTCAGCTCAAGATCCGCCTTGGAATCTTTGGCGGCGTCGAGCTCCTTGCCCCTATCAGCGAGACGACTCTGCAGCTCGCCAAGAGTGTAGGCGTCCTTCTCGCGTTCGTGCTTGAGCGCGGCAAGCTCCTCGCCACTCTTCTTGAGGCTGGCCTCCAGCTGTGCCACCTTCGCCTTCAACTCTTCCTTGGCGGCCTCGGCGGCTGCGGCAGCATCCTTCGCTTCCTTAAGCGCCCCGCCAAGTGCCTCCTCGCGCGCGGCAAGGTCTTCTTCGTCGGTGGTGTCGTGAGTGAGCCTTTTCTGCTCATCGGAGCGGATCGGCACTTCTTCCAAGTCGTCGAAGAACTGCTGCACGACCTCGTCGGGAGGCTCCTGCCAGGTTGGAACGATCCCATGGGAATCGCTGGCGGCATCATGGCGCTGGATGCGGTCGGCGCCGAGTTGTTGCACAATGGGTCGACCCCCCTCGGCAACCTAAACCACTCAGGGTGATCGGGGTCGTTCTTGAACAGCTCTAGCAGCATCGCATCCAGCTCCAAGACGGTGAAATTCCAGTTCAGGCCCGGGCGCAACCTCATGATGTCTGCCGCATTTTGGAACTCCCAAGCAGGCCTCCTCCTCTCCTGCAAGGGAGCGATGCGGCGGAGAAGGAAGTCCGTGCCAACTGCGCCTACGGTTAGTCCGGCAAGCCTGAGGCGCAAAATCCGGGTCACAGCTATCTTCAAACTAGCATCCTCCAGTGCCAAGTTACTCCAATCTCTGCCGCACACTATTGGGGTTTGGCGCGCAGCGGTGAAGGGTCATGGGTTCTCCTCACGACCCAACACCAATTGGCTCTCCACTTCTCCCACTTGTTGTGGAATTCTCCTTCCAGATAGGCTTCTTTCTTGCCGATTCGGAGACCCAAGCTATCCCTCGGCAAGGGGCTCTCCTCTCTCGGCGGGGCACGAAGAAGTGGCGGAAGAGTGCCACATTTGGGTGGATCCCGACAAAGTTTTCGCAAAGGTGCGCGAAAACTGCCATGGTCAAGACGGCGTTGGGGGTGAAATCAAGGAGGCGGAGGCCATATGTGTTCATGTTATCGCAGAAGAACTCGGAAAAGGGCGGGCAAAGCCCGCAATAGCACAAAAGGGCAAAGAAGGGGTACCCAGTTGGGGCCAAATCAGAAGCGGAGGCGGGGAGTACCTTCGTGCGCGGATGCGCACGCGTCTCCGTCTACCAAAAGAGATAGAAGACATCCCGCAGCTCCTTTGCACCGAGCTGCGGGGGGAAGATGGCCCGCTCCTTGCGCAGCGCCGCGAGCCGCTACGCCTCGGCCGACTTGACGCCCTTCTCCTTGTCGGCTTTCGGAGCCATGGCGAGGGCGGCGGAGGAGGCCGACGGCGGTGAGTGCGCTTGTGGCGAAAGGGGGCGGGGCACTGCTCTCTTCGCACTGGAGAAGAAGGGGGGAGCGGCGGTGGTTTTCTTGACAAGACAGCAATGGCGGAGTGGACGGCCTGCCCCTGTTTCCCCCGCTTATAAAGAGGGGGAGGGGGCGGACGTTCCGCTTTTCCTAATAAAGAAACCCCCACGACCACGCCCACGATCTCTCGCACGACGCCACGTTCGGTGCGTGCCGTTAGTGGGGGTCGTGGTGGGTCCGGGGCGAGTTGCGGCGTGATCGAGGCCGCGTGTGACCGTGCACTGTTTTGGGCCTGGCCCGACAGCGCTCGGCACCGTGTCTGACCCAGGCCGGGGCTCTGCCGGTGTACTAGAGTAGGGGTACCCTAGTATCCCGTACTCGTGCCGCAGACGATTGCAACACCCGGCAGGATTTGCCTCGTCACCGCCAAAGATCCTCCGTGGTTCCTTTTGATCCATTCAAGAACAAAGTATTTGACTAAGAAGACAAGGCCCCGGCAAGAGGAGCTTGCCGGGAAGGCCATTCAAGGCATGCAAAAGACAAGGCCCCGGCAAGAGGAGCTTGCCGGGAAGGCTCGGAGTGCGACAAGCCTCTAGACGCGTCAAGGATTCGGCCGCGGCAAGGCGCTTGCCGCGGCGAGCCACCTCTCTCCATCTCCGCTCCAGCTCATCCAGCAACGTGTCGCCATGGGACAATTCCATGCGCGCGTGTCAAGAGGCTGTGCAGCCAGCGGAGAGCAGCGATAAGCGGCGCTGACAAGCTTGCCATCGTGGCGAGCGGTGGCGCACCTGACGGTCTCTTTTGCCTTTGTTTAGGCGACACGCGACGGGCATTTATTGCGCTTTGTCCCTTGCCGTCGAGTTAGGTATTTTACCTTTGTACCTTTGTTCAAGTAGGTGTACCAACTCCTGTTTTACATTTGTACCCTCATCTATGTTGCCACCTCGGAGACCCCTTGAGCATATAAAAGGAGGCCCATGCATAGCGTGGGGGTTCGGTTCATTCGACTCACACGAGACCAGAGACGCTCACGCTAGGTTTTGTAGCTTGCATCGCTCACTAGAAAGAACACAATACATCAAACAAGCAGCAGTAGGAGATTTATCTCTCCGAAGAGCTCCGAAGCTGGGTAAACTGCTCGTGCGCCTCGCCTCGATCCGCTCTTCGTGCGATCTCCGCCCCCCTCCGAACCACAAGGGGCCTGGTCCGCCGGCCCCATAGGTGTTCGTGGGTATGATCAGCCTCCCCGACATCTTTGGCGCGCCAGGTAGGGGGCGTCGAGGCCGTGTGAGAATCTCTTGATCCTTAAGGATAGGATCGATTAATCACCACCGCCATCTTCTTCGCCACCAAAGGAGAACTGAGTATCGAGTATGGGCACTCCCCTTGGCTTTCGCAAAGCTTGGGGGAGGTGCCCCGGTATCGTATCATCCCACTATCTTTTTGCTTTTACTTATTTTAGTTCGATCTTTTTTCTTTAGATGAATAAAAGTTAGTTCGATCCTTTCTTCCTTGAGAGTTTTCTTAGTGATCTATCCTTGTAATCGTGTGCAAGTTATATAATAAAGTTTAGTTTGAGTTTTTGCTTTCTTTACTCTCATGTTGCAATTACAGAAAAGAAATAAGAAAGAAAAAGAGAAAGGAAATAAATAAAAGGAAAGAAATAATGAAAAAAATCATATACTAATCCTATGGTAGGTGATGACACCACATAAGGAAAAGTATAAGTAGAAAATTTTGTTAGAGATTGACAAACATAGTATTAGTCAATGATGCAACTCACGAAAGAATTAATAAGGGAAGAGAAGATTCCAATATAAATGCACTATCCTAGAAATCTTCTGTGATTGTGAGCCCTCATCAAAATATTATATGCCAAAATTGTTGACGTTGGACAAGGAAGACAACTTAATGGTTTATGTTTGTTTATATTCACATAGAAGTCATATTGTCATAGATCCTTCAACATGTGGTGCTTTCCCCCTATCTTTGCTAGCCAAAAATTCTGCACTAAGTAGAGATACTACTTGTGCATCCAAAAACCCGTAAACCCAAATCTTATTTTCAAGTGTCCTCCATACCTACCTACAGATTGAGAAAGATCCCTCAAGAAAGTTGTTATCGTTGCAAAGAGGCTATAAAAATTGCTTCTAAATGTGTGAGATCATTTAGTGTAAGAGAAAATTGAGCGTTGCTAAATCTCAAAGAGAGTTGCTTGATGAAATGAATAATAATATGCATGACTTTGTTGTTGGAGTTGCAACTAGAGGAGGTAAAATGACTCAGGAACCAGTTTATCCCGAGGGACACCCAAAAAGAATCGAACAAGAGTCACAAAGAAATAACACTGATGCACCTAGTCCATCTAGAAAGAAAAACAAGAAGAAAAATGATAGGACTTTGCATGCTTCTAGTGAACCTGAAATAGAAAAACCTCCTGGTAATGATAGTGAAACTTCTATCTCTGATGCCGAAACTCGATGCAGTAATGAACACTCACCTAGTGATATTGAAAAAGATAATGATGAGGTTCATGAAGACACTCAACCAAATAATGAAAAAGAACCAAACAATGATGTTGTGATAGAACCACCTATTGATCTTGATAACCCACAACCTAAGAATAAAAGGTATGATAAAAGAGATTTCATTGCTAGAACACACGGTAAAGAATGAGAACCGTGGGTTAAAAACCTATGCCTTTTCCACCTAAGTCAACTAAAAGGAAAGATCATGAAGAATTTGAATGCTTTGCTAAAATGCTGAGGCCAGTCTTTTTGCGTACTCGCTTGACTGACATCTTGAAAATGCCTCCTTATGCAAAGTATATGAAAGGCATCATCACTAATAAGATAAAAATACCAGAAGCTGAAATCTCCACTATGCTTGCTAATTATACTTTTAAATTACTTAGTTTTGGCATAGCTATGCTCCGACACTAAAGAATAAAAAAGAAACTGATAAGCATAGCTATGAATATAAATATCATATAGCAGGAATTGATACCAAGTTAACATCAATTCTTTGAGAGAGATGTGTCGATAAAAAAAATACGGACATAGAAGCATCATGTTGATTATTGTAACAGCAACAAAATTAAACATAAGGCTTTCATCATAGAAATTTTATCATATACTTCTCATGCATAAGTAACAGTTCATCACACAATTGATGTATAAAGCAAAAACTCTATTAAAAACCAACAAACTATGTTCTCAGTCAACTTTGCAACTAAAATTCATCATCATTTTAGGAAGGGTCACGTGTCGGAGCCTTTAGGCAAGTCCACATACTCAACCATCATATAGTCTTCTATGATTGCTAACACTCACCGCGTACACATCCGCAAAAGGTTTCAACCGAACACATAGAAAGATAGGGGCTTATAGTTTCGCCTCACAACGTACTCACCTCAAGGGTGATGTCAAAAATAATAACTCATGCTATCTATATTCAACTGGGCATATGTGCCTAGATCTTTCCTCATCACATGATGCTTGCCAAAGGAGAAAAAAATAAAAAGGAATAGAAGGAAACTTTGACTCTTTGCATAAAAGTAAATACATAAAAGTAAAAGATAGGCCCTTCGCAGAGGGAAGCAGAGGTTTCCATGCGCTTATTTGTTTGTATGCTCAACCCCTTAGTGCAAATGAACATCACATTGCAAACGACCTTTATTATGCAGTCTGTAGCTTTTATTCTTCACCATCACAAGTTCATGCAACGCTCAATTTTATCTTACACTAAATGATCTCACATATTTAGAAGCAATTTTATTGCCTTTTTGCACCGATGACAACTTACTTGAGGGATCTTGCTCAATCCCTAGGTAGGTATGGTGGACACTTGAAAATAAGATTTGGGTTTAAGGATTTTTGGATGCACAAGTAGTATCTCTACTTAGTGCGGAATTTTGGCTAGCAAAGATAGGGGCAAGCACCACATGTTGAAGGATCTATGACAATATGACTTCTATGTGAATATAAAAAAACATAAACCATTAAGTTGTCTTCCTTGTCTAACGTCAACAATTTTGGCATATAATATTTTGATGAGGGCTGACAATCACAAAATATTTCTAGGATAGTATATTTATATGTGAATCTTCTCTTCCCTTATTAATTATTTCATGAGTTGCATCATTGACTAATTCTATGTTTGTCCATCTCTAATAAAATTTTCTACTTTTATTTTTCCTTATGTGGTGCCATCACCTACCATAGGATTAGTATATGACCTTATTGCTTTACTTCCTTTCTTTTATTTATTTCCTTTCTCTTTCTCTTTCTTATTTGTTTTCTGTAATTGCAGCATGAGAGTAAAGAAAGAAAAAAACCAAACTAAACTTTATTATATAACTTGCACACGATTCTAAGGAAAGATCACTAAGCAAACTCTCAAAAAAGAAAGGATCGAACTAACTTTTATTCATCTAAAGCAAAAAGATCGAACTAAAATAAGTAAAAGAAAAAAAGACAGTGGGATGATACGATACTGGGGCGCCTCCCCCAAGCTTGGTGGAAGCCAATGGGAGTGCCCATACCCGATACTCAATTCTCCTTTGGTGGTGAAGAAGGAGGTAGCCGTGGTGGTGATAAAGTAGAGGGTTTTCCCTTCACTTCCTCTAGCTTCTGACGGAGAATAAAATTATTTATCCTCAACTCGTCATTCTCTATCTCGAGTTTTATTATCCTCTTGCATAACGCATCCATGCTTTCGTTTTTGAATCGGGGAGGAACCAATTCATCTTCATCTTCTTCGGAGGTCCAGCTATAGTGCTTCTCATCCCAATAGGATTTGGGGTTTGCGATGAGATCATCAACATAGCTCTCACCCTCAGAGTCTTGGGATGACATATTTTCAAATCTAACAAGAAAACAGCAAGAGAAAAGAATAGAGGATTTGTAACATCCAAAAATTCTAAATTTTGGAATGTTATATTAATTAAATATTTATGATTGTTTGTTTGATTGTTGTGTCACTGATTGTGTGAAATTGAGTGGAATTTGAAACTTTTTGAAAGTTTAATAAGCGGGAATGAAATGACTTTCCCAAACTTTTCACTTTGCATTCTGATCTCCATGAATTCAAATTCTTTTCAAATACAAAACCCTAGAGTGAAGATGACATGACTTCTTCCAATTAAAACGAAAAGGGTTTTTTAACATATTTGAATTTAATTTGCGAATAATTCAAACAAGAAACTTTATGCAACTCAATGATTTTAATGAGAGAAGATAAAACGACTTCTTCAAATTATGTGAAATATGAGTTGGAAGTCATTTTGGTATTATAAAATATTTTTATTTGGTTTTTAAATGAACCGGTAGCACTGTTTTCCTTATATAAAAATTTTGTGGATTTTAGTTGCCTTTGAAAATATGTTCATGATATAGGATTTCTTTTTCCGAAAAGTTTGATATATTATATGTCTATATAACATTTTTATTTTTGTTTAGTTTTATTTCCTTTGATCTCTGTCCAAAAGAGAAAGGAAAAAAATGTTTTTTTTAATTGGCCGAAGCCCTTTGCTGCCAGCCGGGCCATCTCCCTTGCTCTCTCTCCACGAGGCCCAGCAGCGCGCAGCGCCGGACCCCTTAGCGGTCGACCGCCCGATCCCCTCCTTCTCTTACTCTCTGGCTGACAGTGGACCCCGCACCTTCTTCCTCCTCCCGCAAGCCACGCACAAGCCTGGAGCAATGCCCGCACCGCCGTATCCCGGAGATCTTGGGATCGCGAGTCTCCCTTCTCCCTTTTTCCAAGTAGACTTCCCCGCTATATATAGACCTCCGACTCGCCCGTTTCTGCCCTAAAGCCCTAACCTTGACCCCCTCTCGATGCCGGAATCGCTCGCCGGAGTCCAAGACACCGGCCGCGCCACTGCTGTCGGTGTCAAAACCGGCGGATCTCGGGTAGGGGGTTCCGAACTGTGCGTCTAAGGTCGACGGTAACAGGAGACAGGGGACATGATATTTACCCAGGTTCGGGCCCTCTCTGCGGAGGTAATACCCTACTTCCTGCTTGATTGATCTTGATGAATATGAGTATTACAAGGGTTGATCTACCACGAGATCGTAATGGCTAAAACCCTAGAAGTCTAGCCTGTATGATTGTGATCGCCTCTATGGACTAAACCCTCCGGTTTATATAGACACTGGAGGGGACTAGGGATGTACAAAGTCGGTTACATAGAAAGGAATCTTCGTATCCGAACGCCAAGCTTGCCATCCACACCAAGGAGAGTCCCATACGGACACGGGAGAGAGTCTTCTATCTTGTACCTTCACGACCCATCAGTCTGGCCCATGTCCAACAGGCCGAACGTCCGAAGACCCCTTAATCCAGGACTCCCTCAGTAGCCCCTGAACCAGGCTTCAATGACGAGGTGTTCGGCGCAGATTGTCTTCGGCATTGCAAGATGGGTTCCTTCTCCGAATACTCCAAAACATCCTTCGAACACAAAGAACGTGTCCGGCCCTGCAAAACAGGTACCACACACCACCGCAGAGTATAATATTTCACGTGTCCAATCCACTGACAACTTTTGTAGCGTGACACCACGTCACCACCCGGTCATTATTTCGAACCGTTTTTAGCCTGCCGCTCCATGTTTTGAGATGCGGTTTCATTGGCATGTCTTGTCAAAGCAGAGATCATGTCCCCTTATTACGGGATTCTCATCAATACGGGCGTGGGTAATCCAACCGTGCCGTCTGCACGGCCCTTGGGGAATAGACAAGTTTTAAGGCGAGTGGGGAGGTGATGAAGTTATGTACCTAGGGTAGGGTCATGGACCTGTCCAAGATACCACCCCAAGGACATCTCTAAAAGAAACAGAAACATTCGAAGAAGAATCATCGTCCACTCGACGATGAAGCTATGTTTCACTCGACAGCCTTGAAGACACTCGACCACGTAGACAGTCACTCTACTACCGGGAGATCTAAAGCTACTCTGCTCTACAACGGTCGGGAATTAAGTCATAGCTTTAATGGTCATTATGTATCTTTAATACTGGCGTTAGGAGTAACGCCCCTCTCTTAATGTACATTGAACCTTGTGTAATGGAGGGGAGCTGGGGTCCTGGCGCACTCTATATAAGCCACCCCCTTCTCTGGGACAAGGGTTCGCACCCCCTGTAACTCACACGCTTATAATCCAGTCGACCGCCTCCGGGCTCTGAGACGTAGGGCTATTACATCCTCCGAGAAGGGCCTGAACTCGTTAAACTTGCGTGTACAACTCCTCCATAGCTAAGATATTGCCTCTACATTCCTACCCCCCTATTCTACTATCAGACTTAGAACCACGACAGTTGGCGCCCAGCGTGGGGCAGATGTCTTAGCGACTTGTTGGAGAAGTTGCAATTTTTTCCGACCCCTTTCATCATGGTTTCAGGTGGAGGTTTGGCTGAGGGCTGCGATATCCGTCTCGGCGCGCTCGTGTTTGTTGCCGACGATTCCGCTTGGCTTCAGGAGGCTCCACTCGACGTCGACGCACTCCCCGTCCGTGGGGCAACGCACTTTCGCGCGTGCGTCCGCGGCGTTCTCCTGCGGCAGCCGTCGACCCAGTATCGGTCGGCTCCTGTGGCGTCCTCTCACCCTGTCGACCATCGGCGCAAGTGTTACGATCGGTCAAGGCTTCAGCGGCGGGTGAGGCATGCGGTGGCTAGCCAGTCGGCCACGCCCCAAGTTGCGGCGATCGAGCCCGACGAAACTCTCTACGGCCTGTTCGACCTGTGGACTGGCTCCGCAGAGACTGCATCCGAGTGCAACAGCAGTGATCCCGCGGCGGAAGTCCTGATGGTCGATGGACCTCGCAGTCCTCCCGGCTTCCCCCGCGCCGACGGTGGCGACGGCGGAAGCGAATCGTCGCACGCCCATGAGGAATACCTCCTCGAGCCCCTCTCTTCGCAGCAGAGGGAAGAACTTCGCCACCGGTACATGGACACACTTCACACTCCTATCGTTGGAGAAACCCCCGAGGCCCGGGCCTTGGAGGACGCGCGCCTGGCCAACCTGGTTGAGCACTCTCGACTGGAGAGCATCCAACGCGTACTCGACAAGCGTGCGCGTCAGCGGGTTCTAGAATCCAGTCGACGTCAACTCTTTCCACCTCCGACTCAGGTATATCGAACTCCGATCCAGAATCTTACAGCTGCAGCTCGAATAGCAGAGTCGATCCAGCCCTCCCAGTCAGAAGCTGGCAGAGGTCTAATGCAGATCAGAGCTTTGCTCCGGGCAGCGGGAGAACAGAATACGGCTGTGTCATAGTCGCGGAATAGGATCCATAGCAGGCCCTTTATGGCAGATACAGTCCAGTCGGCTCATAGCCCAAGATCACCCCCGAGGCGTGAGGGACATGGAGACCCATGAGATCAGCACAGAAACCGTGAGCAGTATGATCACCGGCTCGATCATGATGATCATCGTCGAGTGCCTACACCTCCTCCAAGGAGTGGGTCATACATGCCTCAGCAGCATGATGCCAGGCGCCCTCACAGTGTTGGGTGAAGGATTCCAGTCGATCCCAGGGAGCCAGGCTTTGATGCAAGATCTATTCTCGTTCAGTGTTTGGTCGACAGAAACAGAGCTCACCGAGAAGGTCATGATAGAGATTTACCAACCAGCAGCAGAGTGCATGTCTCAGGTCCAGAGTGCTTCAGCGGATCCATCAGGGCCGCAGTGATTCCTCCCAACTTCAGGTTGGCGACTGGAGTCAGTAAGTTCACCGGTGAGTCCAAGCCTGACACTTGGCTTGAGGACTACCGAGTGCCTATTCAGATTGGCGGCGGCAATGATGAAGTGGCCATGAAACACCTTCCTCTGATGTTGGAGGGCTCGGCCAAAGCATGGCTGAATCAGTTAGCACCAAGCATCATTTACTGTTGGGAGGATCTTGCCCGAGTGTTTGTCAGAACATTTGAGGGAATATGCAAACGACCAGCAGGGTTGACAGAGCTGCAATCTTGTGTGCAGAAGCCGAATTAAACTTTGAGGGATTATATCCAGAGATGGATCACATTGCATCACACGGTGGAGAATGTGTCTGATCACCAAGCAGTTTGTGCTTTCAAAGAAGGCGTCAAGTATCGAGAGTTGAATTTGAAGTTCGGTCGGACAGGAGACATGTCTCTGAGTCGAATGATGGAGATTTCCACCAAGTATGCTAATGGTGAAGAGGAGGATCGGCTCCGGTGTGGCAAGCACAAAACAGTCGCCCATGAAACCGGAGGAGGAAACTCCAGTTGGTAGCAGAAGCGCAAAGCCGAGCCAGCTGCTCCTGGGGAAACCTTAGCCGTGACTCAGGGAAAATCCAAAGGGAAGCCCAAAGGGCCATGGAACCCTAAGAAAATAAAAGATCAAGATGGAAATGATGTGCTGGATTCGCCATGCCACATCCACACAAAGAAAGATGAAGAGGGTAAAATCATTTACCCGAAGCATATCACTCGACAGTGTCGACTCCTGATCCAGCGGTTCCGAGAGAAACAACCCAAAGAAAAGGAAAAAGAGTCAGACAAAGTTGAGGACAAGGAGGAAAGTGATGATGGTTACCCTCACATTAATTCCACTCTAATGATTTTTGCTGATGTTGAGAGCAAGAGTTGACTGAAAGTCATCAACAGAGAAGTGAACATGGTCGCTCCGGCGACACCCAGCTATTTAAAATGGTCTAAGACTGCTATCACATTCGACCAGTCCGATCACCCGACGCACATAGCCACTCCTGGGAGGCAAGCATTGGTGGTCGATCCAGCTGTTGAAGGCACTCGACTGACTAAAGTTCTGATGGATGGTGGCAGTGGCCTGAATATTCTGTATGCAGAGATGCTGAAAGGGATGGGCATTCCAATGTCCAGACTCAGTGAAAGCAATATGAGTTTCCATGGAGTCATTCCAGGCAAGAAGGCTGAATCACTCGGCCAGATTGCTCTTGACGTGATTTTTGGTGATTCCAAGAATTAGCGCAAAGAAAAGTTGACATTTGAAGTTATGGATTTCCAGAGTGCTTATCACGCTATTCTAGGCAGGCCAGCTTATGCACGTTTTATGGCTCGACCATGCTATGTGTACCTCTAATTGAAGATGCCTGGTCCTAAGGGTGTGATCACTATCACTGGCAATAGAAAGAAGGCAGAGGAGTGCTTCCAGAAGGGCTCGAAGATCGACGATGCGCAGATGGCAGTCGTGGAATTGCGGGAGTATCAGAAAAATGCAGATTCGAGTGATTTCCTACGAGCTAAGAAGCCTGCCACGGATTCAGCATTTTAGTCGTCCGGTGAAACGAAACCGATTCATATTCACCCGACTTATCCCAATGCTGCTCCGACTCACATTTCAACAACACTCGACTCCAAATAGGAAGAAGCGCTCACCCAGTTCCTCCTTGAGAACTGGGACATCTTTGCATTGAAACCCTCTGACATGCCAGGCGAGGTAGTCTCAGATTAGGGGGTGTCCGGATAGCCGAACTATCATCACGGCCGGACTCCAAGACTATGAAGATACAAGATTGAAGACTTCGTCCCGTGTACGGATGGGACTTTCCTTGGCGTGGAAGGCAAGCTTGGCGATACGGATATGTAGATCTCCTACCATTGTAACCGGCTCTGTGCGCCGACGATGACTTCTCGAGTCATCAAAACCAATCTCCATGTTAGTTCAGAACTTGCTGAACAGTTAGATCCGATCGAGCTCTCCTCCGTAAACGAGCTCTTGGATCGCATCGCCGCCCTGGGAGTCACCACAGACTACGACCGGATCGGGCCTAAAACCGATCTGAGAGAGATCAACTCTCCCCAGGCTACCCATCATGTTGCTGTGATAGAGGAGCAATGCGGCGATTCTTCTTCTATCTTAAGGACTAGCTACGTCCGGATTCCTGATCCCTCGATGCCGGATTCCCGCAGTGGGACGGATGTCGATCAAGCCCTGAACTTAAAGTCAGGCAGTGGGATGGATTCATTGGATAACACTCAAAAATCCAAACTTCCGAGTTCGGAAACTTCCCGGCCCCTGAGTCTTAAATTGGACGGGGTTCCGGATCCAGTTCCACCTGCCCACCCAAACATTAGCAATCTATCCCGAATTCGGCAAGAGCCCACTGAAACAGTACATCATTACTGGGCCAGATTCCTCCTGGTTATGAACAGGATAAAGGACTACCGAGAGGAGGACGCAATCCCAATTTTCTGCAATAATTGCACGGACAAGGGAATCCTAAATGCCATAAGTCGTCGTGAAATTACACGCTTTGCTGACTTAGTGACCATAGTACAAAAGTACTGTGCGATGGAGAGCGCCTGGAAAACCGAAAGTAAATTTTGGGATAATCCGGCCCCGAATACATCCCTAGTCCGAAATAAAAAGGTGCATCATTATCAAGCACCTGGGTTAAATACCAAAAAACCAAAACCCCCTAAAGTGCGGAACCGTCTTGGAGGGTTGGCTAAGCGGACCTGCAAAATTCATAGCACAGAGGCCGCCACTCCACCTCATAGCCTTCCAGCATGTTGGATATTACAACAGTGGCCAAAAGTGGCGAAGAGCTTCTAGCTTCGTAATCCCAGCCCAAAGCAGTACCAAAGACGGTGTTATCAGTCTTGAGACTTTCGCATCAAGTAACATGCTAAAACGAACACCGCAACCTTGCCAAAGTCTACCAAGTAGCAACAATAAATCCATGGAGGACACGGCTATTACCTTTAATGCCAGTGATTTAACCTAAATTCGAACTGCCCGGGCACCGGCCGCATTGGTCCTCAAAGACGATAGTGGACGACTCTCGCCTTACTAAGGTACTCATGGATGGCGGCAGCGGACTAAACCTCATCTATGAGGAAACCCTCAGAAAAATGGAAATAGACTGGAAGCGCATTGAGCGAAGCAGCACAACCTTTAGAGGAATAATCCCTAGCCGGGAAGCATGCTGCACAGGAAAAATCACGATGTACGTAGTGTTCGGCTCGCCGGACAATTACATGTCCTAGGAGGTCACATTTCAAGTGGCCCCGTTCAACGGCGGATATCATGCTTTATTAGGACGAGAGGCATTCACAATTTTTCAAGCTATACCCCATTATGGGTACATGAAGCTTAAAATGCCCGGACCTAACGGAATCATCACTCTCGCTAGTGATCCGAACATAGCACTCCGCTACCGAAAAACAAGACAGCCGCACTAGCCCTCGAGGCACTATCCAAAGCCCTAGCGGCCGAGGAACTCACCGCGATGCGCTCCACGGTGAACAGGGATGATGTGATACTTGATAAAAGATCCAAGTCCACCTCTTTTGAACCAGCGGATGAAATAGTCAAATTCCAAGATCACCCAACGGACCCTGCAAAGATGGCCTCCATTGGGGCACAATTAAACCCTGATGTGCACGCCGCACTACGAGAATTTCTACAAGAAAACTGGGACATCTTTGCCTGGCACCCTTCAGACATGCCAGAAATCCCACGTCAGCTGGCCGAGCACAGCCTAAATATCCTAAAAGGATTCAAGCCAGTCAAACAGGCTCTTCGGCGCTTTTCCGAACCCAAGAGACAGGCCATGGGAGAGGAGCTAGCCAAACTTTTGGAAGCCGGATTCATCAGAGATATAAAACATCCGGACTGGCTAGCAAACCTGGTGATGGTACCAAAGAAGGATAAATCCTGGCGCATATGTGTTGATTTTAAAGACCTTAATAATGCTTGCCCAAAGGATACCTTCCCCCTCCCTCGAATTGATCGAATTATTGACGCTACAGCAGGACGCAAATCATTGTGCTTCCTCGACGCGTACTCTGGCTACCACCAAATCAAGATGGCGGAGCCAGACCAAGCTTCAACAGCATTCATCACTCCATACGGCCCGTTCTGCTTCAACACAATGCCCTTTGGGCTCAAAAACACCGGCGCAACATATCAGCGCATGATTCAGACATGTCTGGCTAACCAGATTGGCAAAACAGCGGAAGCATATGTAGATGATGTGGTCGTCAAAACCAAGCATGTCAAAACTCTAGTAGACGACTTGAGGCTCACATTCGACAATCTTCGAAAATATGACATCAAACTCAATCCGGAAAAATGCGTCTTCGGCGTTCCAGCTAGAAAGCTCCTGGGCTTCATTGTGTCCGGTAGAGGAATTGAAGCAAACCCAGCCAAGATCCGAGCTCTGTCACAATTGGATATTCCAAAAGACCTCAAACAAATACAAAAATTGACGGGATTCCTAGCGGCTCTAAGAAGATTTATTTCCCGTTTGGGAGAAAATACGTTACCCCATTACCCCCTCCTCACCCGCACCCAACACTTCGAGTGGACGGATGCATACGCCACGGCCGGACTTCGAAGAAATAAAGGCCATTTTGGCAACAAATCCGGTCTGGCAGCGTAACGTGGGGCGAACCAATGCTATTATATATCGCTGCAACACATCAAGTTGTCGGTAGCGGTGCTCGTTGTCGAGCGAGAACGGACGGACACCGTTCCCTCTTCAAAAACCGGTTTACTATGTGTCCACTATCTTAACTCCATGCAAAGTCCCGGTACCCACACTATCAAAAGATAGCATACGCGGTGTTCATGGCATCCCGGAAGCTCCGACACTACTTTCAAGAGTGTTCGATAATGGTAGCCTCCGAAGTACCTCTTAAACGACATTATAAACAACCGCGACGCGACGGGCCGGATTGCTAAATGGGCCATAGAGCTCCTTCCATTCGACATAACTTATAAGCCACGACGAGCTATTAAGTCGCAGGTTTTGGCCGACTTCGTGGCCGAATGGACTGAAGCCGAACTCCCTAAAGAGTACGGCGCATACTCGAATTGGATCATGCACTTTGACGGCTCCAAATTGTTGTCTGGCGTTGGGGCTGGCTTCGTCTTGACGTCCCCAACCGGGGACAAAGTCCATTACTTCATTCAGATTATGTATACGGACTCCAACAACGCAGCCGATTTCGAGGCCCTTCTGCATGGCCTCCGGATGGCAGTCTCCATGGGCATTCAACGCCTAGAGGTGCGTGGGGATTCGAACCTCGCAATATCTCAAATAAACGGAGACTTTGATGCCAAAGATCCAAAAATGAAAGCATACCGCAATGCGGTCCTAAAAATGTCAGCACGGTTCGAAGGGCTCGAATTTCATCATATAGCCCGGGATAACAACCAGGCAGCGGATATATTGGCACGCATCGGTGCAAAACGCGATGCCGTCCCACCCAATATCTTTCTGGAACGGCTGTTCAAGCCATCCGTACTATGGGAAGGGGAGTCCGGCAATAACAATCAGGACCCAACCGCACTGCCTGACGCCGAACACTCCGACACAACCGGAGGCTCTGCCCCCGAGATAACACCCTCTGCTCACGAAATAATGTTGGTTATCGCCCCGTGGACGGAACCATTCCTAGCCTACCTAACTAGGCAGGAACTCCCCGAAGACCAAAATGATGCTCGCTGCATAGTACGGCGATCTAAGGCCTATAAAGTCCATGAGGGAGAGCTTTATAAGAAAAGCACTACCGGAGTCCTTCAAAGGTGTATCTCCGAAGATGAAGGGCGAAACCTCCTGGCTGAAATTCATGCCGGACTGGGTGGGCACCACGCCGCATCCCGGGCCCTTGTAGGCAAGGCCTTCCGTATAGGATTTTATTGGCCGACGACCCGGGCAGATGCGCATGATTTACTCCAACGATGCGTCGGTTGCCAGCTTTTTGCTAACCAAAGCCACATGCCACCCACCGCCCTCAAAACTATACCCATCACCTGGCCGTTCGCAGTCTGGGGGCTTGACATGGTTGGACCCCTTAAGGGAGGAACCCACAAGCAAAAATACCTATTGGTCATGGTGGATAAATTCACCAAATGGACAGAGGCCAAGCCTGTTAAAACGGCCGAATCCAGACCAGTGATAGACTTCATATCAGGGGTAGTGCACCGTTACGGTGTTCCCCACAGTATCATCACTGATAACGGCACCAACTTCACGGCCGACGAGGTCAAATTATGGTGCAAAAACATGGGCATGAAGCTCGATTACGCCTCAGTCTATCACCCTCAAACCAACGGCCAAGTCGAACAAGCAAATGGTCTAATCATGAGCGGCTTTAAACCCAGACTATTGCGGTCCCTCAAGGAATCTAACACGCACTGGGTTGAGGAGCTCGACTCCGTACTCTGGGGGCAGCGGACTACGCCGAATCGTACTACCGGATTCACACCATTCTTTATGGTGTACGGCACAGAGGCAGTCTTGCCCTGCGACATAATACATGACTCACCTCGCGTGCACGTGTATGAAGAAAGAGAAGCCGAGCTCTATCGGCAAGACAGTTTGGATGCATTGGAGGAGGAGCGCGACGTGGCAAAAGCTCGTTCCGCATTCTATCAACAGCAGGCTCGAAGATATCAAAGCAGGGAAGTACAGGCCAAAGCTTATAATGTTGGTGAACTAGTTCTACGCCTGCCGGACAAGAAAAAGGACAAACTCAAGCCCAAATGGGAAGGTCCCTTCATCATCGACCAGGTCCTGACCGGCGGAGCATACCGCCTCTTAAACGCATCGGATAACCGACTCGAGTCGAACCCATGGAACGCAGCCCGTCTACGAAGATTCTACGCCTAAGCGCCGGACTTCAAGTTCGTTTCCTTCCTCCGTCCACATTTTCTATTTTTTGCTGTCTTTTATTTCTCTCCTTCTCCCTCCTTCTTCCTGAAGCCTTTTAGAGGCTCGTTTGCGCTTTGTTCGCACATATTTGTGTATTGTACTTGCTCATTATACCTGGGGGCTTTTTTAACAGAAGCTTATTTATACGGGCTTCACGCCCAACACATGCGTCCAACTTCCGCATGTACCTTTTATTCACCATTATATGCATCGATATGACTTAAGTTTTGGCCAAGCTGGGTTGCCTGCCTCCTGTGCTTACCCCTACGTTCCCGATTGTTCGGCTAGGTGGTAAAGGGAGCACCTCTGCGATCGTTACTGCCGGGTCAGCCGGATGTGTACCTTAGACTGGGTGAAGCCGAAAGCTAGACTTCTTAAGGGAATATTCGGTCGGTGAACTGAAAGATGATTTTTAACTATTTACCCATCTGCCCCCAGATGATTTTCTGCTTTCATAGCAGCTTTGACATGCACTTTAGGGCATGCATCCCAGTGAAAGGAACCCTTAACGGAACTATTCTCCCTGGAAGATGTTTCTTACTACCCATGTAATATAACATAACTAGTTGGGCACTTGTCTGATACAGCAATAATGACCCCTACGCCTGGTCTCCATGCATACCCCAGTTCTTATATAACCACGAAGGTATTCGGACACAATCCGGACTATTGGGTCCTGAGGTTGAAGTGAAAAGGTCCGCTATGACAAACGATCTACAATCCGGCTAGAAGACATTTTTTCATGTCATATTTTTACATAGTCAATTCGACTCATTGTATTCCTCCTCAATGCCATCTAATAGGCTATCTAATTTACAATCTTGCTGGCAATACTTGGCAGCCAATTCTACTTGGGCGTACACTAAGCTTACAGGGATCTCCATCCCATCAGGCAGGCCTCCCTGGCGCCTTGACAGCAGGCCGATATCTTCCATAGTCGGAAGCGCCGCCGTGCTCCTTGAAGTCGCTCCGCCAACTCCTCAATGCCTTCAGGCAGGGAGATAGATGGCCACAAGGCCTGGCCAATGCCTTTCATCACCTGCCGAACTCGTTCGTGTAGCTGACGCAGTTCGGGAAGAAGATCACCCGAAGAATTGGGCATCTCCTCCTCAGGACGACCTGTGAGCAAACCTACATACATGTTTATGTTAGTGGCCTTCCTCGCCGAACTCTTTTCAAAGTTCGCTCAAGCACTTACTGAAAATGCCGCGGCGAAGCCGCCGATTCTCCTTTACGGAGTCATACAACTGGGCACGAACATCCTTTAGTTCCTCACCCAGCTTGGTGTTGGCGTCTTGGAGGTTATTTTTCTCCTACCGCACCCTCGTAAGCACACTCTGGCCAACCTTTAGCTGGCGCAAGAGCTGCTGCTTCTCCGGATCTAGTCCGGCGCCATCTACAATATTTTTGTCAGATTTACACACCTGCCGCACTTCATAAACTATGTATCTTTTAAAGCGTAAATAACCAGAGGGGGTCTCTGCGGCTCCCCCTGTAGCGGCTAGTGCGGCCTCAAGTTGGGCCTTGCACTCTTCAAGCTCCTGGGACAGTCGGGTATTCTTTTCTGTAAGATCCTACATAACAAATGATCCTTAAATCAGTTATTCTAACTATTTTAAGTCTCGAGGGCTACTGGAATATATATAACTGTCAAATTTCCTTACCCGTATGTCCTTTACATGCTGCTCCGTGGCTCTGGCTCGACCATCTTGAGCGGCACGGAGGTGCGCATCTCCCGAATCGAAGGCATTCAAGGCCTCTTGGGAGAAACATGCGTCACGAAGAACTATCCGGCGGCGCCTGTGATTCAAGGCGCTCTCCACCTCGGAGTTGGTGACGGACAACCTGTCGGCATCCTCTGTCGGAAGAGCATCCGACGCACGTCTCGTGCTCGCCTAAGCCTCCGGACCCGGCTTTGAAGCCTTGCCGGTGAAGGTTCGATTGGCAACTTTTCCGGACTCAGTCCGGTGAGCGCTCTTTTTCCTGAAAGGAGCACCAGCGTTAGTACGCCTTCCAGGAATCAATCCTGGGAGTATGGTGACACGCCGTACCGTTGCGGCGGAGTTTCGATCCGAACCGCACTTCTTTTTTAGCTGCGGGGCGCCTTGCGCCTTTGTTGGCCAGCCGCGCGGGCTGGGCTTCCTGCCTCGAAGGTACCCCTGCTAAACGCCATTGGTATCACGGTGATCAAAATAAGCGAGGATGGGTCATTATCAGGATTTTGGGATCTCGGTCTCGATTACTGTGAGGCTGGAAGTATTCCGGGGTAATCAGCCGTAATGGCAACCAAAGCATTGTCGATGCTAAGTTGGTAGAACAACCCGTCGATCAACTCCACCTTTATATCCGGATCCTCTTCGGAGGTCGGATCGAGGGACCACTCCGGATCCTCGGGTTGTGGGGGTGGGCTGTGTATCTTCTCCACAGTCCGGCGCAGTTCCTACGCAAAAACCATGAAATGAGATATTTAACCACGGGAACATGGATCGGACAGGTCACAAAGATGTTTGCTTACCCAACTTCGAGGATTATTCGTAGAAAACTCCTTCAGTGGATTGACGCGGAGGAAATCCTCCTCCTCTCCTTTATACATGGCAGGCAAGATCTTCACCAGCTCGGTGACCGATCCCGGCCCTTTGCGGCCGTGGCGGGTGGCATCGTCCTCCCCGTTGAAGTCCCACATGGGTGGCCCTGTATTGGAGTGGCTGCACTCCCTCATAATGCAGATTGCCATGACTCCAATCATGGTCAATCCGGCATGAGCCAATAATCTTATTCGGCTCATCAAATAGAGGACATCGGTCATTTTCCCTCCAGGGGCTCCGAGGCGCCCGGCTTAAGCGCTTCTTCAGAGGAGCATTGCTGAACTCCAGAAGGCCGATCCGAACAGGATCCGGCAGCGGGACGTCCTCCATGTAAAACCATTCAGAAGGCCAGTCTTCGGACGCCTTCTTTGGGGTTCCGGATGTGTATCAGGTCCCAGCGATGCGCCATAGCTCGGCTCCGCCCACTTGATATATTGACCCCTCAAGAGAACGGGGTACTAGGCAGAATAATATCTTCCACAACCCGAAATGAGCTTCGACGCCCAAGAACAGTTCGCAAAGGGCCACGAAGCCCGCGATGTGCAGGATGGAGGCAGGAGTGAGGTGGTGCAACTGGAGGCCGTAGAACCCCAAGAGCCCCCGGAGAAACAGATGGATTGGAAATCCGAGTCCTCTTACTAGATAAGAGATGAAGCATACCCGCTCTCCTTTAGAAGGATCGGAGACGCTCTCCGCTTGCTTTCCGCCCTTGTAGGTGGCAAGTCCGGCTCGAGCCGGAACCGTGAAGGCCGGGAGGAGAAATCCCTTGGCTTGGAGTATAACTAGCTCGCTATGCGGGACTGAGCATCTCTCCCAATTTCCCGGCTGAGGGCTAGGAGCGCGAGAGGAGGAGCCGCATCGACTGTCCATGATGGAATGGGCTTTGGTCAGAGGCGCTCCGATGAAATCTCGCGAAGGGGGGATGGTTTGACTCAGATCTAGATCCTTGCCCCTTTTATAGGCAGCTCATTTGCGCAGCTAGGGGGATAATTGTAAAAATACCCTGGCTTTTCGCATTCATTCAAACACGTGGAAGATGGCCATTATTGGGCGTAGAAGCCAAGGAGCGCAGCATTTATCAGAAGCCGGACACTATTCGACAAGTATATGGAATTTGGAGAAGAACCCGCCTCGCAATGCCGAAGACAATCAACACGCCGGACTCATCGTCATTGAAGTCTGGTTCGGGGGCTACTGAGGCAGTCCCGAATTAGGGGGTGTCCGGATAGCCGAACTATCATCACGGCCGGAATCCAAGACTATGAAGATACAAGATTGAAGACTTCGTCCCGTGTCCGGATGGGACTTTCCTTGGCGTGGAAGGCAAGCTTGGCGATACGGATATGTAGATCTCCTACCATTGTAACCGAGACTCTGTGTAACCCTAACCTATCCGGTGTCTATATAAACCGGAGGGTTTTAGTCCATTGGACGAACAACAATCATACCATAGGCTAGCTTCTAGGGTTTAGCCTCCTTGATCTCGTGGTAGATCTACTCTTGTACTACCCATATCATCAATATTAATCAAGCAGGAGTAGGGTATTACCTCCATCGAGAGGGCCCGAACCTGGGTAAAAACATCGTGTCCCTTGTCTCCTGTTACCATCCGCCTAGACGCACAGTTCGGGACCCCCTACCCGAGATCCGCCGGTTTTGACACCGACACGAGGTGTTCCCAGGGGACTGGCTGAGCATGGTTTGCGAGTCGACCCAAAAGTGAAACCGTTCAAGGAACATCTTCGATGGTCCGCTGTACAGAAGAGAAAAGCAATCGGTGAAGAAGTGGCTCGACTCTTGGCAGCTGAGTTTATTCGAGAGATCTACCACTCCGAGTGGTTAGCTAATGTTGTCATGGTCCCTAAGAAGGATGACTCACTTCGCATGTGCATTGACTTCAAGCATATCTATCAGGCCTGCCCGAAGTATCACTTTCCTCTCCCTCGCATCGATCACATAGTCGATTCGACTATGGGGTGTGAGCGTTTGTCCTTTTTGGACGCTTATTCTGAATATCACCAGATCCGTCTGTATGGACCCGATGAGATTAAAACAGCTTTCATCACCCCATTTGGGTGCTTCTATTATGTCACTATGCCATTCAGCCTGAAGAATGTTGGAGCCACATTCATGAGGATGATTCAGAAGTGTTTACTCACTCAAATCAGTCAGAATGTGGAAGCGTACATGGATGACATTGTGGTCAAGTCACGTAAAGGTTTTGACCTACTGGCTGACCTTGCCGAAACCTTTGCCAACCTCAGGAGGTATGATATCAAGCTTAATCCATCGAAGTGCATGTTCGGAGTTCCAGGAGGAAAATTACTCGGTTTTCTCGTTTCCAAACGAGGGATCGACGCTAACCCCGAGAAAGTCGGTGCCATACTCCGGATGAAACACCCTGTGCGTGTGCATGATGTCCAGAAGCTTACTGGTTGCTTGGCCGCCCTAAGTCGATTCATTTCTCGACTCGGTGAGAAGGCACTACCTCTCTACCGACTCATGAAAAAGTCAGATAAGTTCGAATGGACTCCTGAAGCTGATGCAACATTTGCAGAGCTAAAAGCCCTGCTTTCCACCCAGCCGGTGCTCGCTGCCCCAATCAGCAAAGAGCCTTTACTGCTTTATATAGCAGCCACTGGACAAGTTGTCAAGACAAGATTTACGGTCGAAAGGTGAAGAAGAGGGAGAAGCTTATAAAGTTCAGCACCCGGTTTATTATGTTTCTGAAGTTCTGACTCCATCAAAGCAGAGATATCCACACTATCAGAAGCTTGTTTATGGGATTTACATGACCATGTAGAAGGTTGCACATTATTTCTCTGATCACTCTATTACAGTCGTCAGCGATGCTCCATTGTCGGAGATTCTCCACAACAGAGATGCAACTGGTCGAGTGGCAAAATGGGCGATTGACCTTCTTCCCTTGGATATCAAGTTTGAGGCAAAGAAAGCTATCAAGTCCCAAGCAATAGCAGATTTCCTCGCCGAGTGGATCGAACAGCAACTGCCGACTCAAGTTCACTCGGAGCACTGGACCATGTTCTTTGATGGTTCCAAGATGCTGAATGGTTCTGGTGCTGGGGTGGTACTGGTATCCCCTCGAGGAGACAAGCTCAGATACGTCCTCCAGATTCACTTCGATTCCTCCAATAACGAAGCAGAATATGAAGCACTCTTATATGGGTTACATATGGCCATTTCACTCAGCGTCTGTCTGCTCATGTTTTACGGCGACTCAGATTTAGTCAATCAAGTGATGAAGGAGTGGGACGTTAGAAGGCCAGCTATGACTGGTTACTGCAATGCGGTGAGGAAGTTGGAAAAGAAGTTTGTGGGTTTAGAGCTCCATCATATACCCCGACTGAAAAATCAAGCAGTCGATGATTTTGCGAAGATAGGTTCCAAGAGAGAAGCCATTCCCAGCAACGTATTTTTGGAACACATTCACACACCGTCAGTTCAGGAAGATCCTTTCACTAAAGAACCCCCGCAGCCTAAGAGAGCCACAGACCCGACTGAAGTGGAGGTCCCAGCCGTGGTCGACCTAATCATGGAGGATCTGTTCATCACTCCCGACTGGACAGTTCCTTACATCGCGTACATCCTTAGGAAGGAACGCCCAGAGGATGAGGAAGAGGCTCGACAGATCGTCCGTCGATCCAAAGCCTTTACTGTGATAAGGGGACAGTTGTTCAGGGAAAGCGTGACTGGAGTCTGTCAGAAATGCGTAACGCCAGAAGAAGGTCGAATGATCCTCAACGACATCCACTCGGGGACCTGTGGTCACCATGCGTCCTCTTGGGGCATTGTGGCTAAAGCATACCGAGCCAGATTTTATTGGCCACGAGCAAATGAAATGGCAAAAGATATAGTCGACAGATGTGAAGGCTGCCAGTTTTACTCTGATATGTCTCACAAGCCAGCGTCAGCCCTGAAGACCATTCCCCTCGTCTGGCCCTTTGCTGTTTGGGGATTGGATATGGTTGGACCTTTGAGAACTGGTAGGAGCGGCTTCACTCATGTGCTTGTAGCAGTCGACAAGTTTACCAAATGGATTGAAGCTAAACCTATCAAGAATCTTGAAGCCAGCACCGCTGTCAGTTTCATCCGAGAATTGACATTCAGATATGGAGTTCCGCACAACATCATCACTAACAACGGGTCGAACTTTGATTCCGATGAGTTTAGAGCTTTCTGCGCTTCTCAAGGCACACGAGTCGACTATGCTTCAGTCGCTCACCCGCAGTCGAATGGACAAGCAGAAAGGGCAAATGGCCTGATTCTCAAAAGGACTGAAATCCCGACTGATGCGTGATCTCAAACATGCAGCAGGTGCCTGGGTCGATGAACTTCCATCAGTTCTTTTGGTTTTGAGGACAACTTCCAATCGGTCGACTGGGCGAACTCCTTTCTTTTTGGTCTATGGAGCCGAAGCCTTTCTGCCAAGTGACCTACTCCACAACGCACCCCGAGTCAAGCTCTTCTTTGAAGAGGAAGCAGAACAGGCCTGATAGGATTCAGTTGATCTCTTAGAGGAGGAAAGATAGATGGCCTTGATCCGGTCGACCATTTATCAGCAAGACTTGCGTGGATTCCACGCCAGAAACGTGAGGGGTCGAGCCTTTCAAGAGGGAGACTTGGTTCTTCGAGTGGATCAACAGAAGCCACACAAGCTCGCCCCTGCTTGGGAAGGCCCCTTCATTTTCACCAGAGTTCTCCACAATGGAGCATACCATCTTTACAATGTCGAGCATCAGAAAGACGAACCACGAGCTTGGAATACAGAGCTGCTCCGCCCTTTTTATACTTGAGTACTCACTCGGATGAGATGTAATAAGAAATACCTTTGTAGTTTATTTATCAAAGACAAGAGCTTTATAATCTTCCTAAATGATTGTTGTTGCTTTTGTTTCCATTCGAAATCCCCCAGTGGGTGACTTGGCTGCGAATCAGTTTCGCCCAAGTCTGAAAAATCCTACTGAGTGGTGAGCAAGCCTCTCACTCGAGAGCTTAGCTGCGAATCCGTTTCGCCTAAGTTCAAAAAATCCTACTGAGTGGTGAGCAAGCCTCTCACTCGGGGCTTAGCTGCAGTCCAGTACTCGCCTAAGTTTGAAAAAATTCTACCGAGTGGTGAGCAAGCCTCTCACTCTGTGGCTTAGCTGCAGTCCAGTACTCGCCTAAGTTTGAAAAAATTCTACTGAGTGGTGAGCAAGCCTCTCACTCGGGGGCTTAGCTGCAGTCAAGTACTCGCCTAAGTTTGAAAAATCCTACCGAGTGGTGAGCAAGCCTCTCACTCGGGGGCTTAGCTGCAGTCCAGTACTCGCCTAAGTTTGAAAAAATCCTACCGAGTGGTGAGCAAGCCTCTCACTCGGGGGCTTAGCTGCAGTCCAGTACTCGCCTAAGTTTGAAAAAATCCTACCGAGTGGTGAGCAAGCCTCTCACTCGGGGGCTTAGCTGCAGTCCAGTACTCGCCTAAGTTTGAAAATCCTACCGAGTGGTGAGCAAGCCTCTCACTCGGGGGCTTAGCTGCAGTCCAGTACTCGCCTAAGTTTGAAAAAATCCTACCGAGTGGTGAGCATGTCTCTCACTCAGGGGCTTAGCTGCGAATCTGTTTCGCCTAAGTTTGAAAAAATTCTACCGAGTGGTGAGCAAGCCTCTCACTCGGGGACTTAGCTACAGTCCAGTACTCGCCTAAGTTTGAAAACATCCTACTGAGTGGTGAGCAAGCCTCTCACTCGGGGGCTTAGCTGCGAATCTGTTTCGCCTAAGTTTGAAAAAAATCCTACTGAGTGGTGAGCAAGCCTCTCGCTCGGGAGCTTAGCTGCGAATCTATTTTGCTTAAGTTTGAAAAAATCCTACTGAGCGGCGAGCAACCCTCCCACTCAGGGGGCTTAGCTGCAGTCCAGTACTCGCCTAAGTTTGAAAAAATCCTACCGAGTGGTGAGCAAGTCTCTCACTCAGGGGCTTAGCTACGAATATGTTTCGCCTAAGTTTGAAAAAATCCTACCGAGTGGTGAGCAAGCCTCTCACTCGGGGACTTAGCTGCAGTCCAGTACTCGCCTAAGTTTGAAAAAATCCTACCGAGTGGTGAGCAAGCCTCTCACTCGGGGGCTTAGCTGCGAATCTGTTTCACCTAAGTTTGAAAAAATCCTACCGAGTGGTGAGCAAGCCTCTCGCTCGGGGGCTTAGCTGCGAATCTGTTTTGCTTAAGTTTGAAAAAATCCTACCGAGCGGTGAGCAACCCTCCCACTCGGGGGGCTTAGCTGCAGTCCAGTACTCGCCTAAGCTTGAAAAAATCCTACCCAGTGGTGAGCAAGCCTCTCACTCGGGGGCTTAGCCGCAGTCCAGTACTCGCCTAAGTTTGAAAAAATCCTACTGAGTGGTGAGCAAGCCTCTCACTTGGGCGCTTAGCTGCAGTCCAGTACTCGCCTAAGTTTGAAAAATCCTACCGAGTCGTGAGCAACCCTCCCACTCGGGGGCTTAGCTGCAATCCAGTACTCGCCTAAGTTAGAAAAATCCAACTGAGTGGTGAGCAACCCTCCCACTTGGGGGCTTAGCTGCAGACCAGTACTCGCCTAAGTTTGAAAAATCCTACCGAGTGGTGAGCAACCCTCCCACTCGGGGGCTTAGCTGCAGTCCAGTACTCGCCTAAGTTAGAAAAATCCTACCGAGTGGGAGCAACCATCCCACTCGGGGGCTTAGCTGCAGCCCAGTACTCGCCTAAGTGTGAAACACATCCCAATCCGCAAGGACGACGAGGTGCAGGTCGACTGCAACCTCCTCCTTCGGAGCTACGCCACAAGTACAATGTGCACTCCATCCCTATCCTCAAGGACGACGAGGTGCAGGTAGACTACAACCTCCTCCTTCGGAGCTACGCCACAAGTACAATGTGCGCTCCATCCCTATCCGCAAGGACGACGAGGTGCAGGTCGACTACAACATCCTCCTTCGGAGCTACGCTACAAGTATAATGTGCGCCCCATACCTATCCACAAGGACGTCGAGGTGCAGGTCGACTGGAGTCCCCACCTCAAAGCTACATCTCAAGTACAGAAATTATTCCGAGTGAAGAACAAATTCCACTCGAAGGCAAACACAAGCATATTTGGAAATAAATCAAATTCAAATGAACCCTAAAAGTTCAAGACCGCAGATCAAAGTACTCGGGCATTTAGCCCGAAAGAGTTTAACGGTTACAAAACCACTCGGCATCCCGAGGCAAATTTAAGGTGGAGCATAAAAGTTTGTTCACTCCGCAGGAGGAGGGCTGGCAGGCTCGACGAACTCGTCCAGGTCAATGCCACCGGCGATCCGAGTGGCGGCAGCAATGAAAGTCTCCATAAAGGATCGAAAATCATGCCTCTTGGTGTTGGCGACCTGGATCGCTACCAACTTATCTTCTCGCGCTTCTTTGCAATGGACGCGGACCAAAGACAGAGCCACATCAGCACCACATTGGGCAGAAGACTTCTTCCACTCTTGCACTCGACCAGGGATCTCGTTAAGTTGAGAAATCAGATACTCGAGGTCATTCTGGAGCGTTGCCCTTGGCCAGAGTGCTGTGTCGATCCGCGATATGGCGACCTTCAGTCGAGCAAGGTAGTCAACAACACCGTCGATGCAGGATTACAGTCGGAGTAGGTTCATAGCAGCCTCATCCTTCACGGGGGAGTTGATGGGGTCCAAGCTTGGCTCAATTCGCCCGGTCTCTTCCTCAAAGTCTCGGAAAAACTCTGCATGCACAATCCAAGGGTGAGTCAATAATCCGAGGGTGAGTCAATAGTCGTATACCTTCAAGCTTTCAGCTTCTTGGCAAGGCTCCTCAGATAACTTTCCAGATCAACCCTCCTGCGAGCAATGCCTTCCATCTTCTCGTTCAGATTGACCTTGTCCTTCTTCAAGCAGGTTACTTCCTTGTTGGCTTCGTCCAGGGCAGATTTTATCTTGGCATTCTCTTCCTCCAATTTGCCGACTGAAGCCAACTTCTGTTCAGCCAGAGCAGTTTTGTCATCAGCCTTCTTCTGTGCGGCAGCCAGATCTTGATCCTTTTTTGCCAGAGCCTGGTTCAGTTTTTCTGAAAAGAAATGATGCTTGGTTCAGAAAGAGCAGAATGAAATCCAGATCAAAGACAAACCAGTCGACAAGTCTGTCTTACCATTGGCGTCATCCTTGGCTTTCTGCAGTTCTGTCTTGGCCAACTCCAGGTCAAGGTTGAGTTGAATCTGCTGTTTCTCCAAGTCAGCAAAGCGAGCTCCAAGATCACAAGATTTCTGCAATCAAGGAATGGGTCAGTCGACTCGATAAAGGATGAGTTATTTCAGAGAGGTAAAAGGACAAAGACAATAAATTCTAAGACTATTATCGAATTAACATCAAATAGTAGTCTCGGGGACTACACCCAGTGGGTGCACTTAGCATGCCCCCACTGGTTCAGTTTACACTTGACATGGCCCGACCAGACTGAGTGAAGGAATTTAAAATTCAAGACTATAGTCGACTGCCCGCAGTCCACCATAGTCTCGGGGACTACACCTAGTGGGTGCACTCAGCGTGCCCCCACTAGTCCAAAAATTCAATTGACGACAACAAAAAGTTCAGCTCAAAGTATGAATCTGTTCAGTGACAAATCGAAACACCCAGTGGGTGTACAGATGCAAAGATCCTTGGAAAGAGAGTTTTTCAGGTACCGCATCCTAAACAGAACAAGCCAAGAGAGTCAGTCGACATTTTGCTAACCGGAACATTGCTCTGGAGAGCCGAGCTGGCATCATAAGCAGCCTGGCTGGCATCCCGCACCATCTTCATCTTCTCCATCATAATACCTACTTGGCGTATTGCTTCTTTGGCAGCATTCACTTCGTCCTCTGGGACGTGATGTATGGCAAAAACTGAAGGTGGATCGGCAGGAGCTTGAGCAGTCGACGCAGAAGGTAAAGCACTCGACAGCCGTATGGAGAATGAAACAGAAGTCCAATTGGCGTCATCGGCGTCCTGAACGACTGGTTCCGCCACCGGCGTCAACTGAGGCGTCTTGCCAGCGGACGTTTTCCTGTTCCTCCTCGTCAATGGCCTCTCTGGCTCGTCCTCATCATCGTCAGGGAGGTCAATGACGTTGGGAGCTGTTAAAAGATCAATCGCCAAAATTACATTGCCCGATTGGATATATGATAGTTCAATATACCGAAAGAAGACAGAATGACGAAGATCGTACCCAGATTGGAGGTGACCGCATCTTCCTTTTCCTCATCCTCATCCTTATAAGCTGAAGTCCCAGAGGTTGCAGCGCTACTAGTTTCAACATTGATCTGGTCAAATCAAAGGAAAAATAAACAACACAGAGTGTCGAGTGAATGCAAAATAAAAACACTCACGCAGAAGCAACAAGGATATCAATCTTAATCTTCGGCAACGCCTTCCGAGGCTTCTGCACTACAACCTTGGACTACTTTGGGGCTTTCTCAGTCGGTGCCTGAGAGGACGTCCGAGGATGCTTTGAAGACTGGCCAGTCTGAGCGATCACCTTTTCACGGGCGCTCGCCCGGTCTTGGTCGAGCTTAGATCGCCTCTCCCTGCGAGGAGGCGAGTCGACTTCTCCTTCGTCACTCGAGTTGTTGCTCTCCTCATTCCCCTCTCCGTCAGAATGCCACTCGCCACTTTCGCCTCCGCTTGCCTCCCCCTCCGGATTTTGCTCCTGCTTTCCGTAGGGCATCGAGTACATTTCAGTAAGGGCCTGGAAGAAAGCAAGAAGAACAAAGTCAGTCGACGAAGCATAAACAGCTGCACAATTAAACCTAGATTACAGTCGGAAGTTCAGAATTAGACCTTATCTGGTTCGTAAGACTGGTCGAGTGGAGGAATTCTCCTGGCTCCCCTGGGGTTATCTTTGTTTCCAGTGATGCTCGTCAGCCACCCCTCCAACGTGGTCTCGTCGACCTCCTCCGGATGGGTCCGAGTGGTGTCATCAGTACCCGGATACATCCACATCGGATGGTCTCAAGCTTAAAGCGGTTGGATGCTTCGCCGGAGGAAGACCTCCAACAAATCCATACCGGTCACCCCGTCACGGATAAGCTGAACTACTTGTTCGACCAGCACCTTAACTTGCGCCTTCTCCTCCGGGATCACCTTCAAAGGGGAGGGTTTCCCCACTCGGGCCATGGAAAAAGGAGGAAGTCCAGTCAACTGCCCTGGAGTCGGCTGGTCTTTGCAGTAAAACCAAGTCGACTGCCATCCGCGGACCAAGTCGGGAAGATCATTGTTGGAAAGGAACTTTTGCCTGTCATCTGGACCCCAAGACCCCCGCGCATCTGAATCACTTGTGTCCTCTCCTCAATAGGATTGGCCTTTTTCACCGTCTGAGAGCGACAGGTGAAAATGTGCTTGAAAAGGCCCCAATGAGGTCGGCAGCCCGAGAAATTCTCGCACAAAGATACGAAGGCAGAAAGGTACACGATTGTGTTGGGAGTAAAGTGGTGGAGTTCCGCCCCAAAGAAATTCAAGAAACCCCAAAAGAAAGGGTGGGGAGGCAAGGAAAACCCACGGTCGACGTGAGTGGCGAGGAGAAGATACTCACCCTCCCAAGGTTGCGGCTCAATCTCGTTCCCTGGAAGCCGCGCCGATTCGTGGGGGATCAGTCCTCCCTCGACCAAGTCGTCGATGTCATCCTGACGAATCGCCGAGTGGATCCAGTCGCCCTGGATCCAGCCTGCGGCAGGTTGGCTGAGGGAGTCCCGGATTAGGGGGTGTCCAGATAGCCGAACTATAACCTTCGGCCGGACTCCTGGACTATGAAGATACAAGATTGAAGACTTCGTCCCGTGTCCGTATGGGACTTTCCTTGGCGTGGAAGGCAAGCTTGACGATACGGATATGTAGATCTCCTCCCATTGTAACCGACTCTGTGTAACCCTAGCCCTCTCCGGTGTCTATATAAACCAGACGGTTTTAGTCCATAGGACGAACAACAACCATACCATAGGCTAGCTTCTAGGGTTTAGCCTCTCTGATCTCGTGGAAGATCTACTCTTGTACTACCCATATCATCAATATTAAGCAAGTAGGAGTAGGGTTTTACCTCCATCGATAGGGCCCGAACATGGGTAAAAATATCGTGTCCCTTGTCTCCTGTTACCATCCGCCTAGACGCACAGTTCGGGACCCCCTACCCGAGATCCGCCGGTTTTGACAGCGACATTGGTGCTTTCATTCAGAGTTACAATGTGCCGTCGCCATCAGAGGATGCCTCATCCCGTCTTTAAAGACATCACTGTTGATAAAGGATCTTTGGCTATCGGCCAAACTCTCCGGCTAGGCGGTTTTCTTATGACCGCCTATTCGGCCGCCGCGCCGACGATGACTTCTCGGGTCATCAAAAGCAATATTCACGTCAACTGGGAACTCGCCGAGCAGTTAGACCGATGGAGCTCTCTTCTTTAAACAAGCTCTTGGATCGCATTGCTGCCCTGGGAGTCGCTACAGACTACGATCAGATTGGGCCTAAACCCGATCTAAGAGAGATTAACTCTCCCTAGGTTACCCATCACGTTGTTGTGGTGGAGGAACAATACGGCGACCCTTCATGTATCTTAAGGACTAGCTATGTCCGGATTCCCGATCCCTCCAAGCCGGATACCCGCGGAGGGGAGGACGACACTCAAGACCTGAACTTAGAATTAGGAAACAGGCTAGATTCATTGGACAACATCCAAGAATCCAAGCTTCCGAGTTCAGAAACTCCTTGGCCCTTGAGCCTCAGATTGGGTGAGGTTTCGGATCTAATTCCACCCACCCACCCGAACATAGGCGATCTATCCAAAATTAGGCAAGAGCCCGAGGAAACAGTATATCATTACTAGGCCAGATTCCTCCTGGTTATGAACAGGATAAAGGACTGCCGCGAGGAAGACGCAATTTCATTCTTCTTCAATAATTGCATGGACAAGGGAATCCTCAACGCCATAGGTCGCCGTGAAATTACACGCTTTGCTGACTTGGCGTCCATAGTACGAAAGCATCTTGTATGCGATGGAAAGCGCTGGAAAACCGAAGTAAGATTTTGGGACAATCCGCCTGAATACAAACCAGTCCAAAATAAAAGGGTGCATTATCGCCAATCACCCGGGTTAAACACCAAAAACTTCTACGGGGCATGGAACCGTCTTGGAGGGATGGCTCAACGGACCCAAAGAAAATTCATAGTACAGAGGGCACCACACCAACTCATAGCCTTAGAGCATGTTGGATACTCCGGCAGGTGGCCAAAAGTGGCGAAGAGCTTCTAACCCCAACATCCACAGAGCACCAGCCCAGGGATACCAGTACGGTATTAACAGTCTTCAAGACTTTCGCATCAAACAATATGTGAAAACGAACACTCCACAGCCTTGCCGAAGTCTACAAAGTAGCAACAATAAATCCATGGAGTGACACGCCTATTACCTTTAATGCCAGTGATGAACCTAAATTCCGAACAGCCCGAGCACAAGTAGCATTGGTCCTCAGTCCAATAGTGGACGGCTTTCGCCTTACGAAGGTACTCATGGACGGTGCCAGCGGATTGAACCTCATTTATGAGGAAACCCTTCAAAAAATGGAAATGGACTGGAGACGCATTGAGCGAAGCAGCACAACCTTTAGAGGAGTAATACTCATTCGGGAAGCGTGCTGCACAGGAAAAATCATACTGGACGTGGTGTTCGGCAAGCCGGATAATTACATGTCCGAGGAGGTCACGTTCCAAGTGGCCCCGTTCAGCAGTGGATACCACGCTCTATTAGGGCGAGAGGCATTCACAATTTTTCAAGTTATACCCCATTACGGGTACATGAAGCTCAAAATGCCCGGGCCCAATGGAATCATCACTCTTGCTAGTGACCCGGACAAAGCACTCTACGCCGAAAATAAGACAGCCGCACTAGCCCTTGAGGCACTATCCGAAGCCCTAGCAGCCGAGGAACTGATCGGCCAAGGCTCCACGGTGAACAGGGACGATGTGATACTTGATAAAGGTCCAAGTCCACCTCCTTTAAACCAGCGGACGAAATAGTCAAATTCCAAGTCCACCCAACGGACCCTACAAAACGGCCTCCATCGGGCACAATTAAACCCCGATGTAGACGCCAGACTACGAGAATTCCCTACGCGAAAATTGGGACATTTTGCTCGGCACCCTTCCTCGACATGCCAGGAATCCCACGCCGGCTGGCCGAGCACAGCCTAAACATCCTAAAAGGATTCAAGCCAGTCAAACAGGATCTTCAGCGTTTCTCCGAACCTAAGAGACAAGCCATGGGAGAGGAGCTAGCCAAACTATTGGAGGCCGGATTCATCAGAGATATAAAACATCCGGACTGGCTAGCAAACCTGGTGATGGTACCAAAGAAGGACAAATCCTGGCGCCTATGCGTCGATTTCAATGACCGGAACAAGGCTTGCCCAAAGGATCCCTTCCCCCTCCCCCGCATCGATCAAATTATCGAAGCTACCGCAGGACACGATTCATTGTGTTTTCCTCGACGCATACTCCGGCTACCATCAAATCAAGATGGCAGAGCCTGACCAAGCCGCAACGGCATTTATGACTCCATACGGCCCATTCTGCTTCAACACAATGCCCTTCAGGCTCAAAAACGCCGGCGCAACATATCAGCGCATGATTCAGACATGTCTGGCAAACCAGGTTGGCAAAACAATGGAGGCATACGTAGATGATGTGGTCGTCAAAACCAAGCATGTCGAAACTCTAGTAGACGACTTGAGGCTCACACTCGATAATCTTCGAACATATGACATCAAGCTTAACCCGGAAAAATGCGTTTTTGGCGTACCAGCCGGAAAGCTCTTAGGCTTCATTGTATCCGGTAGAGGAATTGAAGCAAACCCGGCCAAGATCCAAGCTCTGTCACAATTGGATATCCCAAAGGACCTCAAACAAATACAAAAATTATTTGGATCATTGGCGGCTCTAAGCCGCTTTATCTCCCGCTTGGGAGAAAAGGCATTACCCTCTATCGCCTCCTCCAACAAGACTGAACACTTCAAGTGGACGGATTTGATACGGCCGGACTCAAAGAAATAAAAGCCATATTGGCAACAAACCCAGTCCTGGCCGCGCCCAACATGGGCGAACCAATGCTATTATACATCACCGCAACTCATTAAGTTGTAAGCGCGGTGCTTGCTGTCGAACGAGAAACGGACGGACACAAGTTTCACCCTCAAAAACCAGTTTACTACGTGTCCACTGTCCTCACTCCATGCAAGTCACGGTATCCGCATTATCAAAAGATAGCGTACGCGGTGTTTATGGCATCACGGAAGCTACGACACTACTTTCAAGAGTGTTCGATAACAGTAGCCTCCGAAGTACCTTTTAACGACATTATAAACAACCGCGACGCGACAGGCCGAATTGCCAAATGGGCCATTGAGCTCCTCCCATTCAACATTACCTATAAGCCACGGCGAGCCATTAAGTCGCAAGTTTTGGCCGACTTCATCGCAGAATGGACTGAAGTCGAACTCCCTAAAGAGTACGGCACATATTCCAACTAGATCATGCACTTCAACGGCTCCAAAATGTTGGCTGGTCTCGGGGCTGGTGTCGTTCTGACATCCCCAACAGGAGATACAGTTCAATACGTACTCTAGATAATGTATACGGACTCCAACAACGCAGCCGAATACGAAGCCCTTCTACATGGTCTCCGGATGGCAGTATCCATGGGCATTCAATGCCTAGAGGTGCGTGGGGATTCGAACCTCGCGATATCCCAAATAAATGGAGACTTTGATGCCCAGGATCCGAAAATGGCAGCTTATCGCAACGCCGTCCTAAAAATGTTAGCTCGGTTCGAAGGGCTCGAATTTCACCATATAGCCCGGGAAAAAAAATCAGGCAGCAGACGTCCTGGCACGGATTGGCGCAAAGCGCGATGCCGTCCCCCCAATATCTTCTTAGAGAGGCTGTTCAAGCCATCCGTATTATGGGAAGGGGAGTCTAGAAATAACAGCCCGGACCCAACAGCACTGCCCGACACTGAACATTCTGACACAATTGGAGGCTCTGCCAACGAAGTAACATCTTCAGCCCACGTAATAATGGCAGTCATTGCACCGTGGATGGAACCATTCCTAGCCTACATAACTAGGCAGGAACTTCCCGAGGACCAAAACGAGGCACGCTGCATAGTGCGGCAATCTAAAGCCTATAAAGTCCATGAGGGAGAGCTTTATAAGAAAAGCATGACCGGAGTCCTTCAAAGGTGTATCTCTGAAGAGGAAGGGCGGAATCTTCTGGCTGAAATTCATGCCGGACTCGGCAGGCACCACGCCGCAGCCCGGGCCCTTGTAAGTAAGGCCTTCCGTACAGGATTTTATTGGCCGACGACCCGGGCAGATGCTCAGGACTTAGTCCAACGATGCGTCGGTTGCCAGCTCTTCGGTAATCAAAGACACATGCCACCCACCGCCCTCCAAACTATACCCATCACCTGTCCCTTCGCGGTCTGGGGGCTTGACATGGTTGGACCCCTTAAAGGAGGAACCCACAAGGAAAAATACCTACTGGTCATGGTGGATAAATTCACCAAATGGATAGAGGCCAAGCCTATTAAGACGGCCGAATCTGGACCGGTGATAGGCTTCATATCAGGGGTCGTACACCGTTATGGTGTCCCCCATAGCATCATCACTGATAATGGCACGAACTTCACGGCCGACGGGGTCAAACTCTGGTGCAAAAACATGGGCATGAAGCTCGACTATGCTTCAGTCTATCACCCTCAAACTAACAGTCAAGTCGAGCGAGCAAATGGTCTAATCATGAGCGGCATCAAACCCAGATTAGTGCGGTCCCTCAAGGAATCTAACACGCACTGGGTAGAGGAGCTCGACTCCGTACTCTGGGGCTGCGGACCACGTCGAATCGCACCACCTGATTGACACCATTCTTTATGGTATACGGCGCAAAGGCAGTTCTGCCCTGCGACATAGTTCATGACTCACCTCGCGTGTGCATGTACGAAGAAAAAGAAGCCGAGCTCGATCGGCAGGACAGTTTGGACGCCTTGGCGGAGGAGCGTGATGTGGCAAAAGCCCGTTCCGCATTCTATCAACAGCAGGCTCGAAGATATCAAAGCAGAGAAGTACGGGCCAAAACTTACAATGTTGGCGAGTTAGTTCTACGCCTGCCGGACAAGAAAAGGACAAACTCAAGCCCAAATGGGAAGGTCCCTTTATTATCGACCAAGTCCTGACCGGTGGAGCGTACCCGTCTGCCGGATGCATCAGAAAACCGACTCGAGCCGAATCCATGGAACGCAGCCCGTCTCCGAAGATTCTACGCCTAGCGCCGGATTCTGAGTTCGTCTCCTTCCTCTGTCTATTTTTTACACATTAGGTGTCTTATATTTCTCTCCTTCCCCCTCTTTTTCTCTTACAGCCTTTAGAGGCTTGTTCGCGCATTTTTCGCACACACTTGACGCGCTATCCGCGCTCATTATACCTGGGGGCTTCTTTAACAGAAACTTATTTGTACGGGCTTCATGCCTAACACATGTGTAACGCTTCCGCATGTACCTTTTATTCACCATTATATGCATTGATATGACTTAGGGTTTGGCCAAGCTGGGTTGCCTGGCTCCTGTGCTTACCCCTACGTTCTCGATTGTTCGGCTAGGTGGTAAAGGGAGCACCTCTGCGATTGTTACTGCCGGGTAAGCCGGATGTGTATCTCAGACTGGGTGAAGCCGAAAGCTAGCGTTCTTAAGGGAATATTCGGTCTGTGAACTAAAGATGATTTCTCACTTATTTATTTATCTGCGCCGAGATGCTTTTCTGCTTTTTTCACAGTCCAGACATGCACCTTAAGGCATGCCTCCCAGGGAAAGGAACCACTAACGGAACTATTCTCCCTGGAAGATGTTTCTTACTAACCATGTAATATAACATAACTAGTTGGGCACTTGTCTGTTCAAGCACTAATGACCCCTACGCCTGGTCTCCATGCATGCCCCGGTTCTTACATAGCCGTGAGGGTATTCGGACACACTCCGGACTATAGTGTCCCGAGGTTGAAGGGAAAAGGTCCGCCATGACAAACGATCTACAATCCGGCTAGAAGGCATTTTTACATGTCATCTTCAATTACATAGTCAATTTGACTGGGTGTATTCCTGCTCAATACCATCTAATAGGCTGTCTAGTTTACAGTCCTATTGGGAATACTTTGCAGCCAAGTCTACTTGGCCGTACACTAAGCTCACAGGGATCTCCTTCCCATCGGGCCCCACAGGTCTGACCTCGGCCATGTGGTTTAGGTCAGCCTTCGTGTACCGCATCTTCACCATGGACCAGGCCTCCCTGGCGCCTTGACGGCAGGCTGATATTTTCCATAATCAGAAGCGCCGCCGCGCTCCCTTAAGCCTCTCTGCAAGATCTCCAAGGCCTTCGGGCAGGGAGACAGATGGCCACAAGGCATGGGCAACGCCTTTCATCACCTGCCGAACTCGTTCGTGCAGTTGTAAGAGCTCGGGAAGAAGGTCACCCGTAGAACCGGGCATCTCCTCTGCAGGACGACCTGTGAGCATACCTACAGACATAACTCTGTTAGTCGACTTCCTCGCCGAACTCTTTTTCAAAGTTCGTTCAAGCACTTACTAAAAATGTCGCGTCGAAGCCGTCGATTCTCCTTCACGGAGTCCGACAGCTGGGCACGAACATCCTTTAGTTCCTCGCCCGGTAGGTGTTGTCATCTTGGAGATTATTCTTCTCCTGCCTCACCCTCGTAAGCACGCTCTCCCCGGCCTTTAACCGGCGCAAGAGTTGTTGCTTGTCCGGATCTACTCCGGCGCCATCTGCAATGATATTGTCAGATTTACACACACGCCGCACTTCACAACATACTTATCTTTCGAAGCGTATATTACCATAGGGGGTCTCCTTGGCCTCCCCTGCAGCGTCTAGTGCGGCATCAAGTTGGGCTTTGCACTCTTCCATCTCCTGGGACAGTTGGGTATTCTTTTTTGTAAGATCATGCATAACAAATGATCCTTAAATCAGTTATTCTAACTATTTCAAGTCTCGGGTGCTACTGGTATATATAACCATCAAATTTTCTCACCCGTATGTCTTTCACATACTGCTCCATGGCTCTGGCTAGACCATTTTGAGAGGCACGGAGGTGTGCATCTCCCGAATTGAAGGCATCCAATGCCGCTTGGGAGAAACATGCGTCACGAAGAAATGTCCGGCGACGCCTGTGATTCATGGCACTCCCCATCTTGGAATTGGTGGCTGAAAGTCCATCGGCATCCTCTGTCGGAGGAGTTTCCGATGTAGGCCTCCGCTTCTGGACCTGGCTTTGGAGCTTGGCTGGTGGAGGCTCGATTAGCAACCTCTCCGGATATAGTCCGGCGAGCGCTCTTTTTCCTGAAGGGAGCACGAGCGTTAGTATACCTTCCGAGAATAAAACCTGGGAATAAGATGGCACGCCATACTGCTGCGCCGGCGTCTCAATCCGGACTGCACTTCTTTTCAGCTTTCTTTGGGCCTTGCATCCCTTGTTGGCTAGCCACCGCAGTTCGGCCTCCCGCCTCAAGGGCTCCCCCTGCAAAACACCATTGATATGCGGTGATCAAAGATAAGCACGGATGGATCATTTTCAAAGTATTGGGACTTCGGTCTTAGTTACCTGTGAGGCTGGAAAGATTCCAGGGTAATCGGCCGTAATGGCGACCAAGGCATTGTCGATCCTCAGTTGGTAAAATACCCCATCGATCAGCTCCAAGGATATGTCCGGATCCTCTTGGGAGGCCTGATCGAGGGACCGTTCCGGATCCTCGGGTTGTGGAGGAGGGCTATTTATATCCTTTACGGCCCGGCGCAATTCCCGCGTCGAAATCACAAGATAAGGTACTTAACTATGGGAATATGGAACGGATGGGCATAAAGAAGTGTCCGCTTACCCAGCTTGGAGGATTGTACATAGAAAATCCGCCCTGTGGATTGACGCAGAGGAACTCCTCCTCTTCTCCCTTGTACAATGCGGACAAGGCCTTCGTCAGAGCAGCAACCGATCCCGGCCCCTTACGGCCGCAGCGGGTGGCATCATCCTCCCCGTTGAAATCCCACATGGGGTGGCCTCTATACTGAAGCGGCTGCACCCCCCGCATAATGCATGTGGTCATGACCCCGATCATGGTCAGTCCGGAATGAGCTAATAATCTTATCCGGCTCATCAGGTAAAGGACGTCCCTGTCGTTTTCCTTCTGAGGGCTCCGTGGGCGCCAGCTTAGGCGCTTCTTCAAAGGAGCATTATTGAACTCAGGAAGGCCGATCCGAACAGGGTCCGGTAGGGGGACATCTTCTATATAAAATAATTCCGAAGGCCACTCTACGGACGCCTTCTTTGGGGTTCTGGATAGATATCCGGTCCCGGCATTGCGCCATAGTTCGGCACCGCCCACTTGATATATCGACCCCTCCTGAGAACGGGGCACAACGTAGAACAGCTTCTTCCATAGCGTGAAATGAGCCTCGACGCCCAAAAACAGCTCGCAAAGGGCTACGAAGCCCCCAATATGCAAAATGGAGGCAGGCGTAAGGTTGTGCAACCGGAGGCCGTAGAACTCCAGGAGCCCCCGGAGAAACGGATGAATTGGAAATCCGAGCCCTCTTATCAAATAAGGGACAAGTCATACCCGCTCCCCTTTGGGGGGATTGGGGACGCTCTCCGCCTGCTTTCTGCCATTATAGGTGGCAAGTCCGGCTCGAACCGGGACCATGAAGGCTGGGGGAAGGAATCCCTTGGTTTGGGGCGTCACTAGCTCGCTGTGCGGGACGGAACATCTCTGCCAACCTCCAGGCTGAGGACCGGTAGGGCGAGAGGAGGATTTGCGTCGACTGGCCATGATGGAGTGGATCTTTGTCGGATGCCCTCCGATGAATGCTCGCGAAGGGAATATGGTGTGATTCGGATCTAAATCCTTGTCTCTTTTATAAGGCAGCTTATTTGCTCAGCTAGGGGGGTAAAACTAAAAACACCCTAGCTTTTCGCATTCGTTTGACACATGGAAGATGACCATTATTGGGCGTGGAAGCCAAGGAGAACAATATTCACGAGAAGCCGGACACTATTCAACAGGTACACAGAATTTGGAGAAGAACCCGCCTTGCAATGCCGAAGACAAATTCGCGCCCGGACTCATCGTCATTGAAGCCTGGTTCAGGGGGCTCTTGAGGAGTCGGATTAGTGGGTTTCGGATAGCGAACTATAACCTTCGGCCGGACTCTGGACTATGAAGATACAAGATTGAAGACTTCGTCCGTGTATGCGGATGGGACTTTCCTGGGAGTGGAAGGCAAGCTTGGCGATACGGATATGTAGATCTCCTCCCATTGTAACCGACTCTGTGTAACCGTAGCCCTCTCCGGTGTCTATATAAACCGGAGGGTTTTAGTCCGTAGGATAAACAACAATCATACCATAGGCTAGCTTCTAGGGTTTAGCCTCTCTGATCTCGTGGAAGATCTACTCTTGTACTACCCATATCATCAATATTAATCAAGCAGGAGTAGGGTTTTACCTCCATCGAGAGAGCCCGAACCTGGGTAAAAACATCGTGTCCCTTGTCTCATGTTACCATCCGCCTAGACGCACAGTTCGGGACCCCCTAACCCCTACCCGAGATCCGCCGGTTTTGACACCGACACCAGCCCTCGACGAAGATCCGCCCCGGCTGGATTTCTTCCCCTTCGCCTTCGCCGTTGCCTTCTTAGCCCGCTCCAGAGCCACTGTCTTCTCTTTCCCCATCGTCGCAGGCGAAACGCGAATGGAGCAGCAGCACTGGGGCGAGAACAAGCACGACGGAGAAGTCTGAGGAGGAGGGGGGAAGAATGAAAGCGCATTGTTCAAAAACCCCAGCCTGGCGCCTTATATGAGGTTACTTACGAGTGACTGACTTGTAGGCCCAGGCTATCTTATCAAATCCCACAACAGTCGCGCGCGCGATACGTGGCGAAAAAGGCGGCACGGAAATTGAGGCGGCCCTGCCTTATCCCATCCGATTACTGCGGCCTCCTCCGCCCCGCGCGCTTCCCGAAATTCAAATCCTGCGAAATCCGCGGACAGCAGAACAACTTGTCAGACGGAAGATCTCCTCCACATCATCACTCAGAGATCTTCCGGTAAAAGATCACTCGACAAAAACTAAGAATGGATCAAGGAGACTGAAAAACAAGATGATGCCGTAACCTCGGTTCATTGATCTAGAAGAAGATATACTCATAGCACGAAAAATGGGTCGGAAGTGTTCTCAACTCCTTCCTCACTCAAACCCTGATCCATTCGGGGGCTAATGATGAAGTTTTGTACCTAGGGTAGGGTCATGGACCTATCCAAGATACCCCCCCAAAGACACCTCTAAAAGAACCAGAAACATTCGAAGAAGAATCATCGTCCACTCGACCATGAAGCTATGTTTCACTCGACAGCCTTGAAGACACTCGACCACGTAGACAGTCACTCGACTACCGAGAGATCTAAAGCTACTCTGCTCTACAACGGTCGGGAATTAAGTCATAGCTTTAATGGTCATTATGTATCTTTATTACTGGCGTTACGATGAACGCCTCTCTTAATGTACATTGAACCTCGTGTAGCGGAGGAGGAACTGGGGTCTGGCGCACTCTATATAAGCCAGCCCCCTCCTCTGGGACAAGGGTTCGCACCCCCTGTAACTCGCACGCTTATAATCCAGTCGACCGCCTCCGGGCTCCGAGACGTAGGGCTATTACTTCTTCCGAGAAGGGCCTGAACTCGTTAAACTTGCGTGTACAACTCCTCCATAGCTAAGATCTTGCCTCTACATTCCTACCCCCTATTCTACTATCAGACTTAGAACCACGACAGGAGGCACTTGATATTCGCTGCCTTTATAAGGAGATAAGGATCCACCCCCTTTCACCCACGCCTTCTCTCTCTCTCTCTCTCTCTCTCTCTCTCTCTCTCTCTCTCTCCGCCCACCCATTCTCGAGCTCCAGCGCCGAAGTCCTCATCTCTTCCACCTCAAGAAAGCACTCCGATCATGTCCGGATTTGGAGCGCAGGGTAAGTGGATGGTCTCCTCCGTCAAGGAGAAAGACATCACCAAACTCCGGGAGGCCGGATATTTGGCCAAGGAGGTCGCCCACCGGCTTCCGACCAAGGGACATATCGTCCCTACCCCGAAGCTCCATGAGAGGGTAGTGTTCATCCCCCACTTCGTCCGTGGGCTGGGATTTCCACTCCACCCATTTGTCTGTGGACTCATGTTCTACTACGGGCTGGATATCCACGATCTGGCCCCCCAACTCCATCCTCAACATCTCGGCATTTATTGTCGTGTGCGAGGCCTTCCTCCGCATCTCACCCCACTTCATATTGTGGCTGAAGATCTTCAATGTGAAGCGTAAGATGGTGGACGGCCAACACGCAGAGTGCGGAGGCGCCATGGTGAGCAAGATGCCCAACGTCATATGGCCCAAAGGTACTTTCGTGGAGACCGTTAAAGGGTGGAAACAACAGTGGTTCTATGTCACAGAGCCCCGCAACACCACCTGGGCCGCGGCTCCCGAGTTCAGGTCCGGGGCCCGATGCGGCTCACCTCCTGGCTAGAGAAGGGCCTAGACTGGGCCTCGTCGGACGAGATGACAGTGTTGCAGATGTGCATCAAGAGCATGGTCGACAAGAACATCAAGCTTGTCAATGTGATCCAGGTGATGCTCTTTCGCCGGATCATTCCATGCCAAAGCCGGGCCTGCAATTTGTGGGAGTTCGAGCCGGCCAAGCACCAGACCCTTCTATACTTCTTCGGGCTTACGCATGAAGGTATTTGGAAGGTCCTCTTCAAGGCCAATGAGACGTGGCCAAAGGAGACCGAAGACCGTGGGTACAACCTGACCAACCACGCCAGTCCGGTAAGTTTTTCGTGTTTTCAAGGTGTATCCTTTACTTACATACTCAAGGAGAATGTCTGAGCTTCCCCATCTTATTTTTCAGGGCTGGACAAAGAAGGTGGAGCTGGTCCAGAGTCCGGCTCCACTGACCAAAGACCCAACAATTCCACTTTTGACGAAGATGCTAGTTCCGGCGCCCTATCAGGCGCTGGAGAAGAAGGCCAAGAAAAAGGCCAAGGGGACCAGAGGTGGCCTCCGCCACAAGGGCACTTCGGACGTGATGTCCGAAGACGCCGAGACCCATTCCCCACCCTCCACTGACGACGAGGAGGAGCGGGAGGAGGAAGAAAGCCACCCCCCCTGAGGGGAAAGGAAGAAGAGGGTGGCCTCCACGCGTCTGGAGGCCGAAGCGTCCAACAGGGGGAGAGCCTCCCTTGCGGACGACACCACGCCGTACACCGACATCAGCTCAGCGCGGCGCCCCAGGGATAAGCCCCCGGCTGAATCGTAAGTATTCGAGGGAACTGACGCGCTTATACATCCGACTCCTTTATCTCGTGATTCTATTGTGACGGGGAGGCTGATCTGACCCACGAACACCTATGGGACCGGCGGACCGAGCCCCTTTCGGTTCGGCGGCGGGCTGAGGTCGCACGAAGAGCAGATCGAGGCGAAGCACACGAGCGGTTTACCCAGCTTCGGAGCTCTCCGGAGAGATAACACTCCTACTGCTGCATGTCTGAGTGTATTGAGTTCTTGCTCAGGAGCGTTGATTGCTACAGTACACAGAAGCTGCTAACTAGACCGAGCTTGAGTGTTCTATGGCTTCGAACCTTCCCAACCCCGTCCTACGTTGCGCATGGGCCTCCTTTTATATGCTAAAGGGGTCTCCGACAGGTGGCAACGTAGACAAGGGTAAAAATGGAAAAGGAGTGGTTGGTACAACTACTTGCTGATGTATCATACCTAACCACGACGGCAGGGGACAAAGGCATTAAATGCCCGTCTCACGTCGCCCTAACGGTCTGAAAAGGGACCGTCAGGGGCGCCACCGCTTGCCACGATGGCAATCTTGTCAGCGTCACTTGCCACCGTGCTCCGCTGGCTGCACGACCTCTTGCCACACGCGCCTGGAAAGGTCCCAGGGCGACACGTTAGTGGATGTGCTGGAGCGCAGGTACAGAGTGGTGGTCTGCCGCGGCAACCGCCTTGCCGCGGTTGTTGTCTTGTCGCGTCCGGAAGCTTGTCGCTCACCGGGCCTTCCCGGCAAGCTCCTCTTGCCGGGGCCTTGTCTCCTAGGTGTCTTGGGTGGCCTTCCCGGCAAGCTCCTCTTGCCGGGGCCTTGTCTCTTAGGTGCCTTGGGTGGCCTTCTCGGCAAGCTCCTCTTGCCGGGGAATTGTCTCCTTGGCTTGAATACTTTGTTCTTGAATGGCTCCAAAGGAACCACGGAGGACCTTGGCGGTCACCCGGTAAGCCTTGCCGCGGAAGGCTGCAACTGCCCGTGCACAAGTTCGGGATATTAGGGTAGCCCTACTCTAGTACACCGACAGGAGCCCCCGGGCCTGGGCCACACACGGTACCGAGCGCTGTTGGGCCAGGCGCCAAATCAGACGGGCATCGCTATGCCCGGGTTCTGTTGTAATCTCACCCCGGACCCACCACGCCCTCCACGAGCACGCAGCGTCGATTGCGGCGTCGTGTGAGAAGATCGTGGGTGGTTTCTTTATTCGAAAACGGAACGTGCCCCTCCCTCTTTATAAGGGGGAAATAGGGGCAGTCCGCCCATCTCGCCGATTCTTGTCCAATCTCGAAAAACCTCCGCTGCTCCCCCTTCTTCCCAAGGTCGAAGGAGAGCAGCGCTCAAATCCCCATCGCCACCAGCATCACCAACGCCGTCGACCTCTCCCACCACCTCCGCCATGGCTCAAAGCCGACAAGGGAAGGCCGTGAAGTCGGCCGAGGCGCAGCTCGCGGGCGGCCGCTTGAAAGGAGCGGGCAATCCCCCAGCTCACCGCGAGGGAGCTGAGGGAGTACTACTACCTCTCCGGTCGATGGAGACGCGAGTGCATCCGCGCACGAAGGTACTCCCAGCTGCTGCTTCGGAACTGGCTCCGAATGGGTACCCTTTCTTCGCGCTGTTCTTCTACTGCGGGCTCTGCCCGCCTTTCTCTGAATTTTTCTGCGATATCATGAACACCTCACGGGTTCCGCCTCCTTGACTTCACACCCAATGCTGTTTCGACCATGGCAGTTTTAGCACATCTCTGCGAAAAACTTTGTCGGAGTCCATCCAAGCGTAGCCCTTTTCCGCCACTTCTTTATGCCCCGAGTTGAGAGAGGGAGCCTCTTTCCGGTGGGATCGCCTGGATCTCGAGGACCGCAAGAAGGAAGCTTATCTAGAGGGAGAGCTCCACAGCAAATGGGATGAGTGGAGAGCGGACTGGTGCTGGATTGTCGAGGAGAACTCGCGGCCGTTTACCGCCCGGCGCCAAACCTCGATGGTCTTGTGACCACGATTGAGCGATGCGGCCCCGGAAGACGCTAGGCTGAAGATTGCCGTCATCCGGATCTTACGCCTGAAGCTTGCCGGACTCACTGTAGGCGTCGTTGGCGCAGATTTCGCCGTCGGCAGCGCCGCCCCCCTGCGAGAGGAGGAGACCCACGGGAGTTCGGAAGGCGGCGGATATCATGAGGCTGCGCGGGCCTCAACTTCAATTTCAGCTGCCCCGAACTGGACGCGATGCTCTTGGAGCTGTTCAAGCACGATCTGAGCATCCCGGAGCGTTCGAGTTCTTTGAAGAATGTCGTCCCATTGTGCAACAATTCCTCGCTCGACCGCATCCGTGCAATGATGCCGTTATGCGACTCGCATGGAATCGTTCCAACTTTGGCAAGAGCACTGCAGATGGCGTCATGCGAGTGTTCTTCGACAACTTTGGGTAGAAGTGCGGTCCGCCCGATGAATGTAAGAGCCTCACCGCGACACCACCGATGATGAGATGCAGCGACGCCACCAGATTGGACGAGGCGGCAACAGCCGCTGCCGCGGGCGAGTTCGGATTCACCGTGGAGGAGGCAGAGGCAGCAGAGGCGGCAAGCCTTGTCGAGCGAGGGAGTTTGCGGCGAGGAAGAGCTTGTCGGCCTGAAGCTGAGTTGAGCGAGCCCGAGGGCGCCTTTCTCCCTCCTCGCCAGACAGCTTGCAGCGGCGGAGCCCCAGCTCCACCGAGAAGGCGTCTCCCAAGGCGGAGGCGTAGGGCGGCGAGACGGGTCAACAACCGCCCGCGCCGGGCGGCAGCAGCTCCACCACGGCAAGCACCTTGTTGCCAGGAGCACCTCACGCCGCTGCGGCAAGCTGGAGCGGGGCCCTCATGACCACCGCTTCGCTCCCGCCAAGCGACCAAGGAACCTACTCTTCCGCCTCGTCGTACTGGAGGCGAGCCAGAATTTGATCTCTCCGCGCTCAGCTCCGACGAAGAAGAAGAGTAAGATTCTTTGCAGCATTTTTAGTTCTTCGGCTTGTTGCTTTGTCTTGTATCTGATTTGCTTCACTCTGAACCCATTCCTTTTCAGGACGCTGGCCCAGAGAGCGTCAAAGAGAGCCAAGGCCCAGGTGATTGTCATCGAGGACGAATCCACCGCGATAGCAGGAGGCACGTCCGAGACCACCTTGCCGGATGCGGCAACTCTTCCTCAAAGCAGCCCCCAGCGCAGCCCCCAGCGTAAGTATATGGTTTAATTCTTGCTGTTAGGCATGCATGGGTGCCCTTTCTTCGCTGATATATGACTGCTGATTTGTGTAGGAGCAGAGCAGCCTCACCAGGAGTGCCCTGAAGCCGCTCCTGACATGCCTTCTGCTTCGACTACACCGCCAAGGGAGGATTCCCCAGCAAGGGAGCGTTCTCCGGCAAGGGAGATTTCTCCGGCAAGGGGCAGCTCTCCGGCAAGGGACAACTCTCCGGCAAGGGACAACACCAGCGATCCCCTGGCGGCGGAGACCATGACTGCAGACCCTAGCACAGGTAATCCTCTTGCTTGAAAACTTTCCTTGTGTTCTTCTTCTTCTGATTTTCTTTTTGAATATTTGCTTGACTTTTCTTCATTTTCGTCAAATCCATCCGCCACAGAGCCAATGAAGACCGAGGTTGCCGGCGAGGAGGACGCGCGCGGCAATACTGACGATGCCGCTGCCATCGGAGAAGAAGCTGGCGCCGACGAGCCCGCCGGCGAAGAGGCCGCCAAAGCTGCCGCCGCAGAAGCTGGCGAGGGTCAGCGATCGCGACCGACGGCCCCGAGGCCTTGAGCGCCAGCGCCACGCCGACCACCGATCCCTCCGCCCGGCGAGGCAGCGTCGGCTCGAAGACCCCAGCCCGGCGCCTATTTGAAGGCGGCGATGGCGTCTTCATCAAGCTCCCATGGGCGTCGAGCTCTGTGGCGCCGACCAAGGAGAAACTTTGATGAAGAGCTGCTCGCCTCCGCTGGATCGACGCTGGTCGGCGCACTAAACAGCAGCGGCGAAGCACGAGGAGGAGCATTGCTGCGGAAGTGTCGCTCTACCGCACCCGACAAGCCAAAATTTGGAATCCCGGAAGCGCTTGTCGCGAAGGCGGGAGCAGACATCGAGAAGCGCGCGGAGGAGCTCCGGGGCCTCAACCAAGAAGCTCTCCGGTCCTTGGCAGAGGAGCGGGAGCGACTCGCCGAGGAGCGCAAAGCCTTCCTCCTCGAGAAGGCTGAAGCAGAGGAGCAACAACGGCTTGCCGCCGAGAAGCTATCTGCGCAGGAAGGCGAGTTGGCGCAAAGGAAGGTTAATCTTGACATCCATGAGGAGGATCTAGCCACGCGCGAGCAAAATTTGGCGGGGCTCTCAAGGAAGCAAAGGATGCTGCCGCAGCTGCCGAGGCCGCCAAGAAGGAGCTGGAGACGAAGGTGACGCAGCTGGAAGCCAATCTCAAGGAGAGCGGCGAGGATCTTGCTGCACTCAAGCATGAGCGCGAGAAGGACGCCTACACTCTTGGCGAGCTGCAGGGCCGTCTCGCCGAGAGGAGCAAGGAGCTCAGCGCCGCCAAGGACTCCAACGCAGATCTTGAGTTGAAGCTGACCACCTTGACTCGAGCTGGGCGGGCGCCAAGGAGTAGGAGGTGGCCTTGAAGGAGAAGATCAAGGCCGACAAGGCGCTGCTGGCGAATGCTGCTGCCGCCCAGAATACCTTTAGGGAGAATGTGGAGCACTGGACCGAGGGTCTCGTGGATGTTGCTGCAGCCATCGACGGGGAGCTGGCGCAGCTGGCGATGGAGGATCTTGGATATTCCTCCGATGAGCACCTCCAACCCAGCGCCAAGCTCAGCTTGTTCTTCAAGGGCGTGGTGACGGCCCTCCAGCTGACTCGGGAAGAAACCCCAAAGCAGCTGGCCGAGGAGTCGCGCCCGGATCTGTAGCAGGGAGCTCTTCAAAAGGTGCTGATGAAGGTGGCCTTCCGCAACCCAGGCCTCAACCTCACCAACGTCCTCAAGTCCTTGCTGCCGGATGCTGATGTGGAAGCGCTCAAGACCCTTGTCGCATCCATCGTGGACAGGGTGAGCGGGATCAAGAGGGTTGAGGGCGATCGCATAGATTAGGCTGCCCGCTTTCTCTTTTTCTTGCCGCTGCTGGTCATGTTATGAGAACAATCTATTAGAGCTGCGACAAGCTACCTTGTAATATAACTCTATTTCGGGTAGCAATTGCTATGTTATTTCCTTTACTTGATTCCTTCCTTTGTATGTTTTGCCCTCACGCTTTTAGGGAACTTGTCGTGCGCAGGCACTGGCCGCATGAAGCGCTGAGTGCGGAGACGCCGAGCCTTCTTGGCGGTCTTGCTTCCGACAAGTAACCTTGTCGCAACTAGTCGCAGCTCACTTAAGTTGTTGAGCGGACTCGAAACAAAGTAAGGCGCAACTAGCTACGAGTTGGTTCCTCCACGCGGAGTTTTCCATACAAAGTACTGATGCCGAGGAAGATAACTTAATAATTTTAAAACTGATTGCTCAAACTTTAGCAACTTAGCTTTTCTGTCGTTTGCTTCCCGGTAAGGCTAGACTTCCTTGAGCGACACTTGGTCCACATCATTATCTTCTGCTTTCCCCCCGGCAAACTTGTGGGCGAGGGAACCTTCCTTTCTTTGAGAAAGAGAAAGAAGAGAAAATAAAGATATGGAGCCTTATGGCTCGTTATTGCTTACCGGGGGTAGGTGCTGCACAAAGTGTCGATAACGCATGCAAAATAGAAGTAGAAAGCATGAAATTGACAAGATGTGCGAAGCACATTAGCTTTACTTATGCACGGTTCTGCGCTTGGCTTTGTACAAAAAGATTACATGCAACATCGGCAAGACTTGTACAAAGGTGGTTGCCGTGAACGGGTTCAAGAACCTCGCCTCTACGGGTAAAACTTACGAAGATGCTCAATGTTCCAGGAGTTGCTCACCGAATGCCATCTTCGGTCTCAAAGCGGACAGCGCCCAGTGCCTAGTGACTCATTTCACCGGTAAGGGCCTTCCCACTTTGGCGTCAACTTGTTGGAATTCTTGGCGGACTGAGCAGCGGCGAAGAACAAGGTCGCCTTCCTCGAGACTTCCGGCATTAACTTTGTGGCTATGGTAGCGGCGCAAAGCTTGCTGGTATCGAGCAGCTCGTCTGACAACCTGAAGACGATCCTCCTCAAGGAGCGGTAGCGTCATCTTGTCGTAGCTGCTCTTGCTCAAGCTCATCATAAGCGAGCACTCGAGGTGATCCGTATACGAGTTCCGTGGGGAGAACTGCCTCTGCTCCATAGACTAGAGCGAAGGTGTCTGGCCAGTGGCTCGATTTGGCGTCGTCCTGATCGACCAAAGAACCACCGGCAGCTCCTCAATCCGGTTCTTTCCGCACTTGTGCAGCCTGTCGAAAGTTCTGGTCTTGAGCCCGCGCAACACTTCAGCATTGGCCCTCTCCACTTGACCGTTACTTCTCGGATGAGCAACAGAAGCGAAGCAGACCTTGGCACCAAGATCTTGGACGTACTGCATGAAGGTGCGGCTCGTGAATTGCGTGCCGTTGTCGGTGATGATCCTGTTAGGGATTCCGGAACGGCAAACCATCGACCTAAAGAACTTGGCTGGCATTTGTCTTTGTCACCTTCCTCGCTGCTTCCACTTCCGCCACTTTGTGAACTTGTCGATTGCAACGCATAAGTACTCAAAGCCCCGACGGCTTCGGGAAAGGGGCCGAGGATGTCGAGCCCAGCACCGAAAATGGCCAGGATAAACGGATCGTGCGGAGAGCTTGAGCTGGCTGGTGTATCTGCTTGGAATGGAATCGCACGCTTCACACTTGGTTACTTGTGCAGTTGCATCACGGAGGGCTGTCGGCCAAAGAAACCTTCTTAGGAACGCTTTGCGGCAAGTGTTCCGCGCCAATGTGGTGACCACATATGCCTCCATGTATCTCTGCCAACAGCTTTTGTCCATCTTCCCGGTGAATACACTTCAATTTCACACCGTTGAGTCTTCTTCTGTACAGTGTGTTGTCGACAAACTGGTACATACTTGACTGTCGGTCTACTCTTTCCGCTTCTTATTGCTCTTCGAGAAGTTCTCCTGTCTGAAGGAAACGAACAATCTGCTGTGCCCATGCTGGAGCTTGCGGCTCAACAACAAGGACTAAAGGCACATCTGCTGCTGCGGGAACATCTGCTTCCACGGCGAGAGCCTGCGGCTCAGCCGGAGCTTGATGTTCCCCGGCAAGCTTGCCGGAGCAAAACTTGTCGGGAGCGTCTTTTTCAACGGAACAAACCCTAGGGCTTGCCGGAGCAGGCTGCTCCTCAGCACCCTTGGTGTTGATCTTGAGGACCTTCTTGACGGCGACTTCGGGAAGCTCTGCCGGAAAATAGTCACCAGAGATCAACTTCCTCTTCTTGCTCTGTCTGGTTGATGGCACAGACGGTTGAGTCAGCTTGAGCACAAAGATCCCTGGTTCCACATGTAACTTAAGTGCAGCGACTTGACGAACCATCGGCAATGTCGTTCTGAGCTCTTGGAACATGTTCCATTTGTAGGCCGTCAAAGTGCTCTTCTAGCTTTCTCACCTCATCAACATAAGCTTCCATCAACGGACTCTGATAACTCTTGTTCACTTGGCGGATGACAAGCTGTGAGTCACCCCTGACAATGAGCTTCTTGATCCCAAGGTCTACTGCGATCCTGAGACCGGCAAGCAAACCTTCATACTCTGCAGTATTGTTTGTTGCTTGCTCCTTGGGAAAGTGCATCTGGACTACTTACTTGAGGTGCTCTCCGGTGGGTGCAACAAGTAGCACGCCCTTACCGGCGCCTTTTGCAGCGAGAAGGCACCATCAAAGTACATCAGCCACTCTTTGCTTGCTTCCTTGACGGGATGCGTTTACGGAATTTCTTCATCTTGTGTTGGCGTCCATTCTGCTATGAACTCCGCCAATGCTACTGCTGGATAGTTGAAGTGCTCTCAAACTTGAGGCCAAAGCTTGACAGTTCAGTTCCCACCCGACAATCCTGCCTGTTGCCTTTGGATTTTGGCAAGATCCTCTTCATTGGAAAAGCAGTGACGTTGTGATCTCATGTGCCTGGAAGTAATGGCGCAGCTTTATCGAGGCCATGAGGAGGCCGAAAAGAAATTTCTGCACACCAGAGTACCTTGACCTAGCCCCCTGCAGAAGGGAACTTACAAAGTAAACTGGGCGCTGCACCATTCTTTTCTGCATTTTCTCGTGCGTCTGCGTAGATCCATCCTTGTCTGGACCAGAGCTTGCCGGTGAAGCCCCCTGCTCGCCGCTAGATGCATCTGCCATGGTTGCTAGCTGATCATCTGCCTCCCTCTCCGCTACTAACGCACCACTAACCACTTGATTGGTTGCCGCTATATATAGCAGCAACTTCTCTTGTGGCTTAGGTGCGACAAGTGTTGGAGTGGAGGACACGTATCTCTTCAAGTCCTGCAGCGCAGCCTCCGCTTCCGGAGTCCATTTCATCGGACCTGCCTTTTTCAAAATTTTGAAAAATGGCGAGTGCCTTCGCCAGCAGACCTAGAGATAAACTTCTTGAGAGCAGCTACATAACCGGCAAGTCTTTGTACATCCTTGACGCGCTTTGGTTCTTCAATCTGCTCAATGGCCTTGATCTTGTCGGGATTGGCTTCAATTCCCTCACCGAGACACGAAGAACCCGAGAAGCTTGCCGGAAGGGACTCCAAACACACACTTCTCAGGGTTGAGCTTGAGGTCGATCTTGCGTAGATTTGCAAAGGTTTCGTCTAAATCTTGAATTAGAGTCGCCTTGTCCTTGCTTTTGACCACTATGTCATCCATGTAGGCTTCCACATTTCTGTGCATTTGCGGCTCAAAAGCGTCATGGACTACTCTTGCAAATGTTGAACCAACATTCTTTAATCCGAAAGGCATCCGTACGAAACAGTATGTGCCACATGGGGTGATGAATGCAGTCTTCTCCTCATCCTCTTCTGCCATGAAGATCTGATGATATCCTGAGTATACATCCAAAAATGAAAGCAAATCACATCCGGCCGTGGAGTCAACAATCTGGTCGATACGCGGCAAGGGAAATGGGTCTTTGGGACAAGCTTTATTGACATCGGTAAAGTCGATACAAAGTCTCCATTTCCCGTTTGCCTTCATGCATACAACTACAGGATTGGCCAACCACGTAGGATGGAGCACCTCCGACAAGGCCCGCTGTTCCAATTTCTTGATTTCTTCTGCGATGAATTCTTGGCGCTCAATGCCTGCTTCACGACTTTACGCTTGACGGGCGCGCATGAGGACAAACGGCAAGATGGTGCTCAATTACTTTCCTGGGAACACCGGGGATGTCAAACGGTTGCCATGCAAACACGTCGACGTTCGCCCGCAGGAAAGCAACGAGCGCGCCTTCCTATTTAGGGTCGAGAGTGGCACTGATGGTGAAGGTACCACCAGTGCCGTCCTCCTTGGCGGACACCTTCTTGGTCTCTGGTGGAGCTGCCATCGTCTTCTTGCACTTGCCGGTGGAGCTCGATGGTGCGTCCTCGACGGTAGCGCAGCACTCCGAAGAGGTGCGCTTGCCGGAGTGGGCATCAGAGCTCTTGCCGGACTTGGACTTCATCGTCGCCGGGGAGCTTGCGGCAAGTGGCTTGCAATCTGCTGCAGCTGCTTCCCGGTAGATCTTGTCGGCGCAGATAAGAGCATCCTTCTTGTCGCCGAGTGACAGAGATGACACTTATCGGGCCCGCATCTTTAGCATGTTGTATGCATAGTGAGAGGCTGCCATGAATTTGGCGAGTCTTTGGGCGGCCAAGTATCCCATTGTAAGGCAATGGAAAGTCGCAACGTCAAAAGTGACCCTCTCAGTCCTGAAGTTCAACTTCATGCATGTCACCGCAACGTGATCTTTCCCTTCGCTTGCTCCTTCCCGGATTGATTCCTTGAATGTGCCAGTCTCTTCGAGCTTCGCCATCGAGGATCTGGAGTTTCGGAGCACCGCGGAGGAGATCGAGGTTCAAGCCGCCCTGCCGTCAACTAGCATCTTAGTGACCTTGAGGTTGCGGATAGTTGGCGAAACCAACATCGGCAAGCACCCGACCGCGATTACGCGATCGTGGTGGTCCTCAATATCAAAGATGATAGGCGTCTTGGACCATTTCAGAGGCTTGTGTGACTCGACGGATGGTTACGCCGCATTGACTTCCGCATCCACTCCTTGAGCTGGCGGTGTGAAGTATGCAGAGAAGCACCGCCACAACACAGGACCTCTGTGGCTTTCACGGAACTCCTGCTCATCGGTCTCGTCATCATCCATGTCTTCATCGCCATTAAATCGTCTTCATCCTTGTCGCGGCGCGGGAGGTATGTCTCCTTGCCGCTGCTTGGCCTTGCCGCGGCGTCCTCCTCGGCCGGGACGCTTTCTTGCTAGCTCCTCCGGCACCTTCCCGGCCTTCTCCTTGTTGCGTCGTTCAGATTCAGCCTTCTCTTGCTCGACAAGCTGCACGACCTTTTGCAGCTCGAGATCATGGCCCTTGGTGCGGTTTATCTTGCAAGATCTTGTTTGTTGGAGCCGTCACCGCTTGTCGGCGATCGCCACAACTGGCAGTTGGTGCCAGCAGCAACCTCCTTGCCGGAGCTACCCGCTTTGGCTTTCTTTGCGCCACCTCCGTTGCCGGACTGCTCAACAACTAGCACATCTTTGCCTTTCTTCTTCCTATTGTTCCGCCGCCGGTTTTTCTTTGCCGGGGCGGTCTCCTCACTATCAGATCCTCCTGCTCTAGTATTCTCTCCGGGGAGTCTCCTCCCTTCCTCAGCACGTGCACACTTGTCGGCCAGGGCATATAGCTCACTGACGTCTCTGATCTTGCACATCGCCATCTCCTCCCGCATCCTGCGGTTTCGCACGCTCGATGGAACGGCGCTGATTACAAGGCGGTGGTGGACATCTGGGATGTTGTGCTTGACGCGGCTGAATCTCTGAATGTACTTGTGCAGGGCTCTCCTTCCTTCTCGGGCGGCGAGATGAAGGTCGCTTTCTTAGCCATGGGGCTTGTGGCCATCAGAAGGCGCCGACAAACCGATGGCATAGATCTGCCCAAGAGGATATGGAGTTGTCCGGCAAGTGCATGAGCCAGATCTCGACATTGGGCTTGAGCACCAGCGGAAGTAGTTGGCCAGGATCTTGTCATCTCGCCCCCGGCAGCTTGCACCGCGATGTTGTAGATGCTTTGAGGAACTCCGACGGATGCGTCTTGCCGTCGTACTTCTACGTATGTCGGCTTGAAATTCTTCTTGCTGGGCCACTGGACTTGCCGCAGCTCACGAGTGAATGCAGGGCAACCTACCGCGTACGGCAAGTCGTCTGGTTCCCCTGGCGCATGCATGTCGACAGAGGGCCAAGCGCGCTCGTCGGATTGACGCCACTCTTCTCTTCGGCGCTCGATGCAAGTTCGAGCGTCTTCTTGTTGTCGTTCGTGAAGAACTTGGCGCTGATCACGACGAGCTCGTGGATCCGATGATGCGGTTGAGTCGCTGTCGAGGTGGATCCGGCGAAGTCGGCGATCTTGGCCTTCGGGCGGAGAGTGCATGGTGGTTGCACCCCCACGGTTTCGCCGCCACCGGCTCGTGTTTGGCAGTCTGCCGCGGCAGCAATGCACTCGGCTACATGGAGCGTCGCCGTTGGCAAAGCCGATGAGACTACGAATGGTGGCCCTCCATTCATCGACCTTGTCGGCTGTTGGAGGGTAATCCAGAGCAGTTGAGCTCTCGCCAATGCTTACGCTGGAGTTGTGGTGGCGGTGGTGAACGGCGCGAGAGCGGATATGCTCGGACTTCTAACTATGTTAGAAGGACGATATCCCGCCCGCCAGCGATCGCGGTTTCGCCCGCGCCAAAGATGTTGGCGTGCATGCTGGTCTTGAGCATCCCGAGATCCACCAGCTTCGATCTTGGTCCAACGGCGTATGGCGTTATGAATACCATGACGCTGTCGGTCCCGCGCCTCGAGACGGGCGCGGTGCATGTCGGACGCCGAGGTCTGCGCAGCCTTGTCCTTGGACTTGGCAGCACCGTGGGCTCCCGTCGACGTCCCTTCATCCGCCGGCGTCTACCCCACCACCCGTATGCTCCGGTGGTGGTGGGTTCGACGCGGACGGATCCTCTGCAGCCGAAGCCTTCTTCTTCGGGGGCTTGTCTATGAAGTTGATGAAGATCTAGCTCGTGTGGATGCCGGATCAGGTTCACACAATCTCGACGCCCTACCCGGGCGCGCGCCAAAGATGTCGGGAGGCTGATCGACCCACGAACACCTATGGGACCGGCGGACCGAGCCCCTTCGGTTGGCAAGCGAAAATCGCCGCGAAGAAAGACGGTCGAGCGAAGCACACGAGCGGTTTACCCAGCTTCGGAGCTCTCCGAAGAGATAACACTCCTACTGCTGCATGTCTGAGTGTATTGAGTTCTTGCTCAGGAGCGCTGATTGCTACAGTACACACAAGCTGCTAACTAGACCGAGCTTGAGTTTTCTATGGCTTCGAACCTTCCCAACCCCCTCCTACGTTGCGCATGGGCCTCCTTTTATATGCTAAAGGGGTCTCCGACAGGTGGCAACGTAGACAAGGGTAAAAATGGAAAAGGAGTGGTTGGTACAACTACTTGTACAGTGTATCATACCTAACCCTGACAGCAGGGGACAAAGGCATTAAATGCTCGTCTCACGCCGCCTCTAACAAAGTGCAGAAAGGGACCGTTGTGGGCGCCACCGCTTGCCACGATGGCAATCTTGTCGGCGATCGCTTGCCACCGCTCCGCTGGACGACGGCCTCTCTTACCACGCGCGCTGGAAAGGTCCAGGCGACATCGTTAGTGGATGTGCTGGAGCGCAGGTACAGAGTGGTGGTCTGCCGCGGCAAGCGCCTTGCCGCAGTTGTTGTCTTGTCGCGTCCGGAAGCTTGTCGCTCACCGGGCCTTCCCGGCAAGCTCCTCTTGCCGGGGCCTTGTCTCCTAGGTGTCTTGGGTTGCCTTCCCGACAAGCTCCTCTTGTCGGGGCCTTGTCTCTTAGGTGCCTTGGGTGGCCTTCCCGGCAAGCTCCTCTTGCCGGGGCCTTGTCTCCTTGGCTTGAATACTTTGTTCTTGAATGGCTCCAAAGGAACCACGGAGGACCTTGGTGTTCACCCGGTAAGCGTTGCCGCGGAGGGCTGCAACTGCCCGTGCACAAGTTCGAGATATTAGGGTACCCCTACTCTAGTACACCGACATATTGTGTTGAATCATGCACCACAGTCCAGCCCATGACAGCTCCTAGCGATCCACATCGGGGGGTTCGCTGGATCCAAATGCTATGGACAACGGGTCACTACCGACGGCCACCTCTCCCAAGGCCACGGACGATGCTGAAGTGGTGTCGCGAAGGACCTTCTTAGGCTAGGGGGAGATGCCGGAGGCCGTCAGGGTGGCACCTCGACCGCCAGGCACATGGGGGAGCGAATCCCCCTGTAGACTGGCGAAGGGGGCCATATCTAATTTGGCCCCTAGCCGAATACTGTTTCGAAGACCCATACGGCTCTGGAATCAGGCAGGCAGCCTGCTTCGAAAGAAGGAAGTGCGTCTGTTCTCCCGGTGACCTCTGTCCACCCAGAGGCACCGGATACTTTAATGGAAGCGCTGTGAGGTGCTTCTATCATGGAAGAACACTGCACCCTCATGGGTACGGTGATTGATAGGGTTCAGTCCATTAAGAGCAGACTGAACAAAGCCTGCACCAGCCTTATGACAGGCTTTGAGGTAAGCGACGCAATTATGTATAGACAGTAGCCTCTGAGACACTGTCCGGTGTTCGGAAAGAAAAGCTGGACAGAGGATCAAACAATTTTCGCAGGAGACTAACCATACATGTCTATGTGAATGAGCAGGCGTCGTTGCTGGCTGCGACCTCTCATCTTGCCAAGTCTCGGTGGCCGAGAGTTTGGAGCGGGCCGAGGAAGAGCTCGGCCGAGTGAAAACAACTACAGGACAAGCAAGGTATGTAATGACCTTCTGTATATCAGAAAGGGTGAATGATTTGTGTTGACCAGAGTGCCATGGTATTTGTAGGAGCGGCGACTGTGGTGGAAACCCTCAAGAAGGCGCCGACCGAGGCCCAAAAGAAAGCGGCAAAGGAGCAAGCCACCCATGAAAAACACGAGGCCAGGGTTGATAAGGTCCAGCAGGAGCTCCAGGACACCGTGAAGAAATGCAAGTCCTTGGAGCGCAATATTGCGGATCAAGAGACCAAACTCGCCAAGGCTCGCCAAAGCACACAAGATGCCCGGGTTGAAGCCCAGGGCGCCCTCCAGGAATCCTAGAGGCCAGAAAAATTGCGGCGGGTAAGGCCTTCATTATGCAGAGCAAATATGTGAAGAAGAGGTATCTCTTACTAACCCGGATTTGGAGTTCTCCAGGGGAGCGTTATGGATTTCTTGCCTTGATGTTGCCGATCTTCGCGGAGTTCTTCCGAGCCGAAGAGGGGAGCTCGATGGAGAAGCTATTATGGTCGCCGTACCTTGCGCCAGAACATCCGGTGCCCTTTAGCGACCAGATAAAATAGCTGGTCGAACTGCATAGGGTGGCCGAACTAGCCATGAAGGATTTGATAATCCGGTTGTGAACTGCATAGGGCTCGTGAAGCGGCTGGTCAATGCCTGCCCTCGGCTTGACATCATCAAGTGGTCGGTCTGTATCGAGGGTGTGCGGATGGCCTTCGCCCGCGTCAAGGTGCAGTGAGCGAAGATGAACACCGTCAAGCTCGCGACCGAGGGACCGCCCACTGGCAAGGAGCACCGCATGCCCGAGCGGTATTTTGATGATGTCCTGGAGGGATCCCATATTGTAGTGGAGCAATGTGCTAAGGACATTATTTTCGAATGAAAACATTCATGTTATCCTATCCTGTATGGTGAAACAAAGCTGATATGTAATATAATGCTTGCTATTATTTGTTATTATTTAAAATTGTACCTCCTGTGCGACCGTTTTAATCAATCTAAGAGTTGGCCAGTCGTCTGCTTTAGCCCCCACATAGGTAGTACGGGGGTGTTCGGGATGGAATCTAAACACTCTTGATCCAAAAGTTTGGTCCTTGAAGGTGGTGTTTAAGCGCTTAGACGAACCGTGCAATCGGAGACTATTCAGCTTTATCACCCTCACTTAGCCATAGGAGTTTGACAAAATAAAAAATATAGGTGCAGCCCCTGGTTGGTATTTAATCCGGACTAGGGTGCTGTAGACACCTGATTGGGTGAAAGCCGATCCATCGCACAAGGCGGAGAAAATCGCAAAAGATTTTGAACCTCCGAATAGTTGACCAGCTCTTGCCACATCATGGCAGTCAGTTTTCGGCTTTCTCTACTAATGTGTTTGCTCGAATAAACCAGAAACACAGTCGCAGTAGTTCTCCCTTTACTACCCTAGCCGATAGAGCGGAAAGTAAGGTAGTAAGCACAGGTGCCGGGCAACCCAACTATTGACCTAAGACATGATTCGAAGCCAATGCATATAATGCTGAATTCGGGTGCCGAGGCTGTCGTAAAAAGTGTTCGGACTTTGTTGCCATAGTATGGAGCGCAATAAAGCCCCTAGCGAGTTAAAGCGTACCAGAGTGTAAGTGTGCACTCGATAAGAATAATGAAATACAATGAAATTGTAAGCGAGTGCCACATAAGTTGGGCCGCAAACAGTTCTCATTATAAATTAATTAATACTTCAAAGCGTATTTGTACAAATAGTGCAATGAGCAATCGGGCTATTTAACATGCCTAGATCAAGGGGGAGCTGCGTGCGGGTCCGGAAAACAGGTAGGATGATCGTCGAACAGAACGTCTAGAGATTCCCCCACACGTCTATGGTGCTGGCCACCTTGGTGTATCCGCCCTTCGAAAGGACAGATGATCAGGCTGCCGCTATGGGCCTGTAACGCCCTGGATTCGATGCGCCAGGTGTCTACCAGTTATTCACCGTCATTGCCATGCCATGTGCTTGCGTGTTGCATTTTGCCATGTCATCATGTGCATTGCATTGCATTACATACGTGTTCGTCTCATGCATCCGAGCATTTTCCACGTTGTCCGTTTTGCAATCCGACACTCCTATGTCCTCCGGCGCCCCTTTTTACCTCGTTTCGTGGGTGGCTGAAAAATGTTCTCGGAATGGGTTGAAACTTGGCGTGCGGCCTTATTACAGTGTAGACAGAGCGTCTGTCAAGTTTTGTCGCATTCGGAGTTTGTTTGATAGCAAAACCGTTAAACATATAGCGGCAACTTTGCCGGTATTCTTGCCGGATGTTTCGGTATTCGGAACAGTCGCCGGGCCTCACTTTTCTTCTCTCGTCTCAGCCCGAGGCCTCTCTTCACAGCCCACCTACCCCTCCTCGCGTCGGGTACCATCCGATCGAGATTGGAGGGTCCGAAAACCCCTCCTAACCCCCCTCAAACCATAGCACCTAGCCTATATATAAACCCCTCTCTTACAAAAATGGGCTACCCTAGTCTTCCCTTACCCCTAGACCCCCTTCTCCTCAGATCCGCCGCCACCAGCCACTGCCAACCTCCCTCCTCCTCAAATTCCGGCGAGATCCACCCCTCCATCGCCAATTGGCGCGCCCCTATTGGCTCCACCCACTACTAGAAAAACCCCTACTAATGGCGCACCTAATATGGCTATTAATGGCGCATCTGTGGTGCGCCATTAATAGCACGCCATTAGTAATTTTTACTAATGGCGCACCACCTGGTGCGCCATTAGTATCTGGTATACTAATGGCGCACCATGTAGTGCGCCATTAGTATAGCCCACGGTGCGCCATTAGTATCTAGTATACTAATGGCGCACTACATAGGTATAGCCCATGTAGTGCGCCATTTTTTTTTCAATTTTTTTTTTAAATTTTTCCAATTTTTTTTATTTTTTTTTCAAATTTTGTTTTTAATTTTTTTAATTTTTTTTTCAATTTTTTCTTAATATCAGTTCAATATGGCTTAATCTCAGGTCAATATGATTAATCTCGGTCAAATCGCTTTTCGGTGGTCAAACTTCGAAGGTCACCCATCCTCACACTACTCCAGCCCAAACACGCTTAACTTCAGAGTTATATCCAACCCAAAGAATGACTCACTTCCACGGGCACTTGTTGATATATCTAGCATATCAATCTGTTATACCTTATTGATGTCTAGGACTTTGTTCATGTTAATGACTATGATGAAATTTTGAAAAATATTTCAAACTTCTCGATCATATTACGTATCATTTTTGAAAAAATCAAAAAAATTTGAAATTAGTATTTTTTACATTTACTAGTGGCGCACCAGATCCACGGTGCGCCACTAGTAAGTTTGAAATTTTTGAATATTTTTGCCGCCCGAGATCTTAAAAGCCCGTAACTTTTTTTCTGTTAGGTTTTTGGGGATTTTGAAAATGTTTAACGAGGTTCCCCGTTTATTTCAGATGTAACTTTCGAGTAGATGATTTTTCATATAAAAACTTTTTCATCCGAAAGTTAGTATGCAAAAGTTATGCCCATTTTTACAAATTCTCGAGAGATTTTGCAAATGAAGTCGAAATTCATATTTGCAAATTTTCCCAACAACTAGACCACATATCACATGGGAAACTTATTTTCTTTTATTTTTTGACATTTTCATCATTTTCTTGTATTTTCTTTAAAACTGAAAAGCGATCCACGAAGTGCATGGTGGAAAGGTGGCCAAGTTACTAATGGCGCACCGTGGGAGTAGTCGCGCCATTAGTAGTTCAACTACTAATGGCGCACCACTCCCACGGTGCGCCATTAGTAACTTGGCCACCTTCCACCGACGACGTAAGTTACTAATGGCGCACCGTGGGGTGGTGCGCCATTACTGAATTCAACTACTAATGGCGCACCACTCACGGTGCGCCATTAGTAGTTTTGAAAAAAATAAAAAAAATGATATTTTTTATTTTTTTAAACTTAGTAATGGCGCACCCGGTGGAAAGTGCGCCATTACTAGTTAAAACTAGTAATGGCGCACCACTACAAGGTGCGCCATTAGTAACAAAATTTTATTTATTTATTTTTTACATTTTTCCAAAACTACTAATGGCGCACGGCAGACGTGGTGCGCCATTACTATGTCAATTAGTAATGGCGCACTATATGCACCAGTGCGCCATTAGCTAGAAATTTTTTATGTTTTTTTTTTTCCAAACTACTAATGGCGCACCACACGCAGTGCGCCATTAGTAATATATACTAATGGCGCGCGAGACATGGTGCGCCATTAGTAATATATTACTAATGGCGCACCGAGACATGGTGCGCCATTAGAATATAGTAATGGCGCACCACATCACAGGTGCGCCATTAGTAGCCATTCCATCTATAGCCCTTTTTGTAGTAGTGACCGCTACACAGCGCCGCCCGCGGCCAATCCCCATGTGCCACGCGCCTCGCGTCCCCGCCCCCTCCCCAGCACTTCGGCCCGCTGGCTTCGCGACCGGCACACGCCGTGTGCGGCAAACCCGTCCGCCCCGCCCGTGGAAAGCCAGCACGCCGTCAGGCTCCCGTGCCAGCGTCCGATCCGCCGCCTTCCCGCTCGTCCCGCCGCTACCGCCTTCGCCACGCCCAGCCGCCCGGCCACAGGAGAAACGCGTCGCCCTCGATCCTCCCGCCCGTGGCGAGAGCTACCGCGCCCTCACCATGGCCTCGTTGCCCCACCGGCGCCCGAGCTCTCTCCGCGCCACCTCTCGCCGCCATCATCCGGCCTCCTCTCCGTCGGCGCGGATCCGCCTCCTCCGCACCCCTCCGGGCGAGCCCCGCACCTCTCCGGCCACGGGACCTCTCAACTCCGGCGAACTGCTTCCGGCAAACCTCGTGGAACGCGCGAGATCAGATCACGGAATCGCCAAGTTGACCGAAAATATTCCAAGTCCTTTTGCTGCAGTATTTTGAGCCCTTGTTCATCGCATCATAACTCCTCATCCATAGATCCGTTTTGCATGCATGATATATCGAAATGCTCATCAGGAGATGCTCTTCATTTTATTCCATTGTGCCATGTTTGTTTGAGTTCATCTTGATCCCTAATCATCGTTGTAAGAGTGCTATATAATGTTGTCTGCTGTAGTTTATCAGAACTTGCTCATTTGTTATTTTTGCATCTTTTTTTGTGATTTTCTTTTGAGCATAAAGTCTACATGAGATATGAGCTACAACATGCCACCTTTGCTGTGGTGCAATCCACTCTTCATGATATGCCATGTATTGGTTGTTTCAAGATTGCAAAGCAGCCTCTGTGATGTTGCTGATTTCAGGGACTTAGGATTTCTGTCTTTGTTCTGCTATTATTTTCATGCCATGTATTCATGTTGCTACAGTGAGTTACATGCCTCTTTTGAGTTTGTTCAGTAAGGGTGTTTTGGCCATATGGTTATGCTGTATCCATACATGCCCCTGTTTGCATTTATAGGGTGCTCTAGCATGTCTTAATCTTGCTCTAATTTTGCTATAAAATGTTCCTGGCAGATTGTTTACATGTTAATCAATTTTGCCATGCGTGTTGTTAGTAATCCAAGCATGCTATGAACTTTCTATTGCCATGCTTAGCTTCATGAACATGCCTTCTTGCTGATGCTATGCTTATCTTGTCATGAATTGCTTTGTGGTGAGTGAATCAAGCTCGCAAAGATGCCTTCGTAATTCTGTTTATGCCATGCTCTGTTTTTCTGCCAAGTCTGAACCTGATAATAAAACTTGCTATGTTTACATGGGTCCTATCGTATCTTCTGTGAACCTGTTATTCTTTGCAATCTTGCCATGTCCTTTTGAGCATGTTCTAGTAGTTTCTGGAGATAGCTCAGTGTTCATGTTTTGTTATGCTCTACCTGTACATCATGCCCGTGCCTTATTTTTCATGTTGAGATCCTGTAGCATGTTGTTTTGAAGCTTGCAATATGCCTAGTTGCTGTTTTGGACAGCTTGTCCTCTAAACTTGTACTTGTCGGATTTTGGGTTCCGGCAGACCCTTGAGGTTCGAACATTGGGTGCGCGCGGAGATCCAACCCTCCACCGACTCGCACCTCGCTGAATCGCTGGGACCTAAATTATTAAACGGAACAGCACAAGAGACACGAGATTTATACTGGTTCGGGCCACCATTGTGGTGTAATACCCTACTCCAGTGTGTGTGGTGGATTGCCTCTTGGGCTGATGAGGAACAATACAAGGAAGAACAGCCTCGCGAGGGTATGTTCTTGGCGGGTGTGATGAACTGCTAGGTGGGGTTCAGTCGCTCTAGCTGCTGGTTTCTTGATGAGGATTCGGATCTCTATCCCCTGTCTTCCTCTTTCAGATGCCCCTAGCTCTGAGTGTGGCTACTCCTATTTATAGGCGAAGGCCCTGGGCCTCTTCCCAAATATTGAGCCGGGAAGGCGCCAACAATTAGCCATTTGAAGGGAACAGCGGGTACACTTATCGACTAAAGTTGGTCCTCGCCCGCCAAAGGCTCGGGTGATGACGCGCTTGGGCTCCACAATGACTCCCTTCCAGCTGTTGGGCTGGTCTTGGTCTTGTTGCACAAAACGGATGCCTTTGCTTGATGCTCTCGCCGCGCTTGCTCCCTTTGCACCAAAGAGGAAAGGAGGGCCATTGCGGGCTGGCGCCTGACCGGCGCCCTTGGTCGTCATGGCTTTGCCATGGGCACCTCGCAAGGTACCACTGCCTTGAACTCTGCCTCCTCATGAGCCAGCTGGCGAGGCCGTGCACGAGGAAGCTCCTTGTCGTCCGCCCAGCAGGCTTGGCCTCGCGAGGGTCTTGAGCTGCGTTGATGAAGATGGGCGTGCTGGGCCTCCTTGAGCCACGCCAGGCATGAGCAGGCAAGTCACAGGGACCCCAGTTCCCGAACGCCGACGAAGAGCCACCGGGCCTGGTGCAGTGCGACCAAACTTGGCTTAGCAGAGGCGAAGGGCAAGTCACGAAACATCGCATGAGCCCCTAACAGCTATCTGACCTTAGGCGCCCAGCGTGGCGGTTGATTGGGCAGCGTCGCACTGCTTCCCCATGATGCCTCGGTAACTACCCGGATTTGACGGTCCACGCATGCGAGTCGGTCATGATTACCGGTGATCGGGGAGGCCGACGGTTGGCCTTCGCCAGCTATAAGTACGAAACGGCGCGCGCCCTTCCAGTCTATCCTTCTGCATCTCCTCCTCCTTGTTCCGTCTGGTTGCCATGGCTCCGATCCACCGGTTCTCCACGGAAGAGAAGGGAAAGGCTCCTCAAGAGGATCCTGACCTGCTCCCCCCAAAGAAGCGGCTTGCCCTCACGGTGTCGAGGCGGGGCGCTCGCCAGAGGCGCCCATGCAATCGTGCTAGCGGCGCCACCAGGGTTCCCTCTTCCCTTGCTCTGCAGATTGGTAGCTCACGAAGGAGGCGATGTCGGGCGCCACAATGGCGCCTTGCCGCCAGCCGGCCAGCGAGTCACGAAGGTGTCGTCTTCCCCACAGGTCCACGCCGAGGCTCTGCCGGGAGTTCGTGCTTCATGCCGCCACACCTCCCAAATCTTGGATTCATCTTCCTTCTTTCTTCGCCTCCGTCGTCCGCGAAGGAACCCCACAGGGACTACAGGCTGCAACTGGCTGCGGCACCCCTCATGACAAGGCGGTGGTCACGGTAGTTTCCCAGGCCGAGGTCTTCATGACTTCGAGGCTGGGGCGAGTCGCTCCCGGTCTGCAGACGGGCGCCCTCATGATCCACCTGGAGTGCGATGGTGCTTGGTGGTGTCCTTCAAGGTATTCGACGCGAGGGTCGTCGGTGGAAGTGCTGCCGGGAGAGGTGGTGAGTCCTGCTGCTGCGGTGAGGCAGGCCGACCGACCACTCCTTGGCAGCTCCTCGGCGATTGAAGGCGCCGGAGTATCCAGTGACTCCGCCGAGCTCTCCAGCGACGCCAAGGCGGCGATGACAGCTCTGAGCCTCCGAAACTGCGCCGCTCTCGAGCAAAGGCGGGCTCGTCAGTCGTCACCGCCCGATCTGGATGGGGTTGGCGCGGACCGGGTGGCCCACTTGTTGATGATGCCGTCTGCCGTGGTGGTCCACAGAGGTAGGACTCCCTTAGGGATCTGGCGCCTTTTGTTCCTGCGAGGGGCCAAGAATATACCCCACGGGGGCTTCTAAGATGTTTGTAGCTCCATCTGTCAGTATAAACCTTTTTATGAGGTAGTGCGAGATGCTCATTCTTTTCTAGCTCAGTTTCCTCCTTTCAGTCCTCACGAGGGCCTGATGCTCTGCGCCGACAGGTCCCAGTCCCAAGGCGGCTTCAGTCGTCGATGGTATGCTAGGTCGCGATGCCGTGGTCAAGGCGGGAGGTGAAAGCGGCCCGAGGTCGATAAGAGCCCACGAGTCGCGATGCTCAGGGGGTCCCCCTGGGCGCTCAAGCAGCCATCATTCAGTGAGAAAGGAGAGCGACATTGCTAACACGGGGTTGCATTGAGTGTGGGGACGGTGTTGCGATAACTAGTGTGTCTGGGGGGTGACTTATCTCGAGGGTCAGGACAATGCTTCCTAGTGCGGCGCTAGGTCCGTGCTTAGGCCGGCGAGAGGTTGCGTGTCGAGGTCGTTTTGTGCTCCTTGGAGGGACCGTGCAGGTTCACCACAAAAGGAACAAGGGGTCGTCGTGGCGATCGTTAGTCCTGCCATTAGTTGCTTGGGAGAGGCGCGAGAGGCCTCGCGAGGTGTGTTGGGGCGCCCGTGAGCCAGCGCGGGACACACGGGGCCGTACCTCAAGGCGGGTTGCGCCTGGCTCTGGGCCTTATCTTCGAGTGTGTTCCTGCAAATTTGGGCAGATGCCGGTGCTCTACGTCTTCGGGTCCTGGCTCTCGGGCTGGTCTCAGCCGTCGCTGGCAAGCTAGGTCGCGATGCCATGGACAAGACCAGAGGGTGAGGGCCGGAGGCGGTGGGAGCCACGAGTCGCGATGCTCAGGCACCCCCTTTAACAGCGCAAGCTGAGGTTAGATGTGAAACTCTCACGATCCTCGGGTCCCGGCCTTGGGCTGGTCTCGGCCCGTCGCTGGCAAGCCAGGTCGCGATGCCATGGACAAGACCAGAGGGTGAGGGCGGAGAGCGGTAGGAGCCCCGAGTCGTGATGCTCAGAACCCCCTTTAACGTGCAAGATTCCGTCACCGGAAAAGGCACCAAATAACAAGCATGGTGGGCGAGAGCATAATCCTAAGAAAAAGCGTAAGAAGGATACATGCAGCTGGGACAGGCCCGGCGGCTTAGGGATGATGCAGCCCGAGGCGCCCCCAACGAGATAGGCTAATGTCATGAAATAAAGGGATACATGCATGAGGGGCGGACCCGCAGCACAGGAATAATGCGGCCTGAAGGCGCTCCCACCGGAAATAAAACTTAAAGATGTCACTGGTGATGTTGGGGATGAAGGGGTGTTGGTGTAGCAGACTCGATGGGCTGCGAGGCCGATCCTCCACGAGCCCCCAGGCCGGGGAGCCCGCAGGAGGATCCGGGCTGTTGCCGGCTCCTCGGGGCCATCTCCATCTCCGCCAGGCTGTGGCGTGCGACCTCTCGAGCCTCAGGATGGCCCTCATGAGGCCTTTGATGCAGTGCGCAGCCCGCGTTTGGCGATCCGTGAGGCATGCGCCTTGCGGCGTGGGCTGTGGGGCGGGCCCTCACCAGCGTCCCACTCGCGAGGGCAGCAGGCGCTCTTGAGATGCGGCTCGGTTGAGCCACAGTATGTCGATGCAGACGCGCAGCCCACCATCCTCGACTGGATGGGGGGCCACGGTGAGTGGCGGCGGCTGCCCCTCATGACCCTTGACTCCTGTAGCTCCTGAATGGCCTTCTTGGCGAACTCCTAAGGTTCGGCCCTCCTTGCCTTGCTCGCTTTGCGGGAAAGCGTGGCTTGACACGCCTCCCATGTGGTGCCCAAAGCGCCTCCCTCGTGACCTATGGCGAGGTCGGCGGCCCTCTAGGGGAGAGCCCCGAGCCCGGCTTTGAGGAGGGGCCGGGGCCAGCACTTTCCTGTCTACGATGGAAGGAGGCTCCCCTGGCCCAGTGGCAGACCTGAGGGAGCCTGCCTCTTGAGGAGCCGGGCGGTCGATGTCTTCTTCTTCTTGGAGTGCGGCCTCGTTGGGGCCTCTGCTTTCTTGTAGTGCAGGTCTTCCTAGCGATGCGGCCTGAAAAGGCTCGCTCCAGGGAGCACCTGCGTCTCTCTCTTCCACAGGCACCGTGATGACCCGCCAGCTTCTGGCATCTTGAGGGCGTTATAGCCGTGGTGGGTCACGGCCATGAATTTGGCCGGCGCCGGGTACCTGAGGATGGCTTTTGTACCTTGGTGAATGTGGGTGGCGTCGAAGTCGATGAGCTTCCGGTGCAGTAGTTGTCGCGAGCCCGAAGGTGACAGGAAGGCGGACCTGCCCGATCCCGGGATCGTGGTCGTCGGTGACTCGGAGAAAAGGCTTGGTTGGCTGAAAGTGACTGTAAGAGCACTTGAAGATTGTTGAATGTTTCCACGGACAGGACGTTGAGTCCTGCCCCGCCGTTGATGAGGGTCTTGGTGACCAGCACGTTGCTGATGATTGGGGAACAAAGCATCGGGAGAACTCCGGCTGTGGCCACGCACTTGACATGATCCGTTGAGCTGAACGTGATGGCGCATGCCGACCACCTCAGAGGGTGTGTGGCTTCGAGCTTGGGGAGGACTGCATTCACTTCGCGGGCGAACTGCTTGAAGATGCGCTGAGAGGCTGGGGCTTGAGCTCCGCCCAGGATGCAGGCGGTCGCACGCGGTTCCTGGAAGCCCCCAGCCCCCTCGTCTGACGGTCCTCAATTCTCCTTGGCTGCAGCGGCAGTGGAGGGAGGCCTGCGTTCCCCTGCGGACGATCCTCGCGAGGCTGATCCCTCCAGCCTCCCTCGCGAGGCGGGTCTTGCCAACGGTCCTCGCGAGGTTGGTCGCGCCACCCTTGGCGGGTGCCGCGGTCTTCCCAGCGTCCTGCATTCCTTCCTCCTCCTCGGCCGTAGCCTCGGTCGCTGCGCTCGGGGCGTCTGCCGACCCTTCGCTTCAGCGTCTGACACGGAGCTCTTGGCATTCATTGGTGTTGTGGGTGTGGAGGTCATGGTACCTGCTTGATACCGGCTGCCCTTGGAGGACTCGGGCTGATCTCTGCCTTTCGCTTGGTGTATGGTTCCGACGCGATACGCCAGCATTACCCTGCGCTTCCGTCCTTGGCCTTGCACTTCTTCTCTTGCCGGGATCCGCGGCGGGCAGCTCGAGGAGGGAAAGGCGCCCTCCTCAGCCACGGGCGCGCGGTCGCCAAGTTGAACAGCTCCAAGGAGGTGCACAGATCTTCATGCATCGCCATGACTCCTCCTTCATCTTGGCGTCGCGCGCGGCGCTGTCGGAGAAGGCAGAGATGATGGCCTCCTCCGTTACCCTGGGGATCTTGAGGCGTGCGTTGTTGAAGCGCTGGATGTACTTTCGCAGGGTTTCCCCTGGCTGCTGCTTGATTCGGCGCATGTCGCTCACGGCGGGTGGCCGGTCGCGCGTGCCACAGAAGTTGGCGATGAAGCGGGTGCGCATCTCGGCCCAGGAAGAGATCGTGCCTGGGGCCAGATTCAGGAGCCAGGTGCGGGCTCCGTCCTTGAGCGCCATGGAAAACCAGTTTGCCATGACCTTTTCGTCCCCGTTGGCAGCCTTAATGCCCAGCTCGTAAAGCTGGAGGAACTCCATAGGGTTAGCCGTGCCATCGTAGCGAGGAGGCAGGTCTGGCTTGAACTTGGCGGGCCACGCAGCGGCCTTGCAGCTCGGAGGTGAAAAGCGCGGCAGCTTCCGCCCGTGGCTGCGGGGGCCTTGGACGACAGAGAGCTTGGTCTTCGCGGGCCTCGCTACGCGCGGCTAGGGGCAGCGCAGGTCTGACGTCTTTGGAGCGAGGCGCCGCGGGCAGCTTCGTGGGCGAGGAACTTCTTGACAGCTTCTGCTCTTGCTGGCCCCGGCTGGCGGAGCGAGTTCCGCCAGGGACGCGCCTTGGGGCGGCGCCTTCTTGAGAAGGCGGCTGGCGCCGGGCTTCATCGCCAGCGTGGGGCGGAGTCGCGGTCTGTGAGGCCAGACTGATCGCGAGCCTCTGCAGCGCTGACGAGCTTCGGCGACTTCGGTCGATCATTCTTCGTAGACGCGTCGTCAGGCGGTAGCGCAGGAGCTCATTGCGCGATGAGTGCAGCTCGGGCCTCCATGGCCGCGAAGCGCGCGTGTGGCGAAAGAACCAGCGGGGGTGGCGAATGCGTGGCGGTGCGGCCATCCCGCCTCATGGGCCAGGTCTTTGGGGCGATGCTGCTTGCTCGTTCCCGCCCGGGCGATGGCGGCGTTGACGACGGCGACGGGAGCACGAGGGCGCCGCCGGCAGGAGCTGTCTGGGCGACATGGGGCGAAGCGGCTCGGCGCTGGGCGCAGGCCCGACGGGCGTCGAACATGAATTGCGGTGGTCGGGGAAGAAGCGAAAGCTGACGAAAAGCGGTCCGGCGCACCCCTACAGCGCGCCAAATGTCGGATTCGGGTTCAGCCAGACCGCTATGAGGTTCGAACACTTTGGGGTGCGCGCGGAGATCCAACTCTCCACCGACTCGCACCTCGCCGAATCGCTAGGACCTAAACTACTAAATGGAACAACACAAGAGACACGAGATTTATACTGGTTCGGGCCACCATTGTGGTGTAATACCCTACTCCAGTGTGTGTGGTGGATTACCTCTTGGGCTGATGAGGAACAATACAAGGAAGAACAGCCTCATGATGTCATTCTTGGCGGGTGCGATGAACTGCTAGGTGGGGTTGGTCGCTCTAGCTTCTGGTTTCTTGATGAGGATTCGGATCTCTATCCCTGTCTTCCTCTTTCGTGAGATGCCCCTAGCTCTGAGTGTGGCTACTCCTATTTATAGGCGAAGGCCTGGGCCTCTTCCCAAATATTGAGCGGGGAAGGCGCCAACAATTGGCCATTTTGAAGGGGAACAGCGGGTACACTTATCACGACTAAAGTTGGTCCTCACACTGCCAAAGGCTCACGGTGATGACGCCTTTGCTTAGGCTCCTAATGACTCCCTTCCAGCCGTTCGGTGGTCTTGGTCTTGTTGCACGGAAGCGGATGCCTTTGCTTGATGCTCTACGCTTCGCGCTTGCTCCCTTTGCACCAAAGAGGAAAAGGAGGGCGGCTGACTGCAGCGGTTAGCCGGCCCAGGCGCCCTTGGTCATCATGGCTTGCGTCATGGGCACCTCGCGAGGTACCCTCCCTTGAACTCTCCGCCTCCTCATGAGCCAGCCTGACGAGGCCGTGCCTGAGGAAGCTCCCTGTCGTCTGCCCCACGAGGCTTGGCCCCTCGCGAGGGTCTTGAGCTTGTGTTGATGAAGATGGGCCGTGCTGGGCCTCCTTGAAACCACGCCCGCGAGGCATGAGCGAGCAAGTCTGGGGACCCCCGTTCCCAGAACACCGACAGTATGGTGTGTATGTGTTGAATCGTTCCTCCATTTCTAGTGTGCTCTATATGAAACTTGATTAGTTTTGTATGTAGTTTCATGTTGCCTTGTTGCATCCATGTTTTCAGGTGTGTGCTTGATGTTTGAATGCATTTTGGATCAATGCCATGCTTAACTTGTTTTCCTCATATCTTCTAGGCCGTAGCTCCGAACCTAATGAACTTTATATGTAATTTGACTAGAATTTTGTATAGATCATCGTGGTGCATCTTAACTTGCTGTTTAACAAATTGAATATAAGGTTTATTCAGATCAGGACCAAATACTAAATTTGCATATGCGGACTTACCGGAATTGTTCTATGTTGTTTCCGGCCTCATTTAAACTTGCTTTGATGTGTGGCTCTTGTATGCATCATCTCTTGCCATGAGTAGCTTCATGTAGCCTTGTCATGCATCATACTTGGTTGAGCATCATGCCTTGTTCATGTGTGGTGTGTTTACTATGTTGTGTGCTTCTTCTCAATAGTTCCCGTTTCATTGCGATCGTGAGATTCGTTCGTCTACGCTTGGTTCGTCTGCGCGGCTTCATCTTCTTCATGGACTCGTTCTTCTTTGTTGCAGGATTTCAGGCAAGATGACCGTCACCTCGGATCTCACTACTATCATTGCTATGCTAGTTGCTTCGTTCTATCGCTATGCCGCGTTACCTACCACTTGCTTATCAAGCCTCCCAAATTGCCATGAACCTCTAACCTTTGTCACCCTTCCTAGCAAACCGTTGTTTGGCTATGTTACCACTTTTGCTCAGCCCCTCTTATAGCATTGCTAGTTGCAGGTGAAGATGAAGTTTGCTCCATGTTGGTTTATGTTATGTTGGGATATCACAATATCTCTTATTTTATTAATGCATCTATATACTTGGTAAAGGGTGGAAGGCTCGGCCTTATGCCTGGTGTTTTGTTCCACTCTTGCCGCCCTAGTTTCCGTCATATCGGAATTATGTTCCTGGATTTTGCGTCCCTAACGCGGTTGGGTGATTTTTGGGACCCCCTTGACAGTTCGCTTTGAATAAAACTCTTCCAGCAAGGGCCAACATTGGTTTTACCATTTGCCTCACCTATGCCTTTTCTTTGCCTTGGGTTTCCGGAGCCCGAGGGTCATCTTTATTTTAGCCCCCCCCCCACCAGTTCTCCCATGAGTGCTGGTCCAAACTGAGCGATGTCCGGCGCCCCCTGGGCAACCAGGGTCTATGCCAACCCTATGTCTGGCTCATCCGGTGTGCCCTGAGAACGAGATATGTGCAGCTCCTATCGCGATTTGTCGGCACATCCGGTCAGATTTGCTTGTCTTGTTTTACCATTGTCGAAATGTCTTGTAACTGGGATTCCGAGCCTAATCGGGTCTTCCTGGGAGAAGGAATATCCTTCGTTGACCGTGAGAGCTTGTGATGGGCTAAGTTGGGACACTCCCCTGCAGGGTTTGAACTTTCGAAAGCCGTGCCCGCGGTTATGTGGCAGATGGGAATTTGTTAATGTCCGGTTGTAGTAAACTTGAAGTAAACTCTTCTAAAATACACCAACTGCATGCGTAATGCGCGTGAGTGTCTCTTTTCGGGGTTGTTCGAGAGGAGAACATGGTTTTTGGGTTATATTTGACGTAAGTAGGAGTCCAGGATCACTTCTTGATCATTACTAGTTGACGACCGCTTGCTAAGCTTCTCTTCTCGCCCTTGTTTCGTAAGTTAGCCACCATACATGCTTAGTCGCTGCTGCAACCTCACCACTTTACCCCTTCCTTACCCGTTAAGCTTTGCTAGTCTTGATACCCATGGTAATGAGATTGCTGAGTCTTCGTAGCTCACAAATTTCTATGACATCAGTTGCAGGTACAGGTTATGCGATGATCTTGACGTGAGAGTGATATTTATTTGTGTTGGAGTTCTTCTTCTGCTTCTTCTTCGATTGAGGGATAGGTTCACCGGTCGGCAGCCCGACGCTTTGGGCTACTTGAGGTGGATATTGTTTGAGTTCTGTTTACATTTCATCCGTAGTCGGATGTTGATCTTTTGTATGATGTATTGTTGTATTCATGTGACTTGGTATGTATTGGATGTATCCCCACTATTATGTAATGTTGATGTAATGATATCCACCTTGCAAAAGCGTCTTCAAGATGCGCTTCTATCCTTGGTGGGACCTTGAGGTTCCTTTAGGATAGGGTAGCATCTTAGGCGTGATAGGGCCTATGGAAAGAAACACGAAAGGGTAAAATGAAGAGTGAAAGTATGTGTGTCTAGGGAAGGTCGACGTATTGTGGACCACGCGATGCGGTTATACCTCCGTCTC